>OU611907.1:1473814-1853424 GCA_914767705.2 Tenthredo notha | reverse complement strand
AAACCCTCCAATTTCCTGTTTATTATAAACTTCAGATATTTATTCTTACCAATATTGGCAACTCGAAACCATATCGGCCATGTCGACCGTTATTAGCATCAATTCCCACCTGTATCATTTCTTCCGGTTCAGTTTCTGGAGGAATGACATGATGGTATTTAGGAAAAAATAATATTATTAAATCTAAGAGAAGATGGTACTGAAGTTTTGACATAAACCATGATTTCGTTTTTAAATGCCTGAAAAAGGTTCAATCTAACAGCGCATACTGCATTTTTGGATGATGGCATGCAAATTGTAGAAAAATGTCTATTTTGTGATGAAATTATATGCGTACGAAAATTCTTTCGCTGTTATGGAAGGTTCCCAGCTGCGTACCTCTGCGGAAAATTTCCTGCGCACTTAGTTTATATGCAGAAGATTAACATTTTTTTTAATACAAATACCACCATAATCTGAAATTTGTAGTATGCATTTTTTAATTGGAGCTTTTTGATCATTTGAAAAAAGGTTATCGATTATGCAAACTTTCAGTAACGTCTTCCAACGCTTGGTTGTGCAATTTAATGGTGAAATTCAATCATCTCAGGAACCACAGTTACCTGAATCTTCAATCAAGATTCGAGTTCCATTCCGCCAGGGGGTAACCTTCTTCTCCCGGCGGGCATTGTGTATAATATCTGCCAGGATAGAAATAAAAAGAAACATCATTTTGCAAACAGAATGATAATTCTATATTCATAATAATTGTATGATATCCAATTTCATAGTAAAATCCCCCGTTGGAAAAGAGTCAAACGTTACCTAATTCAGCGGTCCATCTCTTCCTCCGGGTTCAATATCGGACATGTCATTTCTTGCTGCAAATCGTAAGTTCATTGGTACGTATTCATTATTAATTACGCTGCATCATGCAAATGACGAAATATTGAATAATACTGTAAGATATATTATACGAGGTGCTAACCCGAAAATTACGATATGTGTACACTCGTTACAGTACTTAAATAATCATCGATAGCATAGTCTTTACCCGACATGATAACAATATATTTAATAATTTACCATGATTGTTAGCTGGAAGTGGTGCATCAGCTTCAACTGCTGCATCAGCATCAAATGGTGCTTCTGCATTCTCATGCCCAAAATAATGTTCACCTCGGAATATTCCATTAAATCGTAATCAGGATCAGCTTAACAAAAGCACAAAATAAATAATACACATCCAGATTCCAGACTTGGATTGAATAAAAGAATTGCATTTTTCCTATAATAGCAAGATTTCTTATTGACAATTCTTCTCCATGCACTTCATTGCATTTCCGCAGGTTCTTCAATATTTATGTTACTGCTCATAACAATGAGTATGTTCAAGAGTAAAGGTGAACAATATTGCATACCATTTTGCCTATGTACGTTTTGAGATTGATGATATGTTGTTTATTATATACTTGATCTACTGTAACATGTTATTATGATTTTGCTTACGAAAACGAACGTCATCCGGAGTTTGCTCCATTTGCACTGTATCGTCCAAAGGTTCGTCAGGGATATTTGCCAGTCTTTGTGTAATGTGGCCTTTTAGCATTGCTGCCTTATCCAAGAATTCCGCAGGGGTTATAAGATGCGTATACAACTGTTTCCATGCTGATCGCATTATCAGAAATTATTTTTATACATTACAGTTTTGGTATTATTATTGCATTATTGTTAGGTTTCAGTGGAAGAAGTTTGAAATTTGGAACGTCTGACATTATGGAGATGTTTAGTATTGCGATTTAGCGCAAGTCACAAGAAAATAAAAAGACAGATTCAGTCTAAGTTTGATGTGATTTGAGGCATTATTTTGGTACTTATGGCTCAAGTTCAGATAATTATCTGAAAATAGACTATATAGATGTTTAAACTACCGTGTCATAGTTTTTATCTCCAGTCTTATTTTTAACATTTTTGGAACTATATTGGACACTTTCATTTCAGCATAAAATGTACAATTTATTGAATTTTCATTTCAATTTGTGCCTCTCGTACCTCTATACTATTAAGGATAGCCAAAAATAAAATACTTTAAAAATTTTCATCAAAATTTCTCTGCTGTCTTCCTCATCACTAAGATATGATTGCACATATTCTAAAGACAAACCATTCGTCAATTCCTTCTGCTTATAGATTGTAGCATACCGCGGCTGGCGTCTAATCCTTTTGTTCAGCCTCAGGCTCTGTACGTCGTCTCGGGCATTTGACGTCAGCCTGATGAGTTTAGCTATCAAAAATAAAACGTAGCCGTAATATACCTTGTAAAGAATCGTAGAGCTCTCAGGAGACAAATTCAACTGGAGATAAGAAAAAATCACTAACTCATAAACGTCCAGGGACTTGGATGTTCTCCCAATTTGTCCTTAAGCACGCTGTTGTAGGACTCAACAACGTTGTTTGTACGCCGAGTCAAGCCGAAGACACTAAAGCCAGTAGGCTTTACGATCCTCAGCCACTGGCGCTCATAGTAGCTGAGAAAACTGGCCAACGAACGCTTCATAGCCGGCGATAAAGCATTTTTCAATGCCGTGTATTCGGCCACGATCAGTTCCTTCGGTAAATACGCCAAGACCATTACCTTTTTAACAAAAAGCTTGGCGTCCTCGTGTTCCCTCACCACCGGCGTCAGTCGTAGGGATTTCAATTTCTTGAACAAAGCCTTTTTAAAACAAAATGGTAATAGTTAATCGAACTGATATTTCACAAAACTGTAGTATACCTATAAATATGAAAAAAAAAAAAAAAAAAGGAGGGAATGATTAGTACCTGATCATAGTGGAAGTTGCAGCCCGTTACATGCGCATTGACGAAAGTGTCTTTGCAAGCGTTTGTCAAAGCCTGTTCGAAGTCCGTCAACACGACTGATACGGATGCACTATTGATGAGGTTTTTTATTTCCGTTAGAACAGCAGTGTATCCGTGCTGTGTCTTATTGGCCATTAAGATGTGGGCGAATGGTAAGGCCTAAAAGTCATTTGGCAAAATAATATCACATATTCAACAGGAGACTATCCACAGCAAATATGAAGAAACAAAACATTTTATTGTTTCCAACGACTGAAAAAAGGCCTCATCGAAAATCGGCTACTATAATTTTTATATCTTGATAATATGCGTATTGAAAAAAAATTCAATCTTTTGTCATTAAATAGCATGCGCATGCGTCTGCATACTTCAAATTGTCAATGTCATAGACTTTTACGTGCATTTAGTGTTTGGGAAAAAACTAGTGATTCCATCTATTCCAAAAATACTGAGAAGCAGATTCAGAAATAAATTAAATGAGATTGTATCATTTTTCATCTCACGTGATCATATTTGACGCCCAAAATAGATATCAGCTGATACACGCCTATCAGTCTGGGAGTGGTCTTGAATGTTCCATCGATAAATATCCTGGATACATTTGCGAATTCACTTTCGACAAACTGCGGATCGTAAATCAGTAAGTGAAGATTCCCATCACGGTCGTTGATCCGTCTTGAGACAAGCCGTCCCACATCGTATTCCAGCAGCCGGTTATTTGCTGGGTTTGCCAATTCTATGGCCATTTTTTCCAGATTTTCTGGACATGGCGGATAAAATGCCTTTCTCCAGCGCTTCAGGGAGTTCACGATGCTGTTGTACGGCACCAACACCCTTACCTCTCTTGGGTACCTATTGTAACAATAATCATAATAGTACTTAATTATACTCTCTAAATTTTTTTGAACCGAAAATTACAAAATTGTGAAAAAAAGAGTAATAATTTCCAACCAAAAAATGCAGAGTAGCCTCTAGTTACAAATTCACCCAAAAAATTAGAAGTTGCTACATCGTTAGTAATCGAAAAAGTCAATAATTATTTCTATTGAAATAAATGATGAAGAAATTACCTTTACATTTAGTGAAATTACTTGATTATTGGTTTTCATCATGTCCGGCAAGGCAAATACAATATTTCAATGGATACTCACATCGCAACCACCGTTTCGTAGACATCGCTTAATTTCCAGAAGTTTCTGTGTAGTGCAGTCTTCAATGCGTTCCTGAAATCAGCCTTCAATTGGGCGTTCCTGTCCGCAAAACAAATGTCCGAATGTCCCCGCAGCGCGACGATGTCACCATTAAGGTTTCTCTTGGCAGTTCCAACGCAGAATCTTGTGGTACATCTCATGTAACTGCGAATTTTGTTGTTATTCAATATATGTGTAAATAATTAAGATTAAAGAAATAAAACAAGGGGAAAAAAATTCAAGGAAGAACAAAGTGTATATGGAGCATTCCATGTCAAATTCGCAACCCATGTACCTATTTCAGATATCTTCAACCACTAGTGAAAATTAAAAAAATCGAAAAGCCAATTCTGAAAATGCCATGTTTTGGAATCTGAAAAAATTCACACTGATTTCATGATTTAAAATATGATTTGTAACATTCTCTTGGAAAACCAGCGCGTGGTTAGCTTTGTGAATTAATATCGCGTGTCTAACGGTATGAGGTCGTATCCGCCGAAATCTGTTTTTTGGTGCAAATGCTCCAAAAAACTTCTGAAACGCAAAGATTCATCGATAATTGAGAAAAGTCGAAAATTTTTAGATTTCACAAAAAAAAAAAAAAGAATTCGAGACTAATGGTATAAGGACATATGCGACAATTTTTTTTTTTTTTTCGAAAACGCTCCAAAAATTCTGAAACGCAAAAATACATCGATATATCAGAAAAGTCGGAAATTTTTTTATTTTTACAAATAAAAAAATTCGAAACTAATGGTATAAGGTCGTAAAGAAGAAAAGAGGATTCTTTGTTATACAATTTTGCACTACTGTCGTTTTAATTAATTAAGATATAGTTAAAACTCATCATATGCTAGTTTATGTTTAAAAATCCCACGTGGATATCTACTTGGGTCGTTAAAATTTTTTTTTTTAAATCATCGTTTTCGAGGTTTCAGACATATGCACCCCCTTAAAAAATTGAACTCCCTTCTTAAACATGAAAATAATTCTTGATGTAGAGTTTTCTGTATTTTCTCGTTTATAAATGTATTTTGTTTTCTGCTGCGGCTTCTCTTGTGCCGCACAAAGGCGGCGAGCTTGTGCCGCACAAAGGCACATATTAGACACATATTTAATATATTTACTATATTTTCCCATATATGAGTCCGATTAATTAATAAGTAATTAATTTATAGTCGTTAAAAAAATTCCAATAAATACGGCAATTATAGCTTTTCAACATTAATGGGCTTCAAATGTAGGAAAAAGATGAGGCAAACAGGTGAAGAAAATAATAAACGATTATTTTAAATTCTCAAACTTATGTACCCCCTACAGGATAAAAAATCTGAGGTGAATTGATAGCCTGATAGCAACGCGGTGAAAAGGACTGGCACTCGTCGCAAAATAATATCATGAAAAATGTAGGTAAAAAAATCGTTGTTCTTACATAACACCTGTGTCTGTTCTCGTACTAATTTCGAAAATTCTCCCGTCTTTTATTCTCTCGTTCAAGGGTAGATGAACCCCGTGGTCACGGCGAGGAGGCATTCTGGGTTACGAATATGTATAATTAAATAGTTCACATAATGATTAAATATCGTCCACAATTCACTGTTAAAAGTACGTGTAAAAAAAACAGAGAAATTGTCTATATCTAAGAAATAATTCACAATGTTTATAGAATAATGCACAAAATTATTAAATATATATAGTCCACGAAACAGTAGTCTTTGATAAGAATAAGATTTAATTAGGGGCACGATGATAGCTAATGTTAAAAGTACGTGTGAAAAAACAGAGAAATTGTCTATATCTAAGAAATAATTCACAATGTTTATAGAATAATGCACAAAATTATTAAATATATATAGTCCACGAAACACTAGTCTTTGATAAGAATAAGATTTAATTAGGGGCACGATGATAGCTAATGTTAAAAGTACGTGTGAAAAAACAGAGAAATTGTCTATATCTAAGAAATAATTCACAATGTTTATAGAATAATGCACAAAATTATTAAATATATATAGTCCACGAAACACTAGTCTTTGTCTGATAAGAATAAGATTTAATTATGGGCACGATGATAGCTAATGAAGACTGCTGCTTCTTACAAGTCTCACAAGGTTCTAAGGGAGTTTGCGACGTTGGGAATCAATTTATTAACTTCTCAAGTCTTGCATGCTGTGGAGGCTACAGCTAGCGAGATGACGAGTACACGTTGCGGCGCTCCCGTAGGTAACGCGGCCGCACTTACCTTCGATATAGTCCAGTCAACAAGTTAAAAAACTGATTAATTCTTGTTCCCAGTGCTAAAAATATGTGCGATAGCTCATTCGATTCGGAATGACGTCTAGAAAAAGGTACCCAAAACATAGATCAGCACATAAAAAATTGCAATTGTTATTAACAAAATAAGATGAAAAAAAAAGATAATCAGATTTTCGTTAATAACTCAAAAACTATTAATATTTAAGAATTCTTGAAAAAAGATCCTTAAAGAGGAGGAAATTTCCAATAAAAAAGTCCGCACTCCCGGAATTCTATCTTCATTATTTATAATTTTTATTGAACGCCGAAAATAGGTATCCGCGCGGCCGTTACGACATGAGCGCAACGCTGCTTGAGACAATATATCATACAAAATAATTTTTTTATTGTATTGAATAATAATTTAAAAATTTGAAAAAATTATGGTGTCATGAGAACACTTGAAAGAATAAAGCACCGTTGAAAAAAAAATTTTATGTCGAATTTTCAAAAAGTTATACGATTGTTAATTAACTAATTTTTTTTTTTCAAATCATTATTTTGACATTACAATATCAAACTTGTCTATTTGTTTATGAACAATTTCTTAACAAATGACGTAAAAAGAATTTTTCCTGCATTAATTAATGTTGACATAAAAGATTAAATAATTGACCTATCAATTTTTTGCTTCTTAAAGCCGTTCTTATATACATGAAAGTTTATGAAAATTTTATATTTTGTTCGTTATAATTTTTTGCATCTAACAAAATGGCATTATTTTAAAAAAATTTCACCATTTTATTGTAATGTCAAAATAATGATTTGAAAAAAAAAAATTAGTTAATTAACAATCGTATAACTTTTTGAAAATTCGACATAAAATTTTTTTTTCAACGGTGCTTTATTCTTTCAAGTGTTCTCATGACACCATAATTTTTTCAAATTTTTAAATTATTATTCAATACAATAAAAAAATTATTTTGTATGATATATTGTCTCAAGCAGCGTTGCGCTCATGTCGTAACGGCCGCGCGGATACCTATTTTCGGCGTTCAATAAAAATTATAAATAATGAAGATAGAATTCCGGGAGTGCGGACTTTTTTATTGGAAATTTCCTCCTCTTTAAGGATCTTTTTTCAAGAATTCTTAAATATTAATAGTTTTTGAGTTATTAACGAAAATCTGATTATCTTTTTTTTTCATCTTATTTTGTTAATAACAATTGCAATTTTTTATGTGCTGATCTATGTTTTGGGTACCTTTTTCTAGACGTCATTCCGAATCGAATGAGCTATCGCACATATTTTTAGCACTGGGAACAAGAATTAATCAGTTTTTTAACTTGTTGACTGGACTATATCGAAGGTAAGTGCGGCCGCGTTACCTACGGGAGCGCCGCAACGTGTACTCGTCATCTCGCTAGCTGTAGCCTCCACAGCATGCAAGACTTGAGAAGTTAATAAATTGATTCCCAACGTCGCAAACTCCCTTAGAACCTTGTGAGACTTGTAAGAAGCAGCAGTCTTCATTAGCTATCATCGTGCCCATAATTAAATCTTATTCTTATCAGACAAAGACTAGTGTTTCGTGGACTATATATATTTAATAATTTTGTGCATTATTCTATAAACATTGTGAATTATTTCTTAGATATAGACAATTTCTCTGTTTTTTCACACGTACTTTTAACATTAGCTATCATCGTGCCCCTAATTAAATCTTATTCTTATCAAAGACTAGTGTTTCGTGGACTATATATATTTAATAATTTTGTGCATTATTCTATAAACATTGTGAATTATTTCTTAGATATAGACAATTTCTCTGTTTTTTCACACGTACTTTTAACATTAGCTATCATCGTGCCCCTAATTAAATCTTATTCTTATCAAAGACTACTGTTTCGTGGACTATATATATTTAATAATTTTGTGCATTATTCTATAAACATTGTGAATTATTTCTTAGATATAGACAATTTCTCTGTTTTTTTTACACGTACTTTTAACAGTGAATTGTGGACGATATTTAATCATTATGTGAACTATTTAATTATACATATTCGTAACCCAGAATGCCTCCTCGCCGTGACCACGGGGTTCATCTACCCTTGAACGAGAGAATAAAAGACGGGAGAATTTTCGAAATTAGTACGAGAACAGACACAGGTGTTATGTAAGAACAACGATTTTTTTACCTACATTTTTCATGATATTATTTTGCGACGAGTGCCAGTCCTTTTCACCGCGTTGCTATCAGGCTATCAATTCACCTCAGATTTTTTATCCTGTAGGGGGTACATAAGTTTGAGAATTTAAAATAATCGTTTATTATTTTCTTCACCTGTTTGCCTCATCTTTTTCCTACATTTGAAGCCCATTAATGTTGAAAAGCTATAATTGCCGTATTTATTGGAATTTTTTTAACGACTATAAATTAATTACTTATTAATTAATCGGACTCATATATGGGAAAATATAGTAAATATATTAAATATGTGTCTAATATGTGCCTTTGTGCGGCACAAGCTCGCCGCCTTTGTGCGGCACAAGAGAAGCCGCAGCAGAAAACAAAATACATTTATAAACGAGAAAATACAGAAAACTCTACATCAAGAATTATTTTCATGTTTAAGAAGGGAGTTCAATTTTTTAAGGGGGTGCATATGTCTGAAACCTCGAAAACGATGATTTAAAAAAAAAAATTTTAACGACCCAAGTAGATATCCACGTGGGATTTTTAAACATAAACTAGCATATGATGAGTTTTAACTATATCTTAATTAATTAAAACGACAGTAGTGCAAAATTGTATAACAAAGAATCCTCTTTTCTTCTTTACGACCTTATACCATTAGTTTCGAATTTTTTTATTTGTAAAAATAAAAAAATTTCCGACTTTTCTGATATATCGATGTATTTTTGCGTTTCAGAATTTTTGGAGCGTTTTCGAAAAAAAAAAAAAAAATTGTCGCATATGTCCTTATACCATTAGTCTCGAATTCTTTTTTTTTTTTTTGTGAAATCTAAAAATTTTCGACTTTTCTCAATTATCGATGAATCTTTGCGTTTCAGAAGTTTTTTGGAGCATTTGCACCAAAAAACAGATTTCGGCGGATACGACCTCATACCGTTAGACACGCGATATTAATTCACAAAGCTAACCACGCGCTGGTTTTCCAAGAGAATGTTACAAATCATATTTTAAATCATGAAATCAGTGTGAATTTTTTCAGATTCCAAAACATGGCATTTTCAGAATTGGCTTTTCGATTTTTTTAATTTTCACTAGTGGTTGAAGATATCTGAAATAGGTACATGGGTTGCGAATTTGACATGGAATGCTCCATATACACTTTGTTCTTCCTTGAATTTTTTTCCCCTTGTTTTATTTCTTTAATCTTAATTATTTACACATATATTGAATAACAACAAAATTCGCAGTTACATGAGATGTACCACAAGATTCTGCGTTGGAACTGCCAAGAGAAACCTTAATGGTGACATCGTCGCGCTGCGGGGACATTCGGACATTTGTTTTGCGGACAGGAACGCCCAATTGAAGGCTGATTTCAGGAACGCATTGAAGACTGCACTACACAGAAACTTCTGGAAATTAAGCGATGTCTACGAAACGGTGGTTGCGATGTGAGTATCCATTGAAATATTGTATTTGCCTTGCCGGACATGATGAAAACCAATAATCAAGTAATTTCACTAAATGTAAAGGTAATTTCTTCATCATTTATTTCAATAGAAATAATTATTGACTTTTTCGATTACTAACGATGTAGCAACTTCTAATTTTTTGGGTGAATTTGTAACTAGAGGCTACTCTGCATTTTTTGGTTGGAAATTATTACTCTTTTTTTCACAATTTTGTAATTTTCGGTTCAAAAAAATTTAGAGAGTATAATTAAGTACTATTATGATTATTGTTACAATAGGTACCCAAGAGAGGTAAGGGTGTTGGTGCCGTACAACAGCATCGTGAACTCCCTGAAGCGCTGGAGAAAGGCATTTTATCCGCCATGTCCAGAAAATCTGGAAAAAATGGCCATAGAATTGGCAAACCCAGCAAATAACCGGCTGCTGGAATACGATGTGGGACGGCTTGTCTCAAGACGGATCAACGACCGTGATGGGAATCTTCACTTACTGATTTACGATCCGCAGTTTGTCGAAAGTGAATTCGCAAATGTATCCAGGATATTTATCGATGGAACATTCAAGACCACTCCCAGACTGATAGGCGTGTATCAGCTGATATCTATTTTGGGCGTCAAATATGATCACGTGAGATGAAAAATGATACAATCTCATTTAATTTATTTCTGAATCTGCTTCTCAGTATTTTTGGAATAGATGGAATCACTAGTTTTTTCCCAAACACTAAATGCACGTAAAAGTCTATGACATTGACAATTTGAAGTATGCAGACGCATGCGCATGCTATTTAATGACAAAAGATTGAATTTTTTTTCAATACGCATATTATCAAGATATAAAAATTATAGTAGCCGATTTTCGATGAGGCCTTTTTTCAGTCGTTGGAAACAATAAAATGTTTTGTTTCTTCATATTTGCTGTGGATAGTCTCCTGTTGAATATGTGATATTATTTTGCCAAATGACTTTTAGGCCTTACCATTCGCCCACATCTTAATGGCCAATAAGACACAGCACGGATACACTGCTGTTCTAACGGAAATAAAAAACCTCATCAATAGTGCATCCGTATCAGTCGTGTTGACGGACTTCGAACAGGCTTTGACAAACGCTTGCAAAGACACTTTCGTCAATGCGCATGTAACGGGCTGCAACTTCCACTATGATCAGGTACTAATCATTCCCTCCTTTTTTTTTTTTTTTTTTCATATTTATAGGTATACTACAGTTTTGTGAAATATCAGTTCGATTAACTATTACCATTTTGTTTTAAAAAGGCTTTGTTCAAGAAATTGAAATCCCTACGACTGACGCCGGTGGTGAGGGAACACGAGGACGCCAAGCTTTTTGTTAAAAAGGTAATGGTCTTGGCGTATTTACCGAAGGAACTGATCGTGGCCGAATACACGGCATTGAAAAATGCTTTATCGCCGGCTATGAAGCGTTCGTTGGCCAGTTTTCTCAGCTACTATGAGCGCCAGTGGCTGAGGATCGTAAAGCCTACTGGCTTTAGTGTCTTCGGCTTGACTCGGCGTACAAACAACGTTGTTGAGTCCTACAACAGCGTGCTTAAGGACAAATTGGGAGAACATCCAAGTCCCTGGACGTTTATGAGTTAGTGATTTTTTCTTATCTCCAGTTGAATTTGTCTCCTGAGAGCTCTACGATTCTTTACAAGGTATATTACGGCTACGTTTTATTTTTGATAGCTAAACTCATCAGGCTGACGTCAAATGCCCGAGACGACGTACAGAGCCTGAGGCTGAACAAAAGGATTAGACGCCAGCCGCGGTATGCTACAATCTATAAGCAGAAGGAATTGACGAATGGTTTGTCTTTAGAATATGTGCAATCATATCTTAGTGATGAGGAAGACAGCAGAGAAATTTTGATGAAAATTTTTAAAGTATTTTATTTTTGGCTATCCTTAATAGTATAGAGGTACGAGAGGCACAAATTGAAATGAAAATTCAATAAATTGTACATTTTATGCTGAAATGAAAGTGTCCAATATAGTTCCAAAAATGTTAAAAATAAGACTGGAGATAAAACTATGACACGGTAGTTTAAACATCTATATAGTCTATTTTCAGATAATTATCTGAACTTGAGCCATAAGTACCAAAATAATGCCTCAAATCACATCAAACTTAGACTGAATCTGTCTTTTTATTTTCTTGTGACTTGCGCTAAATCGCAATACTAAACATCTCCATAATGTCAGACGTTCCAAATTTCAAACTTCTTCCACTGAAACCTAACAATAATGCAATAATAATACCAAAACTGTAATGTATAAAAATAATTTCTGATAATGCGATCAGCATGGAAACAGTTGTATACGCATCTTATAACCCCTGCGGAATTCTTGGATAAGGCAGCAATGCTAAAAGGCCACATTACACAAAGACTGGCAAATATCCCTGACGAACCTTTGGACGATACAGTGCAAATGGAGCAAACTCCGGATGACGTTCGTTTTCGTAAGCAAAATCATAATAACATGTTACAGTAGATCAAGTATATAATAAACAACATATCATCAATCTCAAAACGTACATAGGCAAAATGGTATGCAATATTGTTCACCTTTACTCTTGAACATACTCATTGTTATGAGCAGTAACATAAATATTGAAGAACCTGCGGAAATGCAATGAAGTGCATGGAGAAGAATTGTCAATAAGAAATCTTGCTATTATAGGAAAAATGCAATTCTTTTATTCAATCCAAGTCTGGAATCTGGATGTGTATTATTTATTTTGTGCTTTTGTTAAAGCTGATCCTGATTACGATTATGGAATATTCCGAGGTGAACATTATTTTGGGCATGAGAATGCAGAAGCACCATTTGATGCTGATGCAGCAGTTGAAGCTGATGCACCACTTCCAGCTAACAATCATGGTAAATTATTAAATATATTGTTATCATGTCGGGTAAAGACTATGCTATCGATGATTATTTAAGTACTGTAACGAGTGTACACATATCGTAATTTTCGGGTTAGCACCTCGTATAATATATCTTACAGTATTATTCAATATTTCGTCATTTGCATGATGCAGCGTAATTAATAATGAATACGTACCAATGAACTTACGATTTGCAGCAAGAAATGACATGTCCGATATTGAACCGGAGGAAGAGATGGACGCTGAATTAGGTAACGTTTGACTCTTTTCCAACGGGGGGATTTTACTATGAAATTGGATATCATACAATTATTATGAATATAGAATTATCATTCTGTTTGCAAAATGATGTTTCTTTTTATTTCTATCCTGGCAGATATTATACACAATGCCCGCCCGGGAGAAGAAAGGTTACCCCCTGGCGGAATGGAACTCGAATCTTTGATTGAAGATTCAGGTAACTGTGGTTTCCTGAGATGATTGAATTTCACCATTAAATTGCACAACCAAGCGTTGGAAGACGTTACTGAAAGTTTGCATAATCGATTAACCTTTTTTCAAATGATCAAAAAGCTCCAATTAAAAAATGCATACTACAAATTTCAGATTATGGTGGTATTTGTATTAAAAAAAATGTTAATCTTCTGCCATAAAACTAAGTGCGCAGGAAATTTTCCGCAGAGGTACGCAGCTGGGAACCTTCCATAACAGCGAAAGAATTTTCGTACGCATATAATTTCATCACAAAATAGACATTTTTCTACAATTTGCATGCCATCATCCAAAAATTGCAGTATGCGCTGTTAGATTGAACCTTTTTCAGGCATTTTAAAAACGAAATCATGGTTTATGTCAAAACTTCAGTACCATCTTCTCTTAAGATTTAATAATATTATTTTTTCCTAAATACCATCATGTCATTCCTCCAGAAACTGAACCGGAAGAAATGATACAGGTGGGAATTGATGCTAATAACGTCGACATGGCCGATATGGTTCGAGTTGCCAATATTGGTAAGAATAAATATCTGAAGTTTATAATAAACAGGAAATTGGAGGGTTTTCATTTGTTTGGGAATATATCAATGCTGCAGGTAACAAATTTGAAAACAAATTTTTATTTCGTAATGTAGAAGTACCTGCTGCAGCACAGCAGGATCAAGCGAATGCAAGAGGTAATGTTATAATTCAAAATGGAGTATAGTAAGTTGCTGTGTGTGCATAGTTTCTGATTTATCTAACTTTGACAGCATCAAGTAGCAGAAAAAAGAATCTACGAAAGAAGATGAGACGGCGAATGAAAGCCCAAAGCGGTGACGGGCAAGTGCGACCCTATGGTCATAAACGACGGACGACTGGGAGAAATAAACAAGGTAACATTACATATTTGTTGTGGATGTAATATAGATTCAATATTATTCCACGCGATGGTTATTTGAATACGAGTAGAAACTGACGGTTACAGTGGTGGGCGTGCCAAGGAAAATATTACTCCTTTGCTGCACAACCTGTTGTCTATGTAAAAGTGTTACAGAAAACATGTTCACTTTGTAGAAATAATGATGTAAATAATCATGAATTGCTGTACAAGTGGTTTGATTCGCATTAGGGATCTTCAGTATGCAAATCATTGAAAATAAATTTTGTGTAATAGGTATATATCAGGGCGACAATATTTTTAGACCTTTTCTTCTTTTCTAAAGCTTACATGCAAATTCGTTAGTTTGATGCATTTTAAGAGCCCTCTTCCAGTTTGAGCTCAATTAAAAAACTTGTAGAGATCGCTCCAGAATTATACATACGCTAATGATTTTATATGTTACAGCACCAACATGTGTGGTATGCTACGTGAACCCCATATCACACGGGTTTGTCCCTTGCGGGCACAATTGTAGCTGTCTGCGATGTGCCTTAATCCTCGCGGAACAGGAGATAAAGAGGTGCCCAAAATGCCGAGCAAACTTCACCCAATACATGGCTATTTATAACGAGGCGTAGAGCCCTAATAAAATCATATCAGCAAAATTTCTGTGCATTATCATTCTTAAGATTGTCTCAAATTCCCCTATTCTTCCTCAGAAAGTATCAAGGCCATTTTCAGCATTATTATAGCATTTCCGGTGGGTACTCGCAAGTTTTTTGTTTTAACGAATGCAATGAAAAACAATATTAGTAGTAATGATGTAGTAATAATAGTAGTCCGAATTCCTAATCTTGGGGATGGGATTGTATGTCACCTATAGTCACTTTTAAAGCATTATTTATTACCTGCAAAAATGATGTTATCCAAGAAATTTTCTGCAATTGCTGACGTCTTCAAAACTCTACATATTTGCGAGTGGAACTATCCGGAAGTTTTTTTTAGAAATTGAGAATTTTCATTGATGGTGGGTAACGGTGTGTATATGTATATATATATATATATGGGGAATTCCGTATTAAATCAAACAGTATAAACCCGACCGTTTCCAATTGGCTTAATATTTTTTCGTATCGTTGTTATCACTGAAAAGGTACATGGGTGATTATTTCACATTTTTATTGCCTGTCGTTCTAATTTTTTTCTTTTCTTTCTATTCCAATAATCGTAATTCCAATTAGCTTGTGAAGTTCACTTGTGAGTCTGGGGCCTTATTCTGAATTGTTTCACATGTGAAAAAGCGGACTTTCCGCTTAAAGCTACTACCTGATTGGTCCGAGGGGTGTTTATCATCTTTGTCACCCGTGATATAAATTTCATAATACATCCCCTGATTTCTTTCGAAAAAAGAGAATATTTTTATTTACTTTCAATGTAGTAGGGGACTTCTTCCTCGACACGTCAGTTCTCTCCCTAAAATTCAAGTGACTCGACATTCGCGCGTTTTGAATGTAGATCCTTTCACGTGATTGGTGACGTATCAATCGACGTGAGAGGGCGCCGTGAAATAAATTTAGAAGGCTGTGGCCAGGGGGTTCCCCGATTTGGACCCAAACCCAGAACTGGCGAAGTAGAGATGTGTGAGACTTTAATGGCAGAGTGATAACAGAGAAATCAGCGTGGGATAACTGAAGGAAAAAAAAAATCAGTGTGACTCTGCGAGACCGAAGAATTGAGAAAATGAATGTGTCGTGACAGATGGCTGCGAACTTGACAAAACGAGAAGGTAATGTGAGAAAAAGATTCGATGTAAACATATATATATCGCGGGTGTACACGATACCGTACTCATGTTTTTTCAGTCAAATGAAAAATAACGCCCCGTGGAGGATGTACATTTCTTTTGAGGAATCACTTTGATCTGGATTAACGGAGCGCGGATGACAAAAAAATTTCAATACCAAAATTATTTGAAAAAAAATTCTAGTTCTTGTGCATTTCATTTGCGTCCTTCGCCCTTTCTCGGTAAATTTTTAACAGTGAATTATTATTCAATTTTCATAGTCAACACGTGCAACGCCGCTATTGGCACACACATTCATTAAATTTTATAGTTACAATTTTACACTTTATCACCTGTTTTATTATTTGACGAGAATTGTTATAGTACAAATTTGTCTTGCGCAAAATGGCAATGTAGATGTTTTAAACCGAAGGATATTTGGAACAATAAACTGAAAACAAAATTATTTTTAACTGGTAAACCCCGTAATCAGCTAGAAATTTTTTTCGACACATTGATTGACCACCCTTATCCTAATAATTATTCATAAATATTGTGAAAACTACGTATCATATGTTTTTTTTTTTTTCCACAAATTGATTTCACCAATTCTCTTATTCCAGAAGTAGAGGTAAATGTTGATACCATTCACATATTGGATTGCCAGAATTTTCCAAATAGCCCAATGGCAATCCAGGAGCACCGTCAGCTACCTCCGAACCTATCCTATACAAGCCAGCGCAAGCTTTGAATGAAAGATTGTGTTCTTGTACTTCTTTGAAAAGGGTAAATTTCAGAATAAGGCTGTACACCGTGATTGGTAATATTGAATCAATTTGTTTCTTGGCTTCAATTTCGATACCTTTTATTTGACGAATCAAAGCAGAGGAAATCGCACTGAGTGCCTCTGATTGTGGTTCATTTCGAACATAGTCGGAGTTTGCCATAATAAAAACGATCAATACGAATATACATGAAAATTATATTTATTACTATACGAAAACATAATTGAAGAATTCAGAACTGTTTTGAAGTGAAGAAATAAATTTGAAATTTGAATAATTGTTATTTTCAATCTTAGGAGTATCTGCTGCAGGAGACCAGGAACCACCGAGTGTCCAAGTTGATGGCAATCATTGTTGCTGTATATAGAATCAGGGGTATACGCTTTGTTTACACGGTAGATAAGTCATCTTATTACATCGGTTACTTTTATCCGAGCTTGCATGCATAATAGTTACTCTAGTTTCAGCAAAGCTCCTGTTTGTGAGCGTATCTAACAGCTAACACGTCTTGTAAATCAGCCACTATCAAAATATAAGAAAATTATTAAGTGTGGTTATTAACGTTGATTGATCTATTACAGCACCTTCGTGCGGAGAATGAAACTTGTGCCAAAAGAGGAGGCTTCAGATAAAGGTCCGAGACAGAGACTGGTGAACACAACAATATGGGCATTGGAGGCGCCATAGGAAAAAAGATTACGGAAGGTAACATTACGTGGTTGTCTAGGGGTGCAAAATAGATTTCATTTGATTTCTTGCTATAATTAATTATATTTGACGTAGTTTGCGGAAACTAATATCGGCTTCGATGAATCTTGGTAAAAGTATTTCAATTTCCAAAAATTATACTCCAAAGTCCACAATTTGCCTTCGCGGGTCATCTATGTATAAATTTGTAGGAATTGAAGTTGTACAAGTCTACGCATTTAAGTTTGCAGGCGCGAATCCCTTGGCAATAAAGCTTTCACTTTATGTGCAAGATCCGACGACTACATTTTTTTTAATCTGGCCGGGGAGATCACGGTCGTTGGAACTTAAAATTTTTTGTTGTAAACGTGAACCTCCATTTTTCCAAAGATTCGTATTCTGCGTTAAAAAATTAGATGCTTTTTTCTTGCCGTTTTTATATACGGCAATTAAAGAAATTAAAAAATGAAGGTAATTGAGTTTTATTGTCACAAACAAGTGATTTTTTGCAAGAAGTTCTCAAAAGGCATAATCAACAGCATAATCACCTTGCATCTTGCCCCACTTTGGGTGTGAAATTATTTCATTCATTACGTTGTTCAAGAACTTTGTGGTAATGATTATTTACTGGCGACAAGAAAACCCGAATATCATTATTTGTTCATTACGAACCAAACAGAGAAATGGTTGAAACTGAAATTATCTATTTTTGGCCCAGAATATGAATTTGTACAATTTTAAGAAAAAAGAGAATAGAGCTGACCTTCAAGTGACTGTGAAGTCCTTCACCAAAGTAAAAAAAATAGCCATTACATCTCGTTCTCGAAATGGAGAGACTTTTGTCGAAAACATTTTTCTAAGAAACGCCTTATTTTCTTTTCATTTGCATTTGCTCACTTGACTCACCCTGGCTATTGAGCATTGACATATTCTGGATACGAAACGTTCGACTCGTTTCAGATTGGTTCGGAAAAAAAGAATTGATAAATTGAGAATCGTTGATTAGGTCCACTTTTTTTTTGTATTTCATTCCAAATTGTAAATGTACAACTTGCCAACTAATGTTACGTAGACAGTGTATTAAATCTATTTTGCACCTCTTGTAATGTTACTAGTGTATGTTATAAAAACGCAAGATTCATACTAACTTTTAGTGTGATGATAATTTATATTTCATATAACTTCATTGTTTGTATGAGCTTAGAAGCATACATACAGAGACAAATTATTATTTTCGATGCAATACTTCTTAATGAAAAACTTATCCTTTTTATTGTAGCATGACATACAATAGGTGCATGTATAAGTAAGGCTTTTCATTGGTCTACCGGTTTCTGTCGTACGCATGCAGAAATGCAGCCGCGAGCACGTGTCCACCATGCTATCAGCACGGTGGATTTTGGGCTTTTGCCTGCGCCCTCCAAGGCGTGGATGTGTTGACAGTGTCGAACGTGCCCGGTGGACGATTGGAGTCGAATATGCACTCTTTGTTGTCAATTTCATAGAAAACCCATCTTTTTGTTGCGATAAGACATACAATAAGCGAGTGCATGTATCAGTAAGGCTCTTCATTAGTTTACCGGTTTCTGTCGTACGCATGCAGAAATGCAGCCGCGAGCACGTGTCCACCATGCTATCAGCACGGTGGATTGTGGGCTTTTGCCTGCGCCCTCCAAGGCGTGGATGTGTTGACAGTGTCGAACGTGCCCGGTGGACGATTGGAGTCGAATATGCACTCTTTGTTGTCAATTTCATAGAAAACCCATCTTTTTATTGCGATTAGACATACAATAAGCGAGTGCATGCATCAGTAAGGCTCTTTATTAGTTTACCGGTTTCTGTCGTACGCATGCAGAAATGCAGCCGCGAGCACGTGTCCACCATGCTATCAGCACGGTGGATTTTGGGCTTTTGCCTGCGCCCTCCAAGGCGTGGATGTGTTGACAGTGTCGAACGTGCCCGGTGGACGATTGGAGTCGAATATGCACTCTTTGTTGTCAATTTCATAGAAAACCCATCTTTTTGTTGCGATAAGACATACAATAAGCGAGTGCATGTATCAGTAAGGCTCTTCATTAGTTTACCGGTTTCTGTCGTACGCATGCAGAAATGCAGCCGCGAGCACGTGTCCACCATGCTATCAGCACGGTGGATTGTGGGCTTTTGCCTGCGCCCTCCAAGGCGTGGATGTGTTGACAGTGTCGAACGTGCCCGGTGGACGATTGGAGTCGAATATGCACTCTTTGTTGTCAATTTCATAGAAAACCCATCTTTTTATTGCGATTAGACATACAATAAGCGAGTGCATGCATCAGTAAGGCTCTTTATTAGTTTACCGGTTTCTGTCGTACGCATGCAGAAATGCAGCCGAGAGCACGTGTCCACCATGCTATCAGCACGGTGGATTGTGGGCTTTTGCCTGCGCCCTCCAAGGCGTGGATGTGTTGACAGTGTTGAACGTGACCGGTAAACGATTGGAGTTGAATATGCACTCTTTTTTGTAAATATTGTTGTTTTCAGTTTATTCCATATTTGAGACGTAAATATTTGTTTACTCATTATTGAAGCCAGTCAATTTAGTGTTTGAGTAAAGCAATATAAAGCCTATAGAGGCAATCACAGTTACCTGTACACAGGTGTGGTTAATACAAATATTCAATAGTTAGGAAAAAAGAAACTAGAGCAAGTTGAATCATTTGAAGATATGTAAAAATAAAAACAGTTCTTGATATTTTTGGCTCGTGAACAATGAAGTTATAATGCACTTCATAATTGATATTTTCAAGACAGTATAACATACGCTAACAATTTTCTATTTTACAGTGTAAAAATGTGCAGGCACGATCATCATGTCTGTCCTGGAGATGCTCCAGGTTCTTGCAAAATCAAAATGAATCGAAGAGGTGCTGTAGCATGCACTGAACCCGTGGACGATTACTTGACAGGGAAACTTGTAACAATAACATTATATATACAACATCGTGTGCATTATTATTTCTGAAATTTCCCCAAACTTCCTCAGGCTTCCCGAATAAACATTTCACCTGCCTTTTCAACCACATTAGCTTTTTCAATAACTACTCATAAATTTCACGTTCCAATGAATAAGAAACAAAATTTCAATTAACAAAAGTTGCTAATTATCCAAAAATATCCAGCTATGATTTTAGATCAAAACGTCGTTCTACAAAAAATGATGTTTCCTCGAATTGACCGTCACATCCATACATTGTTCACCTTGTAGTTCCAACGAATGCAATGCATATTTTCTTTAGGACAATTCTACCACATTTATTTCATTTGAATTATTGAGATTCTACATCATTCTTGGTCCTTGTTCGAACATAACTTAATGCTCCTAGTTCAGCTCACGAGTATATTTTCTAGTCTGCTCATGAATAAAACAATAACAAATTATATGTATATTTAAAAGAAACGTTTGAAAAATACGAAAAATAACTTCAAAAAATGAATACCGAATTCTAATATTTTGACCATACAGTAAAACAAAGGATTTTTATAGCAGACAAAAACGTACCTACTTTTTGGAACAATTACTTTGTTACGCGACTCTTGTACAGCTCAAGAAATTAGGAGTTTCGGATTTTCGGAGTTCTTGACTTTCGGAGTTTTGAACTTTCGAAGTTCTGACCTTTCGGATCCATACGCCGTCGGTTTTTCGAACATTCGTCATTTGACTTTTCTGAATTTATCTTTTATATCCTCTGGGCAATCGATAATTTTTTTTCTGATCATTTTCTCTTCATAACCTTGACCATTCATGAACTCAATTCTTTCAATACCATTATTTATCACAGCTCTACGCTTTCTGATTGTTAAAATACGTTTCTTCGTTATCAAGGTACAGTTATATTCTCTACTTTTTCATTCGGTCCATTGCTCTTTCTGACATTCCATCTTTCGAGTTTTACTGCGTTGGAGACTTTGACATTTCTTTTCGAAAAATTTCGGGACTTCACATTTTCGAAGGATTTTGGTTCTACGCAAATAAATTCGGAATTCCGACCGTTCGGAGCTTTTACAATTCTGAACTTCGACCCGGCCCCGCATTTTTCCTCAGTGCCCTCCTTCATCGAGGCTTCTTATTTCATAAAAACCACTTTGATTTTTGATGTAGGAGATTGAAAAAAAAAACGTTTCTTCTGGCACACCCTAATGCACATAAGGGAGGTTTTTGCGAAATGAATATAATAACACATCAATAAATAAATTATATTCTTTATTATCTCAAATCATCAACCGTCTACAGCACGTATACACTATACATTAGGGTGGCAATATTTTTCCGCCTTTTTTTTTTTTTCTGAGCTCACATGAAAATTTGTTAGTTTGGTCCATTTTAAGAGGCCTCTCAAAATTCTAGCCAAATCAAAAATTTCGTAGAGGTCGCTCAAGAATTTTGAAAATGTCAAAATTCACCAAAATCGATCTTTTTTTCTTTATGTTCTGCACTTGCTCACCAATCCAATCTTTCCCAGGTGGATTGTAGAGGAACATACTGAAATTTCAAGTAAAAATATTAAGATTCAAAGGTCGCTCAAGAATTAAACGAAAGAAATTCTAATGAACTTTCAATGGTCATTAGAATTTCTTTCGTTTAATTCTTGAGCGACCTTTGAATATTAATATTTTTACTTGAAATTTCAGTATGTTCCTCTACAATCCACCTGGGAAAGATTGGATTGGTGAGCAAGTGCAGAACATAAAGAAAAAAAGATCGATTTTGGTGAATTTTGACATTTTCAAAATTCTTGAGCGACCTCTACGAAATTTTTGATTTAGCTAGAATTTTGAGAGGCCTCTTAAAATGGACCAAACTAACAAATTTTCATGTGAGCTCAGAAAAAAAAAAAAAGGCGGAAAAATATTGCCACCCTACTATACATGCATACATGAACGTGTATTCTCAACGGTGGGATCATCTGGATAGAAAGTATGTTAAATATCTTCAATAGTTTTCATGCAATCAGCTTTGAGCACGTGATCCTCATTTGATGAGGTATCAGCGCTATTATTTGTGATACTGTTCAATATGAACAGCAATCTATTGCAATTGCAAGATTAGCTATGGCTCATGAGTGTGCGTCCGAGGTTCTGTACGGAGTGGATATCATAATCATTACTGTTTTAGAAAAACGGGGTACTTTTGCTCGACTTGAAGTGCACCCGGTCCTCCACGCGAAGTTGAGGAAATGAATGAAAATTCTTTCATTAGACTCGACAGAGATTATCGTTTCTATTCAATAGAAGTGTTAGAACAAATTCGCTCAGGATTACTATGGTGAATAAGCTAGCAACTTGAATGAAAGATTTCTATCGTGTGATCGATGTGTTCTCCGAACATCAGTGCAAGCTTTGTAAAGTGGTCATCAATGATGTAACAAAAATTTCCCGCGGGTCAAAGCGGCATATTCAGTACAAGTAACGTTCGTGAATGCCATGGCACCTACTGCAGTAGGTCGAATTTTCGTATCTCCCCTCCGTGCAACTCTACAGGACACACTAATCTCAGTACCACATAGCTTGAGACGTGTGATCGCCGTTCAATCTTCTACTCTCTTTTGTTCTGACGTTATGCTATATGGAGTGGTTCTAGATACGAACTCATGTCACAATGTGATGCTAGTGCGCGGCGGATGGTCATGGTCGCAAGTAATGAAGTCCATGAGCAAATAATCAAAAATGTAAGTGTTCAATCGTTTTTTTCAGCAACAAACCGGCTCTCGCCGCGCTTTCGCACAGCAAATCTGTTTGTCAAGTATTCTACATTTACAACATATGATTAGATAGTTTCATTCAAATGCTGAAGCCAATAACAAGCATTTTAAGATTACTCGACCTTGCGGTAGAAGATTGACACACTAGACACGTAATCGTCTGGTTCGAAGATTAGAGTCTACAAGGCTCAAATTAATTGTTGACAATGCTACATTTGTGCAATCAAGGCTTCTGATCAGATTTGGTTGTAATGCCTCCGGCTCTAACCTTTGTTTCAGTGATTAGACATGTCACGTGCGCGTCAGATCACACAATTCTCTTGAGACGTGCGAACGAGATTACGCTCATTGGTGGTCGGTTGATATTTTTACGCGTGGCAGTGTAACAACTGAACCTATTATCCCTTATTTTCGTTACACTATTGAAACGAGCAAAAGAAAAAAAAATCTCTTGTGCTCGAGTTTAGTGTCGACTCCTGACTTGATTCATCCCGACTCATGTCAAGTCGGTGATTCCCGGTATGAAACAAGAAACTTTTTTTCTGCGTGTACCTATGTCTTGTCAGCTGAAATTGAACTCTCAAAAACTTTTCCCCAAGAATCAAAGTGAAACAGCAGAATATGGAATATTTCCCACCACGAAGGACGTAAAGTTTCATAAATTACATCACTATATCAACACGTTTGGAACTATGAAGAGATTAACGGGCATATGGGTTTCTGCCAAGAACTCGCTGACCCCGACTAATTTAACTAGCATGGAATTGAAGATCGGCGCGGCAAACATGATGGCGACAAATATGAAAAAATGCCTTCGAATTACAACTCCTGCGACTTATATTTAGAAAGATTTTGATTTACTTGGTGGTGATGGTATTACAAATCTGAATATCCTCGAAAATGCGCGTTATCGAGACTCGATACGCGCTAAATCTGGGCAACGGATGTCATTTGATATTTTATTATTATTTTTAATTTTTTTAATTATTGTGATTATTATTTTTTAATTTTTTTTTTGTACTATATTAGTGTCCGTTTTATTCAGAATATTGATCGAAACTTTAGCAACACTGAATATTTTCAATCGAATTATGACACGTATTTCATATTGTTACACACATTGGAGTCACGTATTACAAACACTTTTCAGTCTGCAGAACATCGGAAACCAACTCCCTTTTCGTATTACTATCCAGTTTATATGTTTATATGTTCATATGTTTACATGTACAGTATGTAGATATACAGGGTGGTCCATTTTAATTTACGCAGGCGAATATCTCGAAAACTAACAGTTATACAAGAAAAAGTTTCATACAAAACTTAAAGGGTTTCGAGGGGGAAAGATAATGTTGATATGTGTTGACTTGTGGACTTCGCCAATTCCGAGATTTCGCAAGTAACTTCCGATTTTAGATAGGGAACACATGTTTTGGTTGGGGGCAGCTGATAGCGAGATCAAAGACTCATTCAAATACGGAAGCAAAAAAAAATTAGAAAAAAAAAAAAATTTGCAAAACAAATGGAAAAAAAATTTTCGCGAATTTTTTCTTTCAAAAGATTGTTTACTTGTCCCTAGCCTTCGAACACATTAATTGTTTATCACTCTAGCTTAAAATATTTCTCGCCAATTTTGAAATTGGAAAGTTTGAATGTACCAGATTAGTAAAAAAAATGCGTAGATCAATAACACACAGCTTATTTCGGACTCAGGAGTGATAAAAAATGAATGTGTTTGAAAGCTAGAGACAATAAACGATCTTTTGCAAAAAAAAAAAAATTCGCGAAATTTTTTTTTCCAATTTTTTTTTCAAATTTTTTTTTTTCCAATTTTTTTTGCTTCCGTATTTGAATGAGACTTTGATCTCGCTATCAGCTGCCCCCAACCAAAACATGTGTTCCCTATCTAAAATCCGAAGTTACTTGCGAAATCTCGGAATTGGCGAAGTCCACAAGTCAACACATATCAACATTATCTTTCCCCCTCGAAACCCTTTAAGTTTTGTATGAAACTTTTTCTTTTATAACTGTTAGTTTTCGAGATATTCGCCTGCGTAAATTAAAATGGACCACCCTGTATATATGCCAAACAAGACATAGGATAAAACAACTTCCTGAATCTGAAAGGTAGACTAAACGATTCAGCTGAGGTATTCATAGCACCGACGCACACACCCGAATCGAATGAAGTATATTCTTTCCCAATACAAGAAAAATCATATCGATGATCAAACAATATCTGTCATTCGAAAATTTAGTATTCCGATAACCCGGATAAGGAGAACAATTAATCCATCTTCTGCTAAAGAATGCAATAGCAGGCGATATACCTACGTGAAATATGCATGGTCCCCATCAGTTGTACACTCAAGAATGAGTGATAATTTATCGTTCACAATAAGGATGAAGAATGGGCTGACCAGCATTACAATAATGATAGTTTACATTCACTGTTCACAGTTTAGTTTCACTTGGGTATTTACAAACACACATAGATACTCAGAATCAAACGTATGGGAAATCTGACGATGAATTTTGATTCTTTTATTGACGCGTTCGACAACGCGCATTTTTCAAGTGTTGCTGGGTTTTATAAAACACGATATTATAGCTTAGCAGGATTTTAGGCAAAACCATCTGTTCGTGAATAATTAAAATTGAAGTGGATATGTTTCCAAACAGAAGTAACAGGAGACAATTGCATAATTATTCGATTCATATCTTGAGGCACGATAAATAACTTATAATTGTAGCATTTTCTACGAATGGTAATGAGCCCATATGGATTTATCTATTCTTTCCAAACCTGTGACTCGCTAACTGATGAAACGACGCAAGTACTCCACATCCTGGTTTAACTTCACCTGAGTGAGTTCCCTCCACCTAGCTATATTCATACTTTTTATTAGATCAACCGCACACCCAGAGTACGTATTGCTCACGGTCGCACACTTCTCTTTCTGTATCGTTTATTTATGAATGGTCTGTGATATACGGGGCGAGTTTTCTCCGGGATACGTGGAGGAAAGGGCTTATTATACCCATACTTGTTATCGTCTGCCAATGCATAACGCCAATTACTACACAAACAGATATACCTCATATACCTCTCATTGGGTAAGAGTTGTTAAGTAGGGCTTTTCATTTAGACGATCACACGTATCGGTAGAAAAGGCCCCTCATTCTACGGAGCCCGGAAAATACTCACCCTGTATATGATATATATATATTGGTATATTATTCTGCTCAAAATGCTGTAAGCAATCTCGTTAGCAGTCGACGACTCGAAGTTTAGCACTCAATCGCCTATTCAAGTGCGTATTCCAATGATCAGATGATCCGTATAAATACTTTTACCTTTATCACAATGGCTTTGACTAGTATCGCATCCATTGTCTTATTCCGCTAGCACATAGCCCGCATCTATAGCGGGATTTGGTTTCGTTCCATTCCTCTAAGGTTTTATGATTTCCCAGTAGATTGAGACATTTCAAATGAGCCCATCGTCTGTAAGTGTTACACATAATTAAATCAACAGGCCTTGTACTAAAGCAATATTGGCATACTTCCTTCATATCGCGAGACAGTCTTAGCAACGATTCTGCGATTTCTACCCTATATGTGTTTGGTTCAAAATCAGCGTCCATTTCAACACCTCTAGCCAAACACTGTATATAGTACATGACGTACACACCGCAATTGAACGAGTCTTTTTGCAACGGGCGCTTCCCTTTGTAACTGATCGTAGTCCAATTGATGTCATAGAGTACATCGGGTTGTTTTTCTGCACACTCTTTGACATACTTTTTAAAGTATTGCACGGCTGTTTCGGTTCTACTACCGCGCTTGTACATTGGGTCTAAGTGCATCAGAGTTTTTGCGTCAATATCAACTACCAATAGACACCAATGGTTCGCGTACACGTACGGCATGAACATTGTGCCCTTAAATGCATCACCGACGTTGTACATTCGGAACGTTTCAGGTTTATCTTTGTCACGGTCCTCGCCTAACAAATAATACGTGTAGGTTCTGGGGACGTAGACCACGTTCTTTGCAAAATCTAAGGTAGACACACTATAAGCGTCTATAACTGCCCCATCCATGTATCTTTTTTCACCCAGGGTTTGAAATTGCCCGGAAAACAAATCGAAATGATCAAATGCTATAATCGGAGCACAGGTACTAGAAGAATATCGTCCAATAGTGAACTCGGTATTGTTCAATTCGAGCATGTAATACTCGACGTCCATGAACAATCCGTTGGGTAACGCGTTCGCGTGAGTCGAACTGTCGCTTCGGTTCAACAGCGATTGGTCATGATTTTCCTGTTCGGGGGATTGATCATGATTTTCCTGCTTGGGCGTACTCGTTCGGAAGTGAGAAGTTTTAACCTTATTGGTGATTTTTCCAAGTAAACGACCCTCTAGATGGCTATACTGAGCTTTACGTTTGCGTTGCCACATCTCCTGCACTAACGAATTATTCGGGCTATCTAATTTCGCTACAAGACGAGTCCTACTACACGATTGCCTTTTCACCGCCTTTGCCTTGGATCGGCGACCCTTTAAGGGTGTATTAATGGCTGCCTCTGCACATAGACAACTTTTGTAATTCCTCATTTTGTCTATGAATCGACCTATCTTCAAATTCACCTTGCCCTCTAAAACATCTCTTTTCACGAGATTGAAGTAGCACTCGACGTTAGCGTTGCTGAGTCTAGCACGATCTGGTACTACATGCGTCAGTAGAAGAGCTGACCACATTGGAACGTACGGCATAAGGCTCTGCGTCACATAATCTGCAACCTCCGGCGCAAAATATTCGTTGTCATTGTCGGTCTCGATCAAGTCACTTTTTATACTCAAGAGTTTCGCGTAATAGCGATGGAAAAAAGGCGAATCAGCATAAATTCTACTCTCAAGTCTATCGTCTGATACAGTTTCGACCTGATCTTCGTCACCCACTATCTCATTGGGAGGATCTGCATCTTTTATCAAATAATGCAGCTCGTGAAGCCGAACTACATTGCGGTGAGCCTGCTCACGATTCATAGTCAGAAGGACCGTCATGAATTGTTCGAACACTTTGTCTAAAGCATCTATGGTACGGCAATGAATCATTAACCCTACACATTCAAGAATTAAGTTTTTCACGGGCAAGTATTTCGGAAACTTTTTGTGTATGTTCGTTGATACGCGTTTCTGAAAGTGTGCGCAGCAGCTGTGGACGATAATGAAATCGGAGCTCGGGTGTGTTTCTTGCGTCAAGTAGATGTAAGCTTGGTTCAAGTGATTCGTCACAGTCATCCCGTTCCATTCAGTCATAACGGAGTTGATCAACGCCCAACTCCAATCTACAACTACTACGCGGAATAACGGCCAACTGACATGTTTTGTAGATAAAAAGTAACGATATCTTTTCAAAAATGTACTAATGGATGCCACGTCATGCTCGGAACTTACCATTTCTGCAATAGGAATCACGGAGCTATTTTTGTTTATTACCATGGCGTAATACATGAGTCGTTTGCACTTGACGTCTCGTGGCTTACGAACGACGTTTCCCGTGGCATCAAAATGGACAATTATGTCATCTGCACAGATAACATCGAGCTGCTCCTCCGAGTACATGTGCACATACAACGGAAGGCCCGCATGTCTAATGTAGGAGTCTCGATGCTCTGCATCTAAAGCATGTCGCTGAAATAAATCTGAAAGATCATTAGACCGGAGGATTTTGTCGTTTTTGCAATTTTCTTCGGATTTAGCCTTCTGGTACGTCGAAAGACGCATCAGTTCTTGCATGTGACCATCGTCGGCGATCTCTGGATCGATTTGACGGGCTGTATCAAGTTGCAATATTCTTGGAGCCACTTTCGTCAATTGAGCCTTCACTGCACTCTGGCCTTGCCTTTGAGTGTACAGTGTATCTTGGGACCTTCGTGAACTATTTCTCCACACTCAGTGGCTTTAATGTAAATAGTGGATAATGATGTTCTTAAATCAGTCACGTCAAATATGAAGCTCTGTGTATGACTCACATACCTGCATTTCGCGTATGTTACTAGAAATTCTATGTTAGGTCGAATACCGCCATAGAAACTCAGGGGACAACTGTAACCTACGTCATACAGCATGCATTTTGATATTACGTCCCTAACTTTATCTTTATCTATATTTCCATCTTCACCCAGTAATTGTACTGAGGGGATATTAAATTTACCCAAAGAAGTGCAAAATTTTTTCTTAATAGATGGCGATTGGGGCGGTGCAATGTATTCAGACGCGCTTTCATCCGACACACTGACGCAATCAGGTATGCCGTCTGAACTTTCAGCACTTGACTGAACTTCATATGCATCATTGTTAGTGGCGGAATTATCGACATTAATATCGGGAGTGCGCTTACGTGATTTTGGGGTGTCCCAGATGAAATTGTGCTCCAGTTTGGGCGACGATGATAGACTACTTACGGTATCAACATCTTCCGATCCTTTCATAGGATTCTCCACGCCATCATTAAATATCTCTTCCCGATCTGACGTAGCTTTTTCGCTCGAAACGGAGTTTCCGGAGAGATCTGGCGAGCCGATTGTATTTTTGTTGAACTGCTGTTTCAACAACTTTTTCACCATGTCCCGAATACCGTTTTTATTCCCCGTCCAGGTTCTTTGGAGTTGAAGCACCAAGTCCTTGCGGGGTTTTCTTTTTAATGCTCTGCAAATCTTCAAAAAATTGTATAATTCAACCATGAGCATCCAACGTGGCTATCTGCACAGAAGCGATATTTTGGCTCATGTGAGTCCATTTATCAGAATAGCTATCTACACTAGGGTGGTCATTAAGAAAAAAATGTATCTTGTAAAACGGCTTTGAAATCGTTTTACATGGATATCTTCTGTATTTTCGCGTAAAAAAAACATTGTTTTGGCCGTACGTGTTCGATATCGTACATCGACATGCGCGACGAAGTTTGTTTCATTGATTTCGGTGCCCAGGCAGAGATATTCCGTTAAATAGTACCTTTTTTCCCAATGTTTTCAGGTCTGGTGGAATTGCGTAGGGAAGCACCTCAAGTTTAATTTTATAATTTATATTTTAAAATAACCTCAACTGCGACTCTTCAAAGGTCAATAACTGGGCCCTTTACTATGGACAAAATCGCAACAAACAAAAAAAGAATACAAAAGCCTTTTACGGCATACCGCCACGGAAAAATATACAGGGTGTCCCAGAATTCGCGACGAGGAATTCACAGGGTAAATCTTGATCAAAAACGGGATCGAAATTTCCTGAGCCGTTTTTTCCGGAAATGCTTAGATTTCTCGTTATAATTATTTCAATTTCAGCCAATAAGGTGCGATGTATGAACGGGCGCTTGTCGGTGTGCTCGCCGCTTGGTTGTGTGCACTTTGTTTCGCGGCGACAATAGGCTGGGAGACACGCATACAACCGAGCGGTAATCACATCGACGAACGTCCGTTTATAAGCCGCGCGTCATTGGCTGGATTTGAAATAATTATAACGAGAAATCTAAGCCTTTCCGGAAAAAACGGCTAAGGAAATTTCGATCCCGTTTTTGATAACGATTTACTCTGTTAATTCCTCGTCGCGAATTCTGGGAAACGCTGTATATGTGGAAAATATATGTCAAAATATATGACACATAAGATGAATCCGCGCGGAGCGGACAAAAAAAAACCTCGATGTCACGGATTTTCCTTATTTTTGCATGAGCTTTTGTACCCTCAGAATTAGCATTTTTTATGTATATAAGACATATCGCGTGTCTAATGCCAAAAGGGCATAAGCGCCATTTAGCCATTTTCGGTTTTGTTAAAACCAAAAGGACCTATAATTTTCAAAAATTTGTAATTCGCTTCCGATATGACGGAAACACGTAGATCTGTCGAAAACGACACGTCAGGCACGTAAAACCATAAGGTCCTATGTGCCAGTCAGATTGGCCCTTATGGCGTTGGTCTGCTGGAATTTAGAAAAAGTTAAAGCCAAAAGGGCCCAAGCGACAGTCGCTTACGCCTCTTTGGCTTTACTTTTTTTAGAATAACAAAAAACACTAACAAGGGAACCCCGCCAAGTGTCCCCCTCCGATTTCAACGAAACTTTGGGAGATTGTAGAGGGGGTGAAAATATTCGACACGTATTTTTTTATATCTGCGGAATTCCACCCCAAGGGGGTGTAATCAACCCCTGAAAATTGCGGATTTCGCTATTCGATAGCTCGTGAAGAACGAACGGCCGAGGATTTTTGGCTGACAAGGTGCTACCGGGGGTTTTCGGGGCCGCTGATTACGAATCTGGCATCATTTTGGATTTTCAAAATTCAAAATGGCGCATCCAATATGGCGAACGTCGAAACGAAAAATGGTACCAATTTTCCCAAAATTCTGTACCCGGGGGTTTTCGGGGTCGCTGATTACGAATCTGGTATCAGATTTTCAAAATTCAAAATGGCGGATCCAATATGGCGAACGTCGAAACGAAAAATGGTACCAATTTTCCCAAAATTCTGTACCCTGGGGTTTTTGGGGTCGCTGATTACGAATCTGGCATCAGATTTTCAAAATTCAGAATGACGCATCCAATATGGCGAACGTCGAAACGAAAAATGGTACCAATTTTCCCAAAATTCTGTACCCGGGGGTTTTCGGGGTCGCTGATTACGAATCTGGCATCAGATTTTCAAAATTCAAAATGGCGGATCCAATATGGCGAACGTCGAAACGAAAAATGATACCAATTTTCCCAAAATTCTGTACCCTGGGGTTTTTGGGGTCGCTGATTACGAATCTGGCATCAGATTTTCAAAATTCAGAATGGCGCATCCAATATGGCGAACGTCGAAACGAAAAATGGTACCAATTTTCCCAAAATTCTGTACCCGGGGGTTTTCGGGGTTGCTGATTACGAATCTGGTATCAGATTTTCAAAATTCAAAATGGCGGATCCAATATGGCGAACGTCGAAACGAAAAATGGTACCAATTTTCCCAAAATTCTGTACCCTGGGGTTTTCGGGGTCGCTGATTACGAATCTGGCATCAGATTTTCAAAATTCAAAATGGCGCATCCAATATGGCGAACGTCGAAACGAAAAATGGTACCAATTTTCCCAAAATTCTGTACCCGGGGGTTTTCGGGGTCGCTGATTACGAATCTGGTATCAGATTTTCAAAATTCAAAATGGCGCATCCAATATGGCGAACGTCGAAACGAAAAATGGTACCAATTTTCCCAAAATTCTGTACCCGGGGGTTTTCGGGGTCGCTGATTACGATTCTGGTATCAGATTTTCAAAAAATCATAAATAAAAGACCCCACAAACTAATAACAGTTTTATGACTGTAGAAAAAAATACGGTGTGGTAAATACCTCGCTAATTCATGATTAAGCTACCTTTGGCAATCGTTTTATTCACTTTTATAATATAATGGTGTTATAGTATACGAATATAATATACGAATATAGTATACGAATAAAGGTCTCATGTATACGAATATAAATCTTTAGATTGAACCTTACAATATAGCTTACATCATGCGTATTTCGTCACGGGTGATAGTTTTGACAATAGTGATATTCATGAAAAAAGTGTTTTAAACATAGCGACTTTTTACACCACGCACACTTGATAATAGCAACGTCGCCGCATATGTCACACGTTGGAGAACTCTCGGTAAAACAATATTGAACCGGATTTTCGAATTTCGGTGGTCTTGCGTCTATGTATCCACTTTTATACCATGAATATTTAAAAAGATCTGTAAATCTAGGAGACGAAAATTGATTGTGAGTAAGACTTTGCAGCTTGACGATATTGTCTCTCAAATGAAGATCACGTCGTAATCATACAATATCACGATATCAGAGAAATGTTTGATATAATTCTTCCATATGCGAAATCCGTACACGTCCAGTGGCTGTATCATTCCAGTTGTCCCTGGGGGAATGGTTAGAAGTTCTACTTTTTGTCCATTGAAATTCATCGTTTCAAATACGCCCGGACATTGACCACTCCATGAATCCAATAATATAACCGATTTCGGACTGGTGTGCGGAAGGTATACGTCTTGAAACCAATGTTTAAAATGTTCGGTTGTTAATTTCCCAGATTTCGAAGCCATAAGATATACATTCTGTGGTTTAAACATAGTCTCTTGCACTCGAGGACCAAATCCTCCACTAGATTCTTTTAAAACAATTCATAGAGGTGACAATAATTTGCCATCGGCCGAAATCAAAGGCTGTATGGTGTAGCTGTGCGTTGTTGATGACTTTGATTGTATTATTGATTCCACTGTTTTTTGCCCTCGCAACGCTAAGGTTCGCCCCGCATGTAGCTCCAAATTGAAACCGCTCTGATCGGAATTGTAAACGTTTTCGACTCCGATATCGACGATGTGGGTTTTTACTTTCTGAATGAAGATGGCAGCCTGCTCTTTTAAAGATTCCTGTGTTGCTAATGTATTTTTTGTTATATGTTTCGTAATTTTCCGCGACACGATTCCGTGACGTTTCTTAAATTCTAATAGCCAGGTTTTGGATGCCTTAAATTTTGCTGGTGCCATATCAAACAGTTGTCGCGCTCGTATGGCCCAACGTCTAATATCAATATCGTGAATTGGCAATTTCCTATTTAAAGCATCCATTACATTGTTAAGAGTATACTCACAGATCATTTTCAACTTTTCTCTGTATGTCCCACCTTGATTAACTTGATGTGCCCAGCGCCGTAATTGTCGCACAGACTGAACTTTTCTGAATTTTGATTGAACGGACGATACCTTTCTGTTTCCCGTTTTTCCGGACCTCCAAAATTCTGTCGCTTGTTTTTTGTAATCATAATCCAAATCTTCATCATCGATGGTGCAAACTTGGTCCGGTGCATCTATATTGGGATTCAGAAATCTTTGATGATTCCAGTCTTCTGTTCCATCGTTGTCTTCTATAATTTCCGATTCGTGCACTGCATTTGGATGTTCAAAATCCAAACTCCATTCAATTTCAGTTTCCATTGGCTGTATCATTGCATCTTTGATGATGATTTCGAGCTCTTCGCTCAACTGCCTTTCGGATTCCGTGACTGGAGAATCGAGTAATTTAATAGCATTGAATGCTAGAGACAAAAGCTGAATGACGTTCAACGGATTGACGTGCATTTTTCTCCAAGTCTCTTTAGAGGGATGGATAAACTCAACTCCATACGTAAAAATACACTGAACAACAACAGATTAAACCGTCTTATGTAAGTTCGGTTTATAAGATAAAACACGTTTCTTATCACCGAATATTTTTACTTGTGAAATAGAAATCTTACGTAAGAAAAAGAAGTCTTATGTAAGTTCGGTTTATAAGATAAAACGCGTTTCTCATCACCGAATATTTCTACTTCTGGTTATCAGCACAGCATTTCTATCAGAACTATTTATTATCAATCATTCATTACTCATGATATGTCAATAGAAATACATTTACCGTACATATTTATGAACCAATATTTTTACGCAATATTGCATAAATATTTATGGAACATTCAATTTATGAAATTACCAGAATATTGGCAATAATTTTCATGAAAATATTTACACTGTTGTTCAGAAAATACTTGGAAATTACAGTTTTTGAAGATTTGATAGCAATTTCTGGAATTGAAATCATATTTTTATTGAACAAAAAATCATTACGTCATATTCTTGTCATCTCTAACGATACAATGTCCGTCTACTCATCTACTCGTAATTTTCCAATATCAATTTTCCAATTCTAACCTCAGATTTGTAATCAGCGACCCCGAAATCCCGGGGATACCGAATCCGAAGCAATCCACACCATTTTGGAAGAAGTCGGTCCGCCATTTTGTGTCAGTCATGTTGAATTTTCCAATTTCGACTACACATTTTCAATCAGCGACCTCGAAAACCCCAGGGTACAGAATTTTGGGAAAATTGGTACCATTTTTCGTTTCGACGTTCGCCATATTGGATGCGCCATTTCGAATTTTGAAAATCTGATGCCAGATTCGTAATCAGCGACCCCGAAAACCCAGGGTACAGAAGTTTGGGAAAATTGGTACCATTTTTCGTTTCGACGTTCGCCATATTGGATCCGCCATTTTGAATTTTGAAAATCTGATACCAGATTCGTAATCAGCGACCCCGAAAACCCCCGGGTACAGAATTTTGGAAAATTGGTACCATTTTTCGTTTCGACGTTCGCCATATTGGATCCGCCATTTTGAATTTTGAAAATCTGATGCCAGATTCGTAATCAGCGGCCCCGAAAACCCCCGGTAGCACCTTGTCAGCCAAAAATCCTCGGCCGTTCGTTCTTCACGAGCTATCGAATAGCGAAATCCGCAATTTTTCAGGGTTGATTACACCCCCTTGGGGTGGAATTCCGCAGATATAAAAAAATACGTGTCGAATATTTTCACCCCCTCTACAATCTCCCAAAGTTTCGTTGAAATCGGAGGGGGACACTTGGCGGGGTTCCCTTGTAAGAAATATTTCATGAAGCTAAAAGCAAAAGGCCTAAGCGACAGTCCCTTGGGCCTTTTTAGCTACAACTTTTTTCTAAATTTCAGCAGACCAACGCCATAAGGGCCAATCTGACTGGTACATAGGACCTTATGGTTTTACGTGCCCGACGTGTCGCTTTCGACTGATCTATGTGTTTCCGTCATGTCGGAGGCGAATGACGAATTTTGAAAAGGACCCCGCACATTTCTTATCGGAAATGGCTTTCAGTCGATTTATCCAAAATTGAAGTATGTTCTAGTTGACGACCTACCGATCAAATGTTCTCATAGGCGCAACTCAAAATAATGGATTAATTTTGAGATATAGGCCCCTGAACTTAAGGATTTTCAGGGGTGGATGAGGAGGCGAGTGTGTCCGCGCCCGCGTGTGTATCTGTCTCGTATGTATACGCATGATTATTTTTCTCAATTTTTGAATCAATCAGGATCAACGACAAGGAAGTTTTGGGATAATTACCGCATTGGGATACTTTATTGAAAAATGATCATCATTCATTGGTTGAAGATTTCAGGAAAATCATTCATTTTTATGGTAGTGGCCTCATACCAGCATCGAGTATTTCATAAACCCCAAAAAGCACCCCTGGTGCAAAAACCTTTCGCCAAGTACATTAATATGGTCACTACCCCCAAAAACATCCACCAACAAAAATTCCTCCCTAACAAAAGTGGTACTACAAAAATGTCTACTTACAAAAGGATTGAAATCAGATACAATTGCCAAGTACATGTCTTCTGTATAAAAAAAGTTTACAACAGAAGAACAGAAAACTGAATAGTCTTGTATTGTTCACTCGCTACGCTCGCTCACTCGATCGGATCTTGATAATTACAGGGAAAAAATCAGGAAAAAAAATTTAGGAAGTGGTACTTGCGGGCCATTTATGAGTAAGTAAAAGAGTATTTACGCAGGTCTATATATCATTTGTTCGATACATATTGCTATGAGTAAGTAAAAGAGTATTTACTAAGGTCTATGTATCATTTGTTAGATACATATTGCTATAATGGCCCGCCAAGTACCACTTCCTAAATTTTTTTTCCTGATTTTTTCCCTGTAATTATCAAGATCCGATCGAGTGAGCGAGCGTAGCGAGTGAACAATACAAGACTATTCAGTTTTCTGTTCTTCTGTTGTAAACTTTTTTTATACAGAAGACATGTACTTGGCAATTGTATCTGATTTCAATCCTTTTGTAAGTAGACATTTTTGTAGTACCACTTTTGTTAGGGAGGAATTTTTGTTGGTGGATGTTTTTGGGGGTAGTGACCATATTAATGTACTTGGCGAAAGGTTTTTGCACCAGGGGTGCTTTTTGGGGTTGATATCACCGCTTTTTGTACAATTTTGCTTGACTACCTAATAATTGTGCTCGCTCGCTACGCTCGCTCGATTGGGTTTTCCTATATCCTCGCTTGCGAGGCTTGCTCAGTTGTCAACGTTCTGCCAATTGTTGCTATAAACATCGCAATGCATGTACGGTGATGCATTTTGTATCATCGGAATCCCTCAAGAAGCAGCAATGTTAAATGTGGTAGTATGATTTTGAATGAATGAAAATAATGTTATAATATACACGTATGCTCATACTTTTCTGTGAGCCTTAAATTTCTGTGGACAGACGTTGCATGTGTTATTTTATTAAATTCTACGAATTGTTTCGTTAGAATCCGATATAATTCTATATGCCTGCAATGTGTAGCCCTCCTCCTGTCTCATCTGGGCTTGGAACCGGCAATAGCGGAGTTACTTGCACGCAGGGTTATAGTTGCTGCTCATGATTAAATATATATAAATATTAGATATATGTGTTGCAATTCTTAGGTATTTTTTTTTTTTTAATGCAGCTAGGTCCTCTGCAAAAAGAACATGTACGCGTCCTGTACTCATAACGTCAACTTCAACTTCGGGTCTGAACCGAAGGTATCGAAATATATAGAATTGAGCCTATTGATGCAAGACTAGCGTAGAGCATAAATTGGAAGTTTCTGAAGTCAAACAATTGCATTCTGCTCTATTCGTTTGACTCTACCCATTTCTTGTATCAAATCACACTATTCCGATGTCTTGCAACTTCAGCGTTTTCTCTCATCATCCTCTCTTCTGAAACGATGACCCGCTACAACATTGAACAATTCATAAAAAAGGTTGTTCTCCAATAATTACATTCATAAATGAAATTACGCCGAGTCTAAAACGAATGAATGAATATAGATGAGAATCTCTATCATCTGACAAAGAGGGCGTTGATCGATCATTTCTTTCATAGCGAATAAGTATTTTCATTCAATTTGTCGTGATAGCACTAATATGAATTTGAAGAAAGCTTAAGAGACTTGAACATACAGACACAGGTTGCATACCAAAATCTAACAAATTTTTGTATTGAAATTTGACAGTAAATTATGAATATATAGTTTGTACGATTGATTTACATGTAATCATAGATATTCATACAGACTTTGAGATCGCTCTGAACGAAGAATCTAAGCTGTTTGTAAAACATGGATTAAAAATTATCTCCACCGAAGGTCAAGGCACTACGTTGACGTGGAGTGTAGAATAAAGCCTATCGGAGTCCAACACACAAGTCGACTTACAGTCTCGTTTCGACTAGAGGATATAGATCATAAAACTCGTCGGAATCCTACGTATAACGTCGACTCACAATTTGAGTCTGAGCAGACGGGCCTTCGGAGATGAGCGTAACATAGAGCTTGAAGTGGAATACGCTGCAAGCCAACGCTTGAACTCGGCTTCATTGGTCTGGCTCCTTGCCGTTCCTTATATCAAATCATGATATCCTGATATTTTTCGACTTCAACATTTGCTCTTGATTTTCTATCATCAGACTTCCTCAGGCGGTAACTTGCTAAATAATTAAATCCCCAAAAAACCGTTTCCTCCGATAATTGCATTCATAAATAACCTCAAAAGCTCAATATCGTAGGATTCAAGATTAACCTATCGAAACATTTTTGCTGGTGACTATCACATTAATGTACTTGGCGTAAGGTTTTCGTACCTGAGGAGCTTTTGGTGGGTATTCACTAGTTTTTGTACCGTCAAATTTTGTATTAATCATTGCTCGTACTTTCTTTTATTTCCTTCATTGGGATTTAAAAAGATGAAATGACAACACGCGTCTGCTAGTGTTGCAGACGATTTTTGTCTACGATGCTAGCGCTGACTACGTCATGACTCTCGTACTAACGCCACTCTATACAACTTTTGTGTGGATTTATCCCTTTTATGTCATGTTCCCAGATGCGTAAGGACGTATGTTCTGTGTATGAGCATAGGACATACGCCCTGCGTTTAGCGGCGCGATGTGATTTTATGGGAATGGTTTTAATGGGATGAATCTTGGTCTGAATTTTTGTGTGGAGTTTCCCTTCTATGTCTGTTCCCAGATCCGTAAGGACGTATGTTCTGTGTATAAGCGTAGAACATACGTCCTGCCTTTAGCGACGAAATGTGATTTCATGGGAATGGTTTGAGTGTCAACTTGGTCTGAAGACCACTAAAGTATTTATTGACGAGGAAACGGGGTTTCAGAAACTGTAATTAATTATATCTCAGCACTCCGGACACCGATTTAATCGATCCAGGGCTCAAATGAAAGCTTTTCATGCCCACATGCTAGATTAAATTAGTTTCAATGCGTGTAGTATCATGAGGTGGAAGAAAACGAAGATACTAATTCGCGTTATAGGTTAGGGTAGTTGCCTTTCGGGTATATAGACTCGTTGAGTCTCGCGCGTGAAATTTTTTTTTATTGATGAAATTTTTTTTTTTAATGTACTTGGCGCGAGACTCTACCGAGTCTCTTGATAAGAGTGCTTCAAATCTTCAACCAATGAATGATGATCATTTTTCAATAAAGTATCCCAATGCGGTAATTATCCCAAAACTTCCTTGTCGTTGATCCTGATTGATTCGAAAATTGAGAAAAATAATCATGCGTACATACGAGACAGATACACAGGCGGGCGCGGGCACACTCGCCTCCCCATCCACCCCTGGAAATCCTTAACTTCAGGGGCCTATATCTAAAAATTGGTCCATTATTTTGAGTTGCGCCTATGAGAACATTTGATCAGTAGATCGTCAACTAGAACATACTTCAATTTTGGATAAATCGACTGAAAGCCATTCCCCATAAGAAATGTGCGGGGTCCTTTATAGGTCCTTTTGGCACGAAAATCGCATTTTGGGCGCTTAGGACCTTCTGGCATTAGACACGCGATATGATTGGTATAGGATTCATACATATGATATATATTTTTCCATATACTTTTCACATATATATAACACGTATAGAACTTTTTTATCGAACTCACATATTGGGAAATATAGTAAATATATTAAATATATGTCTAATATATTTTTGACATATATTTTTTTCCGTGGGGGATGGCTTAATTTAAATTTGAAATTAAAAAAAAAGAATACGATTTGAATTCCACCAAGCCCTAAATAAGAACCACGCTAATAATTAATTAGATATGATTAGACCTGGCCAATTTTTGGATCTGATCATGTATAGGTGATTATGCATGATCATAAATGATTAGACAAAAACTTTTCCCATCGGGCGTACATACTCTATAACGTCGATCTGGATATTATAATGAAGCGCCTGAGCGCAAGATTGTAAGATTGTAAGTTATTTTGTAAACGTGCACAGAACAATGTGTTGTAGGTACGGGGGCGTCCACATATTACGTAACGCGATTTTAGGCCATTTTTGACCCCCCCCCCCTCCGCCATGTAACGAACCGTAACAAACGATCAACCCCCCCCCCCCCCCCCCCCCCCCCCCTACTTGTTACGTAACATTTCACAGTTTCGTTTTTTGGTGATAAATTCAAGTGTTTTCATTCCTGGGGGCTGAAAAGAAGATCCATACGTGTCAATACAACACTTTATTCTGAGGAACTATACATTTGACTAGAAAAAAGAGAACTTTAAATGAGCCTCATCTTTAAACAGAGATAAGTATAACAATTAAACTGCACTGTTGAATATATCGTCTGAATCCCCTGAAATCCACCTAGAAACGTGACTAATCATTTGCGCTGGTTGTCCATCTTCCATTGCAGGGATGTCGACAGGATCAGCATCTACATTTTCTACGTCTATCCATTCGACCGTGTCTACGTCAGTGGTGCAGAGTAGCTCCCTTGGACGTCTCGAATGGATTCGGAGAGGCCTCAGCCTAGATGATAGACGCTCCGCGAGCAAATGAGGATGCAGTTTCACTCTGAAAATGACAGAAATATAAAATGCAGTCGGTATTCGTCTAAAAAATAACAGAGTTTCGATTTTGTAGCTGTGAATAATTCTTTTTTACCTGTGGGCATCAATGGAGGCCTTCGACGCGAAGTATACCCCGCAGTGGACACATTTGCGTCCCGGTATTCGTTCACGCACCGATGGACAATACATGTCATACGGTATCTCCTCTGACTTTGCGTGCTCCGGCCTCAAGGTGAGTGATTGTCGGAGTAAAAGTGGAGCGAATTTTTCGTTACAATGCTTCTCTGGCGTTGGAATGACTAGTTTCAGGCCTTCTTGCAGGATGGGAAAAGGGGGTGGAAGAAACCCCTGAAAGAGAATACTCTGAATGCTGCTGCGAAATGGATTGCAACACGTCGTGTTTTTACACTTCATAATCTGGAAAGAAAAAAATTCACTTATAATGGAACAGGTAGTGTAAACCCAGGAAGTGATATTACAGAAACCACTGATCTTATTTTTCCTGTCTTTTTTAATTGAAGAATAATGATTTTTTACCTGTAGCAAGTTGAGACAGAAGGCGTTCTCTCCCTTTGTTAATTCTGTTTTAACTACTAAATATAATTTAATAATTTGACAAAATTAACTATTTTTCTTTTGAACGCTTCTACTCGACGCGGCCTGGGTCAAAGCTGTCGAGGCTCGGGATACTAAAATTTTGCTGGGCGCCAGTTAATTATCAAAATTAACGAAAACAATGATCGGCTTAGCTCTAGTTAACTAATATTTCAATAAATAGACTCTTCTCACGAGGGAGTTCATTTGGGTGACCCAAGGTAGGGAGGATCTAAATTTCCAAGAGCAAAGAAAGACAGAGTTGGACAGAATATACAAGTTTATTTTACTTACAATTTGTTGTCAAAGTCCGACTCTTCGTTGTTCGTTTACAAAATACTAGCACTAATCCTTGACGAATAGTTATAACTAGGGCCAGGGACTTGGTATGGAGGGGGTAATACTAATACATGTAAACACATCTGTGTGATCGGCGATGTTTAGGTTTGCACAGTGACAAAGTTCAGATGGCAACGAGAACTGTCAGAATAAAATGTTAAACTTAACCCTCTCGACATGTGATAACTGTAGACCATGAAAGAGTATGCTGTATACATACACGTATGCATGCAAGTTCAAGACTGCCAGAAGAAAATCATTAAAACGGGCAACTTTCCGTGACTTATGCAGTAGATATAGAAAATAAATTTATGTCACTGCGTACTGAAAACCACTATTCTAACCTCGCTTTGCTCGGTTACAACGCGGTCCTTCGACACAGCATGCGAAGCCACGGCGTATTCAAGAGTGCCCGTGTGTATGAAAACGAGCAGCTCTCCGTAACCTAAGCACTTGAAATTAAAAATAATTATCCTATCCGAAATTTCAGAAGATTGGACGCACTTAGGCACGTTACAGCTGATTTTTGAGGCTTCTTAGATTTCCGAACCCATCTGTGCATATATCCAAGCATGCCCGTGTGTGAGAAAGACAGGCAGCTTTATGTATAAAAAAAAAAAAATAAAACCAAGACAAGAAAAAAGTTAAAAATCAAGAAATAAAATAAGATAAGAATCAATACAAAAAATAAGACATAAAATAAGACAAAGAACAATACAAAAATCAAGACAAAAAATAAGATAAAAATCAAGACAAAATGTAAGACAAAAATCAAGACAAAAATCAAGACAAAAAATAAGACAAAAATCAAGACAAAAAATAAGATAAAAATCAAGACAAAATGTAAGACAAAAATCAAGACAAAAATCAAGACAAAAAATAAGACAAAAATCAAGACAAAAAATAAGATAAAAATCAAGACAAAATGTAAGACAAAAATCAAGACAAAAAATAAGACAAAAATCAAGACAAAAAATAAGATAAAAATCAAGACAAAATGTAAGACAAAAATCAAGACAAAAAATGAGACAAAAATCAAGACAAAAAATAAGATAAAAATCAAGACAAAATGTAAGACAAAAATCAAGACAAAAAATAAGACAAAAATCAAGACAAAATGTCTTTACACCTGCGGCAACATACACGCGTGTCGCGCGGAAGACCTCCGCGTAAATTTCTGCAGCGCCGCCATTTTTTATTATTTTGTATTAAAATTTATTTACGGCATTCTTAACGCCGTTTTTCACCCTGTGTTAGAAAATAAAAATATTTCGCTTTATACTTTAGAGTTTGTGAATTTTTTGGAAATATACTCATTTTCCGAGTGGCCTTGGTGGCCATACCCGTTGAATTTATTTTAACAAATGAATATAAATTAAAGTTATTTTATAAAATTAATAGATCAATAATTATCTTTTCAATTAGTCTTATTTAATTTTTTTTATTCCGTCAAAAAAATTTGCAGTCATTGGCTTCTTCGCAGCAATGGGCACGCAGTAATTGGATTATCCGCAGTAATTGGCACGCAGCAATAGGAGCAAGCTACTTTAGTATCCGCAGTACTAGACGCATCTGCATAATTTTTTAAAATGCTTTCAAATAAATGATAGTTATTTTATCACACTAGCTCATCTCGCGCGCTTCGCGCGCGTCTTCTGCTTTTCTGAGTTACATTATCTTATTGTTTTTTCACGACACTATTTGATTTGGAATTCAAATAAATGAGAGAAATAAGAGGATACTCGAAAACAAATTTTGGAATCATCGGAAGCAACGTGAATAAAGGGGAATTTTACTCCGGATCGATGACAGATGGAACTTATGAATTATAAATTAAAGTTTCTAAAAACGAAAATCTAGAAGAATCTCAAAAAGGAAAAGGAATCATGATAATTTTGAGTATGAACATTGCTTGTACAATTGCTGTAATATTCAACCGAAAAGTACTTACATGCACGTTGATCAATTATTAAATGTATATATAATATTGATACGTCTTCTAATATAGTTATTGTGACCAATACTGATCGTGAATGTAATTAGAAGCGTGTACTACTACGTCATAAAAGTAAATGATTAAAAAGGTATGAGAATTCGTATTCATGATTAGACACGTTGATTCAGTGTACCATTTTCGGATAGGTTCCAATGAACGCAATGTTTATATTAATGTTTGCTACCTATGTTATTCGCATCGCATTGAGACATCAAAACAGCAAGCGTGAAAATATTTCGTTAGTAAAAATATACTTGCTCAATTTTTAATCAATATATTATTTATTTTGTATTTTAAAGTGTAAAACAATTTTATGATTTAACATTCTTTAACTATCACTTTTTTCAATATACTTTTTTTTTAATGAAATTATATTTATGAATTCTCTTTTCAAGTTTTACGTTTTATAACTTCGTTCTTTTTTCTTTAATTACGTCATCTTTGCTGTCAATTTTTCTTTTTTTCTCAATGGATCTCCATCCTTTGATTAAATTTTTTGTACTCATTTTTGGACTATTTGTTTTCTTAATTTCATCGGCCGATTTCACCATTATGTATATTGGATTTGCTGTGAAATTAAATTGTTTTTTTTTATAAACTATCGCTTATATACGATTTTCATGCACGTTGTTCGTATGTATGGACTACAATTTTATTTTCAAAAATGAATATTCATAATTAAAATAATAACCATTTGTCTGTATGTATCCCTTTATCGTGATTTCTTCTCCTTTTTCAAATTCTTGTAATTTTTCGTTTTTTGAAACTCTAACTTCTAATTTATAGGTTCCGTCTGTTATTGATCCGGAGTAAAATTCGGTTCCTCTATTGACGTTGGTTTCGAGTAGTCCAAAATTTGTTTTCAAGTATCCTTTTATTTCTGTTATTCATTCGAATTAAAAAATTAAATAGAGTTATAAATTCGTATTAAAAAAAATATATATCGATGGACTAATGCCATACGGGCGTAAGGGACAAAAAAATTATTTTTTTGCGGATATGCCCACAAGATTCTCCATCGCATGAAAAAGATTTTGCCACTAAAGAGACGATTTTTGTTTTTTTGGGGCTTACGCCCGTTTGGCATTAAACCATCGATATATACAGTGCTCTAATAACTCACTGACGTAGCTCGTAATGTCAGCCACATCTTTCAAGTCAGCTAATTTCGGTTCTAATTCAGTAACTGTACTGGTCGAATGTTTGCCGAGAATATTGATGATTGTGTTTCTTTGGATTATAATTTCATACCCCACTGTCCCCTTGTTAAAATTTGTATTGGGACATGCCTTTGAATAGGCACCATCAATGTGCACAATCTGCAAATTTATTCAAAATTTATATATATTTATAAAATCAAAATTATTAAGCTGTCCAATTAATGTTATCGCTATGATTATTTTTCATTGCATTTTAAGATATTCATTTTTATACACAATTTAAATGCTTACGAAGTTTGTTCTTAAAATAGGCTCTGTCTTTTCGATTTCCTTATTCCACGCGATAATTTGCACCCGTTCGCCATCGTCGTTATTCAAAAAAAATTTGAAAACTTTATTCCCCTTTTGCCCTACTACTTTTGAACATTCGATGCTATCGACGTATCCAATAATTTCCCTAAAACGTAAAGTCATTATTCACTGCTGATAAGTACCTATCTACTATAGTAAGTACATGTATAGTAAGTATTCCCCGGAAAAAAATTATTATATATAATTGTATATGTACACATACACCGCGAATATCTATAACTGTGGAACGATCCGTGCGCCTGAAGGTAGGCGATTGAAGATACACCTCATTGAAATAACATGGGATGTATAACAAAACAAAATAAAATAAATAAATAATAGTACATTACAGTACGAGTCCGGTAAAACTTTTTCTGACGAGTGTGAGGTTGCAGTACGAGCCGAAGGCGAGTTTCGCAATCACTCGAGATTAGGAGAAGTTTTTCCGTCGAGTATTGTACAAAATTTTACTTTAGGGGGTGTGAAAATGGGGGTTTTAGCCACGCGAAGCGTGGCTAAAACGTCCAAAATCATACTGAGTGAAGTAAATATATTTTATATGTAATAAAATATCTTCAATTTCTGCCTCCAGTCGCACGGATCGTTCCACAGTTAGAGATATGCATCGTATATGAATTTGTTTATACATAGATTTTGTGTTAATATATAATCATATATACGTGTATGGAGTTATAGATAACTATATATGCATAATTTTATTTCGACCTTTTAATGCCTAACTTAAAAAAAAAAAAATTTCATCACATTGAAAGGTAAGAATAAAATTATCTTAAAATTGTTCTAATGCACCATGTTGTACAAGTACATCATACAAATACGAATAACTATACCAAATTTCAGATTTTTTCATCAATAACCATTGGAGTCATAAAAATTCAATTTTTAGTTAAAAAAAAATACATGCAATTTCCCATTAAAAACTTTCGTCGTCTTGGGGGGCGGGTTAATATTAATAATAATAAGCACTGTGTTAAGAGGCAACACAGTGCCTTATACCTAGTGGATAACATGGTGGGGATAACACACCAGCGTATAGGTTCTACTGTGTTAGCTATTGAGTAGTAATAACGCGGCGCTTTAACGTTTTTACAACGGAAGTATTTTCTCAGTGTATATAATAATTGTATTTATCACTCACACAGTTGTATCATATAGTTTTATGCTTTTAATTTCTTCTGTCGATGTATAGGGTAAAATATCAGACTCTTCTCCTTCACTTTCTTCTAAATATTTTTCCTCCAAGTATTTTTCAATAATCTCCTCATATACATTCTCTGATAACTTAGATCCAGCTATCAAAAATAATATACTCTTTAATTTTTTTTCCTAATTATAATTTTAATCTCAGAATAGATTAATTTTAATTTCAAATTTCTATTTTTGAATTGCCTTTTTTTATTTTAGTTTATGAATAATGAAAAAAGTAAAATGGTAGATTTGGTTATGCTTGATAGTATTTCCAGTAATCAAATTTCTTTCGCACACAGCACACATATTCTATGGACATCTATCGGACATGTGTGCTGTGTGGGTTGTACTCATTTTTGAATTTTTTACGCGTACTGTGATAAAATTATGAAGAAATAAATTAACAATAAAAATGCTCTTTCGATTTTGATTATAGAAAAATTTGCTGTAATATTTAACCGAAAAGTACTTACATGCACCTTGATCCATTATTAAATACAGATATTTGTATAATTCAATGAATATTATGTGCGTGTCGCAATACGTCCTGTAATATAGAGTTTGTGACAAACACGGATCGTATATGTAATTAGCAACGTTTATTTTTGTTTTGTTTAATTTAAAATTTTTTTGAAAAAGATAACAATATGTTTATCAGCGAATCGAGTTTAAGTATGATTACGTGTGAATTTGCCCATACAATTCCACCGTTCGATCTATAATCTATTCATAGAAACATGAATATCGACAACGCGGGTGAATAATTAAAATTACTATCAAGATCATACGTTATTTTTCAATCATTCGATACTTCCTTCAACGATTATGAAATTATTCACCGGTTAGAATAATAGATTATTAATATTACGTGATCTGTGGTACAGCACATGAAATGTTGAAGTTCTTTAAATAAATTTCACTTTACATAGAAATAGTTTTTTTTTATTCATGTAATTTCATAAAGTTCTTTGTACACGTAATTTTTTATGCTTGCATTTTGTCGTTGATTTCCAAGATAAATTTTTAATGAATCCCATGAACGTACTCGAGAACAAGCGACATACAATTGTCCATGATTAAATACGTCTTTGCGAAGATCAAGTCCAATTTTATCGAAAGTTTGTCCTTGTGATTTATTTATAGTCATTGCAAATGCTAATTTTATTGGAAACTGTCGTCTTTTGAATGTAAACGGATATTTATTTTCACAATATAATGTGATCCGATTTAAAAATACAATTTCACCAGTCTTATCACCTGTAAGAATTTCACATCTCAGCAGATTATTTTTGAGATCCAAAATCAATAATCTTGTACCATTACAAAGACCTTCGTGAATACTAAGATTTCTGATTAACATAACAACGCTATAGACTCTTAGCCGCAATTCATGAGGTGGAAGAGATGGTGGATTAAGGGTGTTCAAATATTCTGGAAGAAAAATCTCGTCCTTATTGCAGTTGCTGTCGCAGTTTTCAGTACTATCTACACTTGTATATACCATTTCCCTTCTCATGTCTAAAAGCTGTACAACTCTTTCATTCATTTCATCAACGTCAACATTTCTTGCAGATAATATTGCACATTTTGCCGCTTCTCGATATCGTTTTTGTCGAATCAGGGCACCGAAAGTGTCTTCTACTATATCTGAATCTATTCTTGCTAAACAACAGTGTGGTATTGTCATATTGTTATTGCTATCATTCAGAACTCCGTCACCTATATCAATCAAAAATTTCATGAATTTAATTTCTTGTGGTAGCGTCCTCATGTTTTGCGTCAAAGAATATTTTGAAAAGTGTTGCCAGACCATACTAAATTTGATAGATAAACTAATTGTCTCACTGCGAGTTGCATGCATCTTAATCGGTAAAAGTTGCCTGAAATCACCGCTGAGGATTATAATTTTTCCACCAAATGGCAAACTATTATTCATAATGTCACGAAGGGTTCTGTCCATCACTTCCAAAGCATAACGTGGTGCCATTGGTGCTTCGTCAAAAATGAAAATTTCAGTATCTTCTAGATATTTTGCTTCCTTAGACTGCAATTTAATGTTAGATGATGAATCAGAATAAAGCGGTACTGGTAACCCAAACGTCTTGTGTACGGTTCTCCCATTGGGAAGTAGTACAGCTGCAATTCCAGTGAATGCCATGGTAATTACACGTCTATTTCTACCCTTCAGTAGATGCCAAAGAGTGGTGTAAAGAAAAGTTTTACCAGATCCTCCGGGGCCATCGATATAATAATATTTATTCAAATTTTCACTTTTATTATCTACGACATTCAAAATAACATCGACAATTCCTTTTTGTTCATCATTGAGTCGTGCATATTTCTGCATCCCAATCTCCATAGCTTGAAGTGGTAGATCATCGTCAATTTCAGCTACATCTGTAACTTGTAACATGTCTGTAAATTCAGCAAGACTTCGATCTTCAGCATGAAGCATTGCATTTATTTGTGCATACGCTTTCTTTTGGCCTTCTGGCCTGCCAAGCTGAAGTGTATAATCTTCAGACATCGCAACTTTGAATTTTTCCCAAAGTTCTTTGGGATAAATTGGCTGACAGTATATCAAAATACGTACAAATAATCTGCGCAATTGTCGGGGCATCATCCACACTTCACCTTCATGCATTGCTCGACTCCATTCTTCATCATCTTCGATAAGACCCAATTTCAAGCAAGTTTCAGAAAATAGTTGTTGAGGTTCTCCGTTTACACTACGTAAGTCTTCGAAACTGGTAGCCCCTCTGATTGTTAATAACAGTAATCGTAAATGAAATAGTTCTACTTGTGTGGGACTGACAGCATACATACGTCCAATATAGTTGTAATGAGATTTACGTTTCACCCAGTGAGAAACGTTTCTACCGTTGTCGTCTTTTTGTTTCTTGAATGTATAATGAACTGGAATGTCAATGTACAAGTATTGTTTCGCTTGTTCGTCACGTGAATTTAAAGCAAAATAGTCTATAAGCATAGTCGCCTGGTCGAGGACAGTCATTATTTCATTTTCATTTGCCTCGAGATTTATAGTTATATTTTGTTCATTTGGTAAGTGCACGGGTAAACGAATTATGCTGTGACTTTTTTCGTGCAAAGTTTTGCTGTAAATACGCCAGATCGCTTCAATAGGACTAACATAACGACTATCAATGAAATTTTGAATTTCATCATGATTCACAATCGTATCATTGGAAGTCTCTCCGATCATTCTTAAAGGAGCATCAATACCAATTTCATTACGATTTACGGTAGTATCCCTAGACGTCTCTTCAATAATGACCGTAGCAGCATCATGACCTTTATATATATATTTGTATAAATATTTTACTGCCTTAACACTTGAAACAACTTCAACATTGATATGACAATTAAAAATACTCAAAAGCATTGGGGAATAGGGTACAACATAACGATTATTAACGCTGTATCCACCAGGACGTTCAAAAAATACATCACCAGTATTTCTACGGCGATAACACGGATATCCATCTACATCGATGTTTGTTTCCTCACACGATGGTCTTGGATACCTTTTAGAACACTTTCCATCCACCAAACACCAATCACCACATGGTCCGTGTATCATATGTCTCATCACGATGTCATGCAAGACACGATTTTGAGAAGAATCTGGAATTTCAGCAGAAATGTAACGATCCACTATTTCGGCGGTTGTGATTTTGTAATTTTGGCGTAAGGTTAACAACATATGTATGTGAGGTAAGCCTCTTTTCTGGAATTCAACAACATACACATATGCTGCTACTTCACCGAAACACTTTTTTTTTACAATTAAGTCAATCAAGAAATTCTTTTTGATATTGAATACGCGTGCACAGATATCCGGTCTATCAGCTGCTTGCTGACCTGGTAAAAGATTTTCGTAAATTTCTCTCCATTTAGGATTACATGTCATGGTGATAAAAATATCTGGTTTTCCATATTTACGGACGATTGCCATCGCATCTTGGTAATTTTGCATCATATTCCGCGGAGAACCCATGAATGTCGAAGGGAGTATAATCATTTTCCCAACACGACCATTTACATTATTTGCCGAATTTTTCAAGTGATCGACCAGTCCGTTATAGGACTCCGCGCGCAGTTCTTTCTGGTGCATTTTACAGTACTCAATTCGATCCTTTTCGATTTTCACATAATTATCGACGGACCATTGCTGGAACAATCGCCGACCCAAAATAAATGGATTAAAATCATCGCGAATGGCCATTCGGTATTTGATATAGGCTAGCCTAGATATGCGTTTGTTACTATTGAAACGCATTAGATCGCGATGCCAACCCCGAGAGCCACATGGGTAAAATAACGGATATATCCAAGGCTCGACATTCGGATCCATGGTGCTGACTTGTTTCAATACTCTATCATTTCTATTTCGTATACTTACATAGGATTCTGGAATTTCACCATCAGCAGTAGTGGAAAATATGGCAGCTACTTCGTTAGTCCTTTGGAAGTTATACCGACGTTTATCGACTCCTGGCTTTAAAGTAAAAAGCATATGAAGCTCAGGCATTGGCTCATTGCTTTCTATTGATAATCGTTTTTGATTTGCTATTTCTTCGCCCATCATTTGATACGATTGTGCAAACACATTGTGCTCTCGCATTATTCCATCGAGTATACGTAAAATTTCATCGTCGAGTTCATAGTTGTGGTTCAAGCGATGTTCTGCAGCTTCATTGGAATCCATTATGAACAGTTGACCATAACTCGGAGGTTCATTCGGAGCAGAATACAATGATGTATTAACTTGATAATAAATCTGCCCTTGAATTTTAAAACAGTACGGTCCAGGGCGCCTGGCCGGAAAATTCACCAGATTAGCGTTAAAAGAAGCAAATGAAAATGAACTATTGTAGCTTCTTATCCGTTTATAAAAATCATTTGATTTCGGATGTACTGCCTCAAAAAGTTCGCGAAGTTCAACCGGGAATGTAGGCATGGCATCAAGTACTACATTACCGTGGCTACAGCAGTCGTTGAAAGAATTGCCTTTATTAGACACTTTCTCCGCAGAAAAGTGTTTTGCATTACAATGAATACATAATACGTCCATTCTTCCAATATAATGCTCTTGCAGCATTTCTTCATCATTATTTAACAATACTACGCGATCTGAGCGACTACACCCTGCTGCATTTGAAATCATTTCTGCTCTACGTTTGCGTTGATTTGCATTGTTTCTCTCACGACGTAACCGCTGAAACTCCTCCGCTTCCTCAACATTCCGATTAATCTTTCGACGGGGCATTGATAAATCGTGAAAACACCTTTGCCTAATTGAATATTCAGAATTAACGTGCAAATGATTAGCTAGGCCGATCAGACAATATTTTTAATTGTGAAATCCTTTTAATCATCGATGTACTCGTAAAACAATCTTGTACTCGTTAGTATAGAATCAATGAGGTACTCATAATATGCATAAAGGTACTCTCGTTAACATTATTGTACTCCTCACAAGCATTTAAAATAATCACATACAATACATTTAATTGTGAAATCCTTTTAATCATCGATGTACTCGTAAAACAATCTTGTACTCGTTAGTATAGAATCAATGAGGTACGCATAATATGCATAAAGGTACTTTCGTTAACATTATTGTACTCCTCACAAGCATTTAAAATAATCAAACAGCTAAGTTGAATAAGAGAAAGAAGAATATTAAAATTGCAAAGTGTAATCGAACGGTAAATCGAACTCAGGAAATAAAAGATCAAGAAGACAAATATTAGAGGCAAACTAACTGATAATCTAACCGGGCGTAGCGAAATAAAACTTTAAAACTGAGATCTTGTGAAAATTCAAGGTTAAGCATATGTACGCACAAAAATTTCTAAAGTATTCTGATATTACATGTCATCAATACATCTGTATAATATCGTATGTAATCTGTATTATAATCCAAAAACATGGAAATTTGCGGGCAAGTACTCACCAATAAAACAGAACGGGGATGTCAAAATTAATATGATGCGATAATTATATTTGTCACATACGTTGTCCTGTCAAAAAAGCAACCACAAAGCGACTTCTATCAATCAAACAAAAGCAGACTTCCTGTTAAACAAATTCAAATGGCTCAAATCGTCTGAAATTAGGTCCTCAGCACGTCACCGCTGGCCAACCGACGTCTCGGAAAAGCGGTGACGGAAATGCGAGGTTTGACACCCATCACTTTTTTAATATACGGATTGTCAATTTTTTTATAAGCTCAAAATAAGTTAAACATCATGAGAAAAAAAATCGAGGAATAGCTGTTAATTAATTGATAAAAGAACTACGCAACGGAAAAGGATCCTGATAGTATAGCGATTTATGTCGCCGACCTATTGATCCTATCCGAAGAATTTAAGTGTAAACGATCTTGGTGAAGCAAAACATATACTGGGAATGAGGATAACAAGAAAGAACAGCATGGTAAAGTGATGTATGATTTTTTATTTTACATATCTCTGTTTTTTAATATATATATATTATATTTTTTTTAATATGGCCGCAGTCTCCTCTTCGACAATCTGAAACTAATATAATATTTGTTCATTTGGACATGAAAATTAAATGTTTTCCACTCAAAAAATGGTGAGTATTATACGATGCGCACAATAATACTTGCATGGTAATCTTAATAAATAAATAATAAGTTGAATGAAATTTGATTTCTATCATTTCTTTAAACATCTGCACATTTTTCAACCATCTATCTTTAGCAGTATAGATCTACATACCGAGCGTCACGCGCTGCTTTGTCTCGCCCTGCCCTGGTCTTTCTCCTCGGCTCCTCCACTTCCATTTCAAACTCTTCTTCTTTTAATATTCGCGCCGCAATTCTCTCTTCTCGCTCCTCCATCCTCCTCTTGATCTCCTTCTCAATCACTCCTTCTAATCTCATCTCCCTCTCTCTTTTCGCTCGCACTTCTATTTCCGCCTGTCTCTCCGATTCTATAATAGCTACCCGCTCTTCTAAAGTCAATTCCACCACCTCTGCAGAAAAAAATTCAATGTAATGAATGACAACATATTTCATACAGTACAGTTAACGTTCTCGGTAAGCTTTACATAACGCCGATAAGTAAACTTTGCCAATGATCAATGGTCATCACATGCGACTCACCCTTTTGCTCTGACAATAAGGACCCGTATGAAAAAACTATACAGCGTGAATTCCTATCTTTTAGACAGGTGCAATTCACCTGAGTTTCCAGTGCGCATGCGCAAGCTCTGAAAGCAGGCAAATTTGCAGTGCGGCCAACCGTCGAAAGTATGATATTTATACTGATTTATACATGACAGATGGCCGCGATGTATCTAACCCCAAATATTTCGACTTCGGCTCGACTCGGTCATTTTTTATTCGTGGTTGTTAATTAAATACTGAAAAAGTCTCAGAAAGAGCGAAGTTTATTTGTAAACACCTCAAATGACACGAAATGTTTAATGTATTGCCGGTGCTGTCAGTTTTTCCTCGCTTTTACACAATATCTAAAAATTATCTTCATACTGTGATGATTCTTCAGGCTACGAATACGCTTCAGGCATTTCTTGCAACCCTTATGTCCAAGTGCAGATGGTTGCGGTTGATTATATCATCGTCAATACTTACAGAGCGATGAAACCTCTTAAGGTTAATCAAACACCTTGCTTTCCCTTGGCCGTATCAACAACTTACAAACCATACCCGGCGTAGCGTCTGATTTCTTTGCAAATAAGAGAACCCAATCTCTTCTTGCTTTATAACTCGTTCAGAAGTGAGCATATGATAGCTGTTACTGATCGTTGACCCTGTGGTCACTGACAGGGTCGTCATTGACCCCACGACAGGACTGTGGAAAAAAGTACCGATCACAGGGTTAAACCAGCCACTTCTATGTCCAACCTGTGCAGCTCTTCCTCTCAGTTGCTCAATTTCTTGTCTCCATAATATAACGTAGAACGATGAAAAATCATTAGAATCTAGATTACCATTTTGGAGCAATCTCATCGGCATGGGCTAACCAGTGAGAAGGTTTATGTGATGTTTCTGGTCGTTCAATTTTTGTCTGACAACAAGTAGAAGATACGAATCAGCCTAAATATCATATCAAACAAAGAATATGACTCTTTGTGTCGCTTTTAATCCTAATTTTAATTTTTTTTGAAGCCTTAATGTATACTAAATCCCCCATTGTCACAACTCGAGAGGTTTCAAAAACTAATACAAAATAATAACCATCATAATTTATGTGCTTGTACTTTATTGATAATTATTGATGAAATGCGAAGCGCCTCGCATAAAGCCGTAGGATTATTATGAAAGTTATGATGCGAAGCATCGTCAATATGGAAATATAAGAATAATATTGATGATTGAAGTGATTGCATTAGATGCGAATCACGTTGTCTCAAGTCGGAGGCTAATGTGCATGGTACGATGGTGTCACGGGAGGTCTCATGCATGGTGGAAAATATAATAGGATGATGTGAGCTGAAAACTGGGAACTGGGAACTGGTGTTGCTTCTGTTACGAACGGCCCTTTTATGCAAGTAGTGCAATCAGCGCATTCCTACACGCGCGCGCTCGACCGGAAGTAGAGCAGGAAATGAGCCAGGGGACCAGTGATTCAGCGAATTGCTGAAAACCCCACCGCCAAGCAACCCGAGGTTTCTTTATTGAAACCGAGGTGATTGCCAGGCAGTCGAATTATTACCGAAAGCTGAGCAAAGTGCTCACCCCTCTGAACGCGTACCCGGGACCACGCCTAACCGAGAACGAAGACTCCTGATAACGGGCTGCGTGTGAAGCAGACCAGAGGGCAGATTCGAAGAAGGTCCATCAAACAGACAGCTGACGCGGATCGGACTACTCGGCATAAGCTGCACCAGGATCCTCGTGAAGGAAGTCGCTCGACCGGTGGGTTCTTGGAGTTGGCTCGGGTGACGCTCAGAGGTTAATTCGGTAGGCTCATTCCCTCCTCTACCTTCCTTACCCATAATTAATCAAACCATTCTTCATCATATCAAATAGCATTTAGTTTACTTTTAGCTATTTCACGTATAGTCTCTAGTATAGCTTAGTGTATTGGATAATTTCTTTGGTAATCATTGGTTTCCTTGTTATTCCAAATAAATATATGTTCGCTATATACGTACTTCCTAGTCAATTCACAGATTGCGCAGGTGTCCTTAGGACTTAATTCAAGCAAACCCCAGAGGGTGGTCTCCAGCCGCTCGGAGATTACTCTCTTATATTATTTAACAACTCGACAACCGAGCCTTCAGCACGGTTGCTCGTAACAAATGGTGCTAGGTGTGGGGTACGCTTAAACTGTGCATTCTGTGACTCGGCCTAGCGAGAACCCGAGCCGCTGTAGCTCAACGGTCTCAGGAAACGTCGCGAAGTGACGATTCTGCTGACGCGATACATTCCAATCTCGTATAATACGCGGCCAGTGTAGTGTAACGTTAGAACTGAATTTATTCTCCTTTAATTACTTGTTTATCATAGTTTCATTGACAATAGTTTAATCCTTGTCTGCAATCCTTTATTCGCAATATCCGCCTTCGGTTAATTCTTGAGCTAATTCGGGCCAACTGCCTTGACACCTATCACCGAGATAAAGTGGCGAAGAGCGAGATACATCGAAACTGATGCCGGGCGGACTTACCCGGTCGACATCCTTAGACTCGCCAACCACACCAACCCTAGAGGGCGAAATAATCTTTGGTCGAAGATCTCCATTAATTGGTATACTTTCCCCCAGCCAAAAGCATAGCCTGCATTTAAGCTTGGCCGCAGCGGCACGAGACGCCGACACAGCAGCAGAAAGAGCATCGAGTGACGACCTTCCGCGAGATACCAGAGTCCACACAGATAACAACGGTACCATGGCTAATACAGACCAGCTGCTAAATACTCTCCTCGAGTATACTCGGTCCTCTAGGCAACTGGATACACTCTACAGGGTAGTGGATCGGATACCAGAGTTCGACGGCGAACACCCGCCCCTTGGAGAGGTTCTACGGAAGATCGCGGACGGCTTCACATTAATTGAACCGGAAGAAGAACAAGAATATGTCAAACTGGTGTTAACCAGATTGGTAGACGCAGCAAGAGTCAGTGTCGAAGGGAAAACGTTCACAACTGTCCTTCAACTGACCAATCATCTAAAAAAAAGGTACGCCCCTGGAAGGGATCCCGCCTCGTATCTTGCTGAACTTGGTAGGCTCCAAATACAAGACAGAGAGACCCTGGCAGGATATGTCGGGCGGACCTCTAAGCTGGTACACCAGGCACGCGCCGCTATTCGAGCTGCCTACCAAAATAGCGGTGAGTACATCACTAATATGGAGAGAACTGCCTTAGACAACTTCCTTCGGGGGCTGCCAGAAAGGATATACTACTCTATAGTCCCGAAAGCGCCAAGAACATTAGACGAAGCATACGATCTCGTCATCGAAGAGAATCGGGCACGTAGAAATCGAAGGCAAGCCATGGGAAATTACCAAGACTGCGACCGTGACGACAGTCCGGCTAGGAGGCCATCACACGATGCAAGAGGAGAACATGAAAGCCGATACCGAGGACGACGGGACAACATAGTGACGACTACCACGGAAGATAGTACTACGTCATCGGGAGCGGACCGTCGACGGCGTTCCAGCCGCTATGATTTCAGCCCGACCGCACTGGCGAGAGTCTTCAGTGCAGGGATGAAGGTACTTGATAATAATTTCTCCCGCTCTCCTTCCAGGGAACGATCACCTTCAGGCGAGAGATGTGCGCCCTGTCTTTACTGCAAACGCAGCGGCCATGCGATCGAGTTCTGTCGAACTTTGATGCGCAGACAGCGCGAGGTACAGGACCCATTTTTCCGGCCTCTCTCCCGAGAACCTGCCCGACGTGACGCTTCTGGCTCCTCTACGGGTTCTTTAAACTACGAGGGCGGTCGTCACGACACAGATCCAGCGGAACCCAAGAAAACCGTACGATTCGAGGGCGGGACGAGGAAAGAAGCCCAGCCGGAGCGAAAACCCGGTGCCACATCGCGCAGTCCCCCGCCCCGAGAATCCGGATCAGAGCGCCAGAACTGGAGAAGGGTGAGGGACAGTTCACCGTAGATACTGGAGCCGGAGTGAACCTGGTGCACATTGATGCACTCGGGGAAGCTGCCCCGGTCATCGAGAGGTTCGTGGCAGCAGTAATAGGGGGGTATCACAAGAACCGCTGTACACCCTCGGTACCACGACCCTCACTACCTTGGGTAAGACCAGCCTGTTCTACGTTCACGACAATCCCAGCATCGACGGAGACGGACTTCTCGGATCGCCGTTCTGCTTGGAACATCAGGCGGAAATTTCTTTCCACCACAAAACTATCGTTTCCTGTGAGGCACCTATTAAGCCAATCCCTTTTTGTAATAGGCGAGAGATAGATGCCGTGGAAAAAGAGTTTCGCCAAACGACTCTGCGACTGGCCGCCCGCAGTAGAACTCAAGTCTCGATCCCGCTTGAGAACAACGGGATACAGGACGGATACCTGCCTCGTATCGCCACACCGCCTCAAGTTTACATCGGCGAAGTAGCAGTAAGAAATCGCGATGGAAAATGCTACACGATGGTCACTAACGCCAACGACGAAGATGTGGAAATCACCATCGCTCCGCAACAATTAGAGCCTTACGATCTGACTATGGAAGACACCGAATACGATGAGGAACCTGAGGAAAACTTGGGCAAGGATCGGGTAATCAGGATCATCGAGGCCCTCCGAACTGAACATCTCAACGCAGAAGAAAGGAAGCATATGATCGAGATCATTGAAGAATTCTCTGACCGTTTCCACCTGGCTGGAGACAAATTAGGAAAAACAGGTACGCTGACACATAAAATTATTACTACTGATGATGTGCCTATCCACACCAGGCAGTACCGCTTTCCTCCGGTCCATCAGCAAGAGATCCAGAGACAAGTAGCCGGACTACTCGAGGACGGGATCGTGCAACCGTCATCTTCGCCATATAATTCCCCCCTGTGGATTGTCCCTAAAAAACCGGACTCTCAAGGGAACAAACGGTGGAGAATGGTGGCCGACTATCGCGCACTCAACGAGAAGACGGTAGGAGATAGCTATCCACTCCCCAATATAACTGATATATTGGACAGAGTAGGGGGTGCGAGGTACTTCTCCGTATTCGACCTCGCCAGTGGCTTTCATCAGATCGGCATGGATCCGAAGGATCAACAGAAGACGGCGTTCTCTACGGTCAACGGGCATTACGAATACACACGTATGCCCTTCGGGTTGAAGAACGCTCCAGCCACGTTCCAGCGATTGATGGACCTGGTTTTAAGTGGCCTACAGGGAACAGAATTATTCGTATACCTGGACGACATCGTGGTATATTCCTCAAACCTGCAACAACACGGGTATAAGGTCAGGCGACTGTTACAACGGCTGAGAGAACACGGACTCAAGCTGCAAACGGATAAGTGCGAATTTCTTCGTACAGAGGTGACGTACCTAGGCCATATTCTCGGAGAGTCCGGGGTTAAACCTAACCCGAAGAACCTGGAAGCTGTCAGAAGCTTTCCGACCCCAACTGACAAAAAGAACATTAAACAATTTCTCGGCCTAGCCGGCTATTACAGGCGATTCATATCCAATTTTGCAGATCGTGCTAGACCAATGACCAGCTTATTAAAAAAGAGTACAGCTTTCACATGGGGGGAGGCGCAGCAACGGAGCTTTGAGGACCTCAGAAAAGCTCTCTGTGAGGAACCTGTGCTTAGATACCCGGATTTCAACGAAAAGTTTGTGCTGACGACGGATGCTTCCGACTACGCACTGGGTGCTGTGCTCAGCCAGGGTGCCAAGGGGGAAGAACAACCTGTGAACTACGCCTCCCGCCTCCTGAACAAAGCGGAGATCAATTACTCTACCTCCGAGAAGGAGTGCCTGGCTGTAATATTCGCTATCAATTATTTTAGGCCTTGCCTATACGGTAGAGAGTTCACCCTCTACACGGATCATCAGGCTCTCGTTTGGCTCCACAATCATCGGGATCCGAGCTCTAGGCTTACGCGCTGGAGATTGCGGTTGGCCGAATACGACTTCAAGATCATCTACAAGAAGGGGACAGCTAATGCTAATGCTGACGCCCTTTCACGCAACCCTGTGATGACGTGTCTACCCTTGAAGCTGAAGAAAGGCGAAGATCCGGACTACAAACCACCGACTGTACGAAAACAGGACGCGAACACCAGTTCGGTAGCCAGCCGGTTACGTAACAACCCGAGAGTTGGGCCAATCACCTACTCGAACTTGAGCCCAATAACCAGCCAGTCACGTAGCAACCCCACGGTCGCCCCACTCACCTACGTGAATGCCGACGAAAGCAGCAATACATCCGTGGGCCTGGGAACCAGTATACAGGACCAGTTATCATCTACGCAGAACGACCTAACAACTTCTGCTATTTCTGAGCAACGGAATAGCGACTCGGAAGACGAGGAAAGCGACGACACTTCCCTGGATACTACCGTTCAAGCGAGTTATGGGCCAGGCCCTAGCCACGATGTAACCAACGAACCATGCGAGTTGACGACTGACCGGGTGGAATTCCAAGAGATGCTCCAAGAGAGAGATCCAACCACTAGCCAGGTAATCCAAGATCTGTTACAGAGGGAATACCCAGGGCCATGGACCCCGAGGAGTAGTTACGATCCCAGAGAAATGGATTCCGGGGACAGCAGCCACGAAGATGACCCAAACGGCGTTAGAAAGGTAGTTGCCCTAAATCTCTCAGACTTACAACCCGCAGAAACTACGCAACAACGGTTAAACCAAAAGGCCAATGACCTGTGGGTAGAGGCCCAACCACTCACCATAGAGAGTGCAAAGGAACAACTTCTGGAACTCTCAAAATCTCTCAACCAATCGCGCCTGCCAGGAACTACTGATAACCGAGACACCACCGTCAGCAAGTGTCAACAGACTCCCACTGGGTCACAACCTACGAGACAGGCCAGTAAAAACCGAGTCTCATTCCTACCAACTCCACGCAAGTCATTGTTACCCACGGGAAGATCGACCCCGTACGGTTCGCCGACCACCTCAACAACCACTTCGGACGACGAGACGCCGGTAGAGGAACCAAAACAGTCGGTAGAAACAATAACAACCTCCAGGGTGCCATATGTCGACGACGTCAGCAAGGCCGATGACACGAGAGACAAGGAAGTAGGCCGACGTGCGATGCGTAACTCTACACTCGGCCACGATAGAAGTAACGACGACCGTACGCTCAAGGTGGACGTAATCACAGACACGCTGACGATGAGAAAGGGTAACTATGCACATTTCATATCAGCTGATTGCATACTTACGACTCCGGTAGGCAAACAACTACGCGAGATGCAATACATCCACCCTGACGATCTCTTGGGAAAAATATCAGAGAAAGGTGCGGTGGCTATTACCAGAAGGAAAAGGGGGACCATATTCTCGGTCGCCTGTATGGACCAATATTATCACCGGATGACTCCCGAGGACTTCGTAGACGGATTGGAACTACTAAAAGCCGCCATGAGAGCAGTAAGGGTCACCGAAGTTCGGATCCCTACACGGGGTGACGCCTTAGAGACTTGGCAGCCTGCGATCGTGAAATCTCTTGTGGGAACCATCTTCCGAGACTACCCGTGCCAAATATATCTCTGTACTGGGGAGATCGAAACCCCCGCCCCCGAGGAAAGGCTCAACATCGTGAGAAGATGGCACGAAGGGACTACTGGAGGACACAAACGCGTAACCAAGACCTATCAACGGCTACGAAAGAGATACTACTGGCCTGGGATGCGAAACGAGGTGCAAGATGTCATCCGATGCTGCACCAGCTGCCAAAAGCAGAAGATAACCCGAATTAAAACCCGAGAACCAATGATCATTACAGATACCCCGGTGGAAGCATGGGAGAAAATAGCCGTGGATATCGTCGGACCACTCCCGACCACCAGAAACGGAAATAAGTACATACTCACCGTTCTGGATCTACTCACGAAACTGGGCCATGCTTTCGCTCTACCGGACCAGACCTCAGCTCCATATACTTAGCCCCTCATCTTACCCGATCAAGTCAATTCTTTTTTTAATCGTTTGCTGGTCGTTTGTAGGTGTTTGATATCTTACTCCCGACGTTTGATAGTAATTACTCAATTATTAATCAATTAAACAAACTCGCCTAGGGAATTTAAGTGACGTCAGCCCCTCACAACCCTCAATTATTATCAAATTCGATTTTTTAGACCTGCAATCGTTTGTTGGTCGTTTGTCGGTGTTTAATAGCGCTTTTCCAACGTTTGATAGGCAACCGATTATCCAGGAAAAATTAAATAAATCTGTGCTAGTGATTTTTCCCAGGAATTTTCCCTAGGCTGGTTTTCCTCAGATAAGGCCATGCCACGGTGGAACGCAAACGCAAACGCAAACGCAGGAGCAGCGCAGCGGCGCTCCTTATTGATGGTTGACATGACTTTTCCAACTTTAGACCAATGAAATTTCATTGTCCAATAAAGTTGCACATCATCTTGGACGAATACCTAGGGATACTACGCAAAAGCGAAATTAGAACTGGTTCTAAAATGGCTTGCGCTTGTATTCCCAGATATTTGTCCAAGATCACGTGAAACTTTATTGGACAACAAAATTTCATTGGTCTGAAGTTGGACAAGTCGTGTCAACTACCAATAAGGAGCGCCGCTGCGCTGCTCCTGCGTTTGCGTTTGCGTTCCACCAAACGCAAACGCGTGCGCAAACGCAAATGCAGTGATTTGAGGCTCCTTATTGGTTGTTGAAAAAATTTGTCCAAAGCTAAGCCAATAAGGAGCCTCAAATCACTGCTTTTGCGTTTGCGCACGCGTTCGCGTTTGATCGTGGCCGGGCCTTTATCCGAAAAAATTCAAACATTTGACTATTAATTAATTATTATTAGATATTTTTTATTAATCTGTAGCAAAATGTAATGTGAGGTTAGGATATCTGACAGACGAGTATGGTGATAATTCTTTTATTCGTGTTATTATTTGATGCACATACAATTGAAATAAAATAAAAATGTCATAAATCAGAAAGTCGTTCCAAGATTTTTTATCCTCTGCAATTAGCGAGTTAGGATTTGTATCAAACAAGGTAGATATTTGTTCATAGTTGTTATTCAAATTCACAATTGAGCGGTTACATTTAAAAGATTGAAAATCCAAAAGTAATATTATTTGGTTTTCCGACTTAATTTTTACCGAAATATCATCTGAGGTCAGATTATGTGTCACACGAGTACGGAGATGATTTTTTGTTATTCGTGTAATCCGTTCATGTATTTCCAACTGAGAAATTATGAATGAAGACACTCCAACTGAAACGAATCGTTATAGAATAATTGATTCCCTCAATTAATTATTGTCGTAGCAAATGTTTATGTGCAGTCAGGATATCTGTTACACGAGTACAGAGCTCATCTTTTTATTCAGGTCTGTTACTTAATCACAGCTTATTGAATGATTACATTTTTTTTGCCAAAGGCAAAGTAATTTCAATAGTATCATGACATTGCATATCTCATTTAAAAATTAATGCTCTACATTCGTTCAGATTTGAAAGTATACAAAAACTGAGTTGTAATTTAATGCGTCTCACAACATATTAGAAACATTAAAATCAATGAATTTGACAAGGTCCACGAGTTCCACGATGTAATAAACTTTGAACGATGCTCAAATAAAAACGAATTATGCTGTAAAAATCAGAACTCATTTGTTTCGTTAGCTTTAAAATAGAATGTAATATAGGCATCATAGAATTTCTATTTAATCATATAGCACAACTTATTTTCACTCAAGATTAATTATCACAGGTAGTTCGGTTATGGTACTTGTCACAGTTTTGATACTGCAACTTTTTATCACAAGGCACAGTGCTCTTATCACTAATATTTGACATTGTATTGCACGCTGGTTTTGCTTTGTTGATATTATCACAGTTATAAGTACTCTGAGTGCTCTCAAAATCGCAGCCAATTCTGTTCATTAGCTTTCCGATGAAAGAAAAATAGGAACTACAGTGTTACGACTATAACGGAGTGCTGGTGGACTCAAGGAGTTGGGAAAAACTCAGTATGAGGATGAAGTAATTTCTGGTAACAGGTATTTATTTGTCTGAAAATTTGGCAAGCAAGTAGAGCGTAGTTGCTGTACCATTGCCTGGTATAGACTGACTACAGAGGCGTGCGCGGTCAGACTCGCCATGAGCCGGGCGGAAGCGAATGCGAGCGTTGTGACGCGTTTTCCGGGCAGTTTAAATGGAATCTTGAACATACCGCCCGCCTCGTTCGGAGTCTGGACGAACGATGAACTACATTCTTACTTACTAAGAAGATACATGGTATATGCTTATAACTATTCTTAGTTTATATAGGTAATTTACACAATTGCGTGATAGGCCGCTTGTATGTAGACTTAGAAGTCTTTACCGTGACAACGCGTGTCCGGTCGTCGGTGCCAGGATGGCATTCTAATATTCTACCCATATCCCATTTACAAGGAGGGAGGCTCGGATTGCGTAGTAGTACAAAATCGTTGGGTTGAAGGTTGGGGCGAGATACCCTCCATTTGGAGCGCTGTTGTAGTGAGTTCAAGTAGTCACTGGCCCAGACTTTCCAGAAACGTTCGGATATCTGCTGAACAGTTTGCCAGCGTGATAGCCTGTTCTCATTTACGTCAAGTAGGCTAGGAGTCGGTACCGATTTTAGATGCGAGCCGACAAGAAAGTGCCCCGGAGTCAGTGCATCAAAGGAATCAGGATCGTCATATAATGGAGCGATTGGCCTGGAGTTTAGGCAGGATTCTATCTTTGCTAGGAGCGTACTAAGCTCCTCTTTGGTTGGGGTGAAGGCACCGAGCACTCGTCTCAAGTGGTGCTTGACACTTTTTACCCCGGCCTCCCAAATTCCACCAAAGTGGGGGGCCGAAGGCGGTATGAAATGCCACGAGACCTGGTCAGCCACCAAGTGGTTGAGCAGATCCGGATCAGACATCACAGCATGAAATTGCTTGGTGAGTTCCTTGTCAGCACCCTGAAAGTTAGTTCCATTGTCGCTATAAACTGTTGAGGGCAAACCGCGGCGAGCAGCGAATCTATCGAATGCAGCAAGAAACGCCTCAGTGGAGCAGTCTGACACTAGCTCTAGATGGATCGCGCGGGTGGATAAGCAAATGAATAGCGCGATGTAACTTTTACACGTTCGATAGCCGCGCCCAGGCGCAACTTTTACCAACAGCGGTCCCGCATAGTCCACGCCCGTGTGAGCGAACGGCCGTGCGGGGTTAACTCTAATGGAGGGTAAAGCGCCCATTTGTTGAGTCTGCATTGTGGCTCGTGTGCGTACACAACTAATACAATTTCTTATGCAGGCTTTAACAGAGTCACGAGCGCGTATAACCCAATATTGTTGTCGCAGTGTGCGCAGCATCAGTTGTACACCCCCATGCAAGGTTTGGTAGTGTATCTGTTGGATCAGGAGGTCGGTTACACGATGTTTAGGCAAGATTACGGGAAATCTCGCAGCGTCCGGTAGAGGGGCGTTAGTCAACCGCCCGCCTAGCCGAATAATATTCTCGCGGTCTAGTGAAGGGTTCAACTTAGAAAGGAGGCTCTTTGGACCTACGGCTCCTTTTTCTTGTAAAGCGCGGAGCTCTTGCGGAAAATGTTCCGCTTGGATCGCTTTGACCCAAAACTGGCGTGCAGCATTTACTTCCTCCACGGAGAGCGAGACTCCCCGTAAATGCTGCCGTTTTTTGCGCAGGTACGTGACGAAACGCAGAACGTATGCGGTCACGCGAAGTAATCGAGGCCAGGAAGAGACCTCGTAAGGCAAAGTCCAGCTGTTATTTGCATTATTGGTACCCACGTGAGCGCGTACGCAAGGACGCAGCTCATTCTTATGTTCAAGGGATGTAGGAAGCAAGACTTGAGGCCAGGATGCGGGAGGATCAAGTAACCAAATAGGTCCGTGCCACCATAGGCTTTTGCTCACGAGTTCCTCTGCGGAAATTCCACGAGATGCACAGTCCGCAGGGTTAGATTCGCTAGGGACGTGTTTCCATTCAGCCGATGGTAAACGCGTCTTTATCTCGGAAACTCTATTCGCAACAAATGTTTTCCACTTGGAAGGATGACAACTCAGCCACGCCAGTACCACGGAGGAATCGGACCAGCAAAATACCGGGGTTGTATGGAGTTCCATGGTTGTTTGTGCGAATTTAACGAGGCGTGATAACAGTACGGCGGCGCAAAGTTCCAGTCGCGGTATACTTTGCACTTTTATTGGTGCAACTTTCGTCTTGGCCAGCAAAAGAGATACCTGGATCTCATGAGCAACGGATTCCACGCGGAGATAGACCACGGCGGCGTACGCAACTGTGGAAGCATCGGCAAACCCGTGAATTTCGTAACGCTGTGGTTCGTTAGCTTGGCCGGTCCAACGCGGAATCTCTATTTCTTGTAGGAAGGGCAATTGATTATAGTAGGTGAGGCAGCGCTGCGCCAGGTCATCAGGGAGTGGCTCGTCCCATCCGATTTTACGTATCCAAAGCAGTTGTAACAATATTTTTGCGGTAATCGCGAACGGTGAGGCCCAACCAAGTGGATCGAACACGCGAGAAGCTAGCGCGAGGAATGAGCGTTTAGTAAAGCCCGGATTGGACTCAGACAAATTAAGTTGAAAGCGGAAGGAATCCGTCGGTGGATGCCAGGCAATGCCGAGTATTTTCAAATTTTCATCGACTTTAAGCGTTTTGTCGGTAGCTAATCCGTGATTATCAGCTGGGATATCGTGGAGTAAGGACTCGGCGTTACCAGCCCACCTGCGCAGGTTGAAACCGCCCGCCTTGAGCAGCCGCGTGATCTGATTTCGTTTTTGCTTCGCGAGAACAACGTCGTCTGCCCCGAACATCACGTCGTCGACGTATACGCAGCTTTCGAGGATCGGTACAGCGAGAGGGAATTCGTTACCTTCGTCTTTGGCAAGTTGCTTGAGCACGCGATTAGCTAAATACGGGGCACAGGCAGTGCCATACGTGACTGTAAGGAGTCTGTATGCGGACAGCTCGTCATTCGGGTTCGCGCGCCAAAGTATGCGTTGATAGTCTGCATCTTCTGGGTGGATTTTTATTTGCCGGAACATCTTTTCGATATCCGCTGTATAAACGTAAGGATGTTTGCGCCAACGTAGAATTAACGCAAAGAGGTCAGCTTGTAATTTAGGTCCGACATGAAGAAAGTCATTCAGGGAGGACCCATTTGATGTAGAACAAGAAGCGTTAAACACGACTCTTACCCGAGTGGTTTGACTCGTGTCTTTTATCACAGGGTGGTGAGGAACATATACAACCTGTCCTCCTGAGGAAGGGGTAGTATATGATGCAACTTTCTCCATATGGTGGAGTGACGCATATTCCGCCATAAATTCGCAGTACGAACTAGCTAAGTCCGCTCGTTGTTGCAAGCGCGACTCTGTGCGATAAAACATGCGCTCCACTATCTCTCTAGACTCTCCGATTGGAATTGGAGTTTCGGTCTTAAACGGAAGACGAACCACGTATTCCCCTGTAGGTTCTCTCGAGTGTGTACTGGAGAAGTGCTCATCGCAAGAGGCTTCAGCCTCGGTGAGCCTAGGTATCGCGGGAGCTTCCTCTAGTTCCCAATACTCGCGGAGAGTGTCTTGTAGGCACTCGTTAGTAACTTGATGGTGCGCAACTAAAACCCGGGGCGCTGTATCTGCCGTGTTAGTACTATTCGTACCAGAAACCACCCAACCGAAGACAGTAGCTTGCGCGGTAGGTGACCCTGGCGGGCCCTGGCGTACCCCGTTCAGGAGAATACGACCGTAGAGATCTGCACCGATTAAGAGCTCAATAGGCTGGGGGCTCGATGGATCTGGATCGGCGAGATTCAAGCTCCTGAGATGTGCCCAGGAGCCTTGTATGTCGCTAGGTCGCGGCATGTATGAAGTTAGCTTGGGTAGGACTAGAGCGGATATTGGAATGCAAGGATGTCTTGAATCACCTGGGACCAGTGTTACCTGAGCGGCGCTGCGCACGCAACCCATGAAGGCACCGCCGATACCCGAAACCGTGACGGACAACCGCGTACGTTTCGCCCTGAGTACCTGCGTTATAGATTCAGAGATGAATGTAGATTGCGACCCCTGATCCAAAAGCGCTCTTATTCTTAGTTGGCGGCCAGAATCCGTCCTGAGCACAACAAATGCTGTTGGCAGTAAAGTGGTTTGGATGTCTTTGCATCCAGCAGGGTTGACTGATGTCTCATGTTTGGTGAAGTGTGAACTAACTGCAGTACTAGACTCCGGACAGTTGGAATTGCTATGCTCAGGGGGTTCATCGGACGCCCTAGAGTCAGTGACGTTATCTCTATGAAGTAAGGTATGGTGTTTGCATTTACAGGTTTTACAAACATATTTGCTAGGGCAGGTGGACGGAAAATGTCCGCTATTTAGGCAGTTGAAGCATCGTTTATGAGTCTTAAGAAAATCGGCGCGTTGCTCGACAGTTTTGTCTTTGAACGTTTTGCATTGATACAAGAGGTGATTGGCTTTACACAGAACGCATTTATAGATGACGGTATTCGATTGGTGAGAATTGACTGCACTTTGTCGGAAGGATTTAGTCTTCTCGGGTTTGGAATTTGAACTTGACTCTGAAGGGGCCATTGCTTCTAACGCACGAATACGCGCGGATAGGAACAAATGTAAGTCGGTGAACGTAGGGTTAGTGGTGGTATCACCTTGCTTGAATTCCCATTCTCGTCGGGTGAGTTTGTCTAGCTTCTGTACTAAAAGAAACACGATGAGATCATCCCAATGCTCGACTGGACGTTTTATATTTTTCAACGCGGTTATGGCGTCATTGGTTGTATCTAGCAAGCTACGAAGGTCTTTGACAGAACTGGAATTCATGCAAGGCAAATTTACAAAACTTTGGAGATGAGCGTTTATTATCACGCGCTGGTTATCATAGCGCTTAGAGAGTAGCTCCCATGCGGTCTGATAATTAACTTCTGTTATTGTGACATTCTTAAGAACTAGACTGGCTTCGTCTATTAGACTGGCCTTCAGGTAATGCAGTCTCTGAACATTAGTTAGGCTCGCGTTATTGACTACAAGTGACTCGAATACGTCTTTGAATTGTGACCAAGCGGTATAATCTCCAGAAAATTGAGGTAGTGTAATGCGCGGTAGTTGAATGGAAGTAGGGTGATTGGCAACAACGCTTGTCTCAGAGTGTGACTCATTACCTGAAGGGACAGCTATAGGTTTACTTAATTTATCTATCCACGAGGCCATGTAATCAGAAGTGGATTCGAATACAGCTTCAATTTGTAAAAATGATTCCTTGAGGAAATACTCATGTGACTTGCGCTGTTCCGGGGTGGCGGCAGCTTCTATACGGTAGTGCAACCGTTTGCATTCGGTCCAGTTGTCATCAAGTATCTTGGACCGGTTACGTAGGATCGCTGCCGTGTAGTTGTTCTTGCCCATCTTTTTGAGGTTGTCCAAGGAGCGGGATATGGCTCCCATGACACTTGACTGTTCGATGAGAAGTGCATCCATGCTTACTCGGATATATAATCCGCCGAGCTTGACTTGCAGACGCCGAAGCGTCGTGCACGTTTCGTATATAGGCACACAGACACACAACTTCCAGCTGACGCAGAATAGGTATGGGTCACTTCCAGTTGGTATTTAGCGGTATTGGCATATACACGCGCACGCTATGTACAGTCGTTCACACACACAATGTTGTACAAGGTTTGATGAGTCTAAAGGTTAGGCGAGAGGTAGCTATAGTTTTGAATACACTACACCTGCGGTCGTGTGTATAGACAAGTCACCGACACGACACACCGGAGCCGGCACAAGAAAACACAGAGCGCAAACGGCTCGTGTTTATTGTCAGTTCTTGGTTTCCCGTAGTCTTCAACACTATCGTTCACCACGTATCAACTACTCGCTTGGTTCACTGGAAAGTTTATCACATTATTACTCCTCATACCCTGAGATCCGGCTCGAAGGACCAAATTTGTTACGACTATAACGGAGTGCTGGTGGACTCAAGGAGTTGGGAAAAACTCAGTATGAGGATGAAGTAATTTCTGGTAACAGGTATTTATTTGTCTGAAAATTTGGCAAGCAAGTAGAGCGTAGTTGCTGTACCATTGCCTGGTATAGACTGACTACAGAGGCGTGCGCGGTCAGACTCGCCATGAGCCGGGCGGAAGCGAATGCGAGCGTTGTGACGCGTTTTCCGGGCAGTTTAAATGGAATCTTGAACATACAGAATTATTATTAAGGCATTTTGTATAAGAAATGCTATGCTATAATCACAGAGCGAAACTTATTTTCACTAAAGATTAATTATTACAGGTAGTTCAGTCTTAGTATACGATAATTAAAAGTAACCCAACTCTGACCCTATAGTGATAAAAACTGAGGCATATTGTACACTAAACGTAATAGATTCTGAGCCGGATGTGTTTGACAATTCTAGAAACAGCCAATCAGCGCTCTGGATTACAAAAATTCAGAGCGCCGATTGGCTGTTTCTTCGATTGTCGAACACATCCGGCACAGAATCCATTACGTTCAGTGTATAGTAGTTTTTGCTATGTTGAATTATTATCACAGTTGATGTATCATTCTGTTAAGCAACAACAACCAAGGACCTGGAAGGGCTCGCCATCAATCAAGATGGTTTCTCCTTTATGGGCTTCTATTATTTCTGATAAATCTTCTAAGTTGTTTTCATCCTCCTCAGATCCATAACAAAATTGTTCAGAACTTCCCTTGTTCCGCCAATTATCTTGAGAAGTGACATCAGAATCATTGAAAGGTACTTTCACAGCAAAGTTTTGTGTTTCAGACAACTTCTGAGCAGGTGATGTTTGCAGTGAGGGTTCCTCATTTATTGGAAGGATTTTTGTGTATATGGCACCGTGAGGTTCCACCACTGTAGTTGGGCTGGCACGAACTACGTTCAAATTGAGATCATTGCATAATTCCCATATATTGTTACCTCTCTTACAGTATGCTATGAAATGACCAGGAATTCGAGCTGCGATACCAACGAGTCTGAAATACGATACAGAGTGAGAGAGTATATTTGCACAGCTTACCAACAAGGAATAATTATAGAAGTCAATGTACAGTAGAACCTTGATTATCCGAGCTATGCAGAGCCACCATAGATTGAGTAATCGAGGCTCTACTGTATGATCAAAAATGTTCTTACCGATATTGGTGACCACCTAGTTGTAGAGTTACCGGTAATGCTCTGAGTTGGCAAGTCACACCTGTATTCCATGAAAGATTTGGCCGGATATCAAGTTCAATGAATACCTGAATGCCATACCTGCGTTCAACTGTACATATTTCGGAACAGTTTTCGTTGATGCACTGAAACAATTTAGCTTGGTCGTAAAGTTCTAAGGCATGTTGAAGTGCTTCGAATCCTTGTTCACCAATAATTTTGTGATTAGCATATATTGTTGATGCAGGTGAAGCATAATCACCGCACTCTTGACAGTGATATGAATCAATCGCACTAGGGTCTGAAGTAAAGCAAACTTTCCAAATCATAGCAATGTTGTCCCACAGATCGATTGAGTATGATGATAATGCATGAATTTCGTCACAATTTGCTGTTATCTTTGTTGGAAAGAGACGTTTCAATACTCTGATCCTTTCCCTGTAAAGCGCAGCAGATGGTCCTGCTTTAATGAACTGCTGGACAAACTTTAAGGTATCATTGGTTGTCACCTCCAACGATTTCAGATACTGAGGATCATCCATTGCACCATTCGCCAATATTTGCACCATGGAGTCCCATGTGCAAGTATTATAAGCAAAGTAGAAATTGCCATTCATCGAAGCAGAATATTGTAAGCAATTCCCATTTCGAAGTAGCCATGATTTGCGAGTGTCAGTTGCTCGGTTATTACGATGTTCAATATCAGGTTGTGGCCTAAAATATTTCCCCACACCTTTTCCTCTGCCAATCTTCTGTTGGAGAACGTCTTTTTTCAAATGCTGTTCATTGTTATTAGGTTCCTTGTTATGTTGGACGCCAGTGGTATTCGTGGAGAACGTTTCTTCCAAATTCAGAGTATTAGTCACTTCCACTTGGTGTTCAGTATTTTCGTGTTTCTCCAACACTGGACTAGGACTATTTTGAGGCAATACAACTTCATTGCAATTCCCTAAATTTGATGCCCATACTGCGGAGCCATCACCATTATGTTCTGTTTCCAAATCTATAAACTTATCTGCACTTGAAACTTCCTTGGAATTTGGAGTACTGGTCAATTCCGCATAGTGTCGGGGCTTTTCATTTTCTTTCATTGGTGTACTTGGGCAAGGACAAGACGTTGTTACTTGGTTGAAATTCCTTAACTTTGATGTCAAAATTGTGGCGCTACCACTATTATCTTCAAACTCCAGCTTGAGAAACTTGTCTGCTCTCAATGGTCTGGGATAATTTCGTAATACTCTATGTTTGAGATCATTGAAATGGCCTTCGGAAAACGTCGAGGTCCCACGTTGAACCTCATGAGGCAATGCAACCCCTGTCCATAAAGGGAATTCGTAAGCAACTGGAAGTAATTGATCAATGAAGTCATGAAAATAGAAAGAATTTGGTTCAGTGCCTTGGCTTTCAATGATTCTGGTTGTTGATACTAGTTCGTTAATCCAATTTTTGATCCGACTGCGGTTGGTGGCTAAGTGTCTTCGTTATCGTCTCCATAGCTAATCTCTTCTCTGTCGTCTATATTGGTTTCTTGAGCCAACATAACATTGCGTGTGGCAATGTATGATTCCAATTTCTTTCTGGCATCGCTGACAGTACCGTTATTCATAGCTCGAACTTGGGAATCTTGAAATTCGTGAAGCGCAACTGTACATGTCAATTTAAATATGTCTCTAAATTGCTCGATTGTCTTAGAATCGCACATTAAAGCAACGCAATACAGAAAAAATTGTCTGACCACAGTATGCCTCATGTTTTTCACAGATTTCCATCTCCGGATCATGGCCATCACATGTGCTACATCAAGTCGTATATAGGTGTTCACTGGTGGACGGTAGTAATATTCATCACTTTTTATAGCATACAGAAAGCAAGTTTCAACATAGGTTTTAATCGTCTGATAATTGAAAGATAGCGATAATGCGTTCATAAGGGCTCTTGACGAGTCACAGACAGCAATGGCAGGTTTTGGGGCACCTAGTTTCTGCCAGTGATTTAACCACCACACGAAAACATCGGTTCCTTGACTTTCCGTTAAAAGGTCGTATACTGCTAATGTTGTGTGATCAAAGTTTATTACAACCGAGTATAGGAATATATGCCCTGATAGGGATCCATCATATCTTACTAATGGCTTCACTATACTTCCTGTTCCGTCAACTGATATTGTTGCATTTGGTTTTGAAATTTTACAGTATTGTTTATATGCATGTAATTGTGCCGGCGTGCCAAAGGAAACATAAAACTTATCACGTCTTACTTCGTGAATAAATCCATTGTATGGAACAATATGTTTCATTTTTTCTATTGTATTGACTATGTCTTTTTCATCTCCCCGCTGCACTTTAAGTTTATTGTTGACATATTCCATTTTTGACTGGCGAAGAACATCCAAGTTCGGAATATGCATTGGAACGCGCTCCCCAAATTTTATTTCTTTCAAAACTTCTTGTTTCTGCCAGTTCCCACATCCTTCATGGAACACCGCCTGGCCAACTTGTTGTCTTCTTAGACCTCTGAGAGGCCGTTTGACATCTTCATGCTTCTCATACATGGTATCCCGTGTTCGTATGATCATATCAAATTCTGTGTCACCTGGGTCGCTGTCAACGTAACAAAATATTTGGTTGCCGCACTTTGCACTTTTGCAGTGTCCTTTCACACGTGCATAGTGACGACTTCCAGGAGTAACATATACTTTTGAATTTTTAAACGTAAAAGCACATGGCAATTGTGTTTGTCGGAAAATGGCGAGTGATAATATATCTGTCCAGGCACCTCTTCTGAAAATTGGATATGTTCTATTGCCATATTGAACCGGAGGTTCTTGCATTGACTTCCATTGCTCTTGCGTGATACGAATTTTGAAATGTTCAAGACCAGCAGATTCTTCTTCTGAGTCATACAGGTCCTCTACAATGTCAAGAGTGGAAAAATTGTTCACTGTAGAATTGATCGTAGTATTGTTGAGATTTTGGTCTACATTTCGGTTGTCATTAAACGGAATATTTTTATTAGCATGTGCAATTGCTACAATCGACCGGCGGTTATTTTTCACGTTGGTATACACATTGTGAGGCGTCCATCGTCCACCCAAACACTTGCTCATATCCTTCCACACTTGGGAAGAATATGGAGGATATGATTCTTTTAAAAAAAAATTTAAGAATTTCTCAACAACCGCAACGGCGTCATCCACAGGCACCACAGAAGCACGTGGCATTGTCTAGGTAAAGTAGCTGGAACCTATGAAATAAATAATTTGAAGTTAGATTATTAGATTCATCAGTACCACTAGTCAGTAATGAAGAGATTACTTACAGTTTATATTGATGTGTGAAACCCAATTGACGGTGCGAAAGAACACTGTGGTTTTTATGCAAAAAATTGTGCGAAGTAAATACTCAGTCATACTCCGCATAGCGGGCATAAAGACCAAAAATCGTCATAAGTTTAAGTAGTATAAGCACCTATGTAAATATAGTTTAGTTTGGTTAATATAACGTAATAAATGATATCTGATTAAAACTACAAGTAGAAGATTGAAGCAGGCTTCCTTCTCCACCATTTCCAGGTCTCAACAAAGGTGGGGCTTTGGTGGGGTTCGTCCTCACCTAAGTCTGATATAGTCTTAGCCTGCTACGCAAGCTCAGGACTGAGTCAGGAATATTCGGAACTTATAACAACTAGAGTTAAAGCCTAGGTGGGAAACAGGGCAGTCTTAGCATGCTTCGCATGCTCAGATCTGTTAAGGTCCGTAGTCAGGTGTCACTGGGGTCCCGAGCTTTATTCGAGTAAAAATCTCACCATAACTTTCCGGTATACGACATCGGTGATGCCGCAAAACACCCATGAAGTTACAGTAAGAAGTGCAAAATTCATACCTACTCCAAAATGATCTTATATAGATGATGAGTAGCAGCAGTCCGAAGGTAGTTAAGCATGGTTAAGTAGCCATCTTGGATTATCACACCTGCTGAAGCTTGCGGCGCATTCGCGTCGTAACTTAAGCGATCTAAGGATATTTTTCCAATTCCAGTATAGCGAAAAGAATTAAATCGATCGAATATCAAACGTTTATAATATGTTACAATCACCTACAAACTATTTGCGAATGATTGCTCATATTAAAAAAGCTACTTCCGGTCACTCTTATCTGGGGTAAACCAGCCTAGGGAAAATCCCTAGGAAAAATCACTAGCACAGATTTATTCAATTTTTCCCGGATAATCGGTTGCCTATCAAACGTTGGAAAAGTGCTATTAAACCCCGACAAACGACCAACAAACGATTGCAGGTCTAAAAAATCGAATCTGATAATAATTGAGGGTTATGAGGGGCTGACGTCACTTAAATTCCCTAGGCGAGTTTGTTTAATTGATTAATAATTGAGTAATTACTATCAAACGTCGGGAATAAGATATCAAACACCTACAAACGACCAGCAAACGATTAAAAAAAGAATTGACTTGATCGGGTAAGATGAGGGGCTAAGTATATGGAGCTCCAGACCTCAGTCTCTATCATCAGGGCCCTCGACCAAGGCTACTTCAAACCCTACATCAGCATTCCGCTGATTCTACTCAGCGATCGCGGAAGAAGCTTCACCAGCGAAAACATGAAGGAGTTCTTGAAGATCAACAAGGTTAACCACGTGATGACCTCGGGATACCACCCCCAGACGAACGGATCGCTAGAGCGGAGTCACACGGGTTTGGTAGACTATTTGCGTCACTATGCCCATGACCAACGGGAATGGGATGCGCTGCTGCCTGACGCCATGCGGTGCTACAACTCAGTCATTCACGAAGGGACGAAATTCACGCCCCATGAAATGGCTTTCGGCAAACCGAAAAGGACGCCGGAATCACTACCGATGGCCAAACATGTACCGACCACTACCAAGTACATGGCGAACCTAGTAACTCGGCTCGATGAGCTAGCAGAAGTTGGAGGAAACAACTTGAACGATGCAAAACGCGCCTCAAAACGCAGGTATGACACGAAGGTTAATCCTGTCAAATTCCAGGTGGGCGATCAGGTATACGCGAAACGTGAGGCCAGGGGAAAACTAGACCCCTACTACGAAGGCCCATACGAGATCGTGGAGCTGCTTAGCCTGAACACCGCTATCATCTCTGATCAGAGTGGAAAGAGGAAACTGAAGCATCTAGACAAGCTCAAACTGAAGGACTCCGGGCCCAAGGGAGTTAGCCAATGACAGGCTATATCCTCCACCACCCGTGGCCCTACCCAACGACTGATGCCATCCTGCCAACAACCGGACCAGACCCAAGAAGATTGTAAACCTAATCTTAAGCCTAGTATGTAACTTAGAAGTAAGTTAGAAATAGTTTAGCTGTAGAGAATCGGCAAAGCGACCGCGTGGAAGGAATGCGCGACACTTTAGGCCCATCCTAATTTTCATACGCTTGACCCCGGTACCGGAGCCAGCGTCTTGGGGGAGGGTGTTACGAACGGCCCTTTTATGCAAGTAGTGCAATCAGCGCATTCCTACACGCGCGCGCTCGGCCGGAAGTAGAGCAGGAAATGAGCCAGGGGACCAGTGATTCAGCGAATTGCTGAAAACCCCACCGCCAAGCAATCCGAGGTTTCTTTATTGAAACCGAGGTGATTGCCAGGCAGTCGAATTATTACCGAAAGCTGAGCAAAGTGCTCACCCCTCTGAACGCGTACCCGGGACCACGCCTAACCGAGAACGAAGACTCCTGATAACGGGCTGCGTGTGAAGCAGACCAGAGGGCAGATTCGAAGAAGGTCCATCAAACAGACAGCTGACGCGGATCGGACTACTCGGCATAAGCTGCACCAGGATCCTCGTGAAGGAAGTCGCTCGACCGGTGGGTTCTTGGAGTTGGCTCGGGTGACGCTCAGAGGTTAATTCGGTAGGCTCATTCCCTCCTCTACCTTCCTTACCCATAATTAATCAAACCATTCTTCATCATATCAAATAGCATTTAGTTTACTTTTAGCTATTTCACGTATAGTCTCTAGTATAGCTTAGTGTATTGGATAATTTATTTGGTAATCATTGGTTTCCTTGTTATTCCAAATAAATATATGTTCGCTATATACGTACTTCCTAGTCAATTCACAGATTGCGCAGGTGTCCTTAGGACTTAATTCAAGCGAACCCCAGAGGGTGGTCTCCAGCCGCTCGGAGATTACTCTCTTATATTATTTAACAACTCGACAACCGAGCCTTCAGCACGGTTGCTCGTAACACTTCACTTGGATGGTCTTCGTATTCTGAAAATTTCAAAAAAGTAAGTCAGTTTTTGATAGTAATCACATTACTGATGATTGATTGTAATGTTGTCATCTCATACTCAGGCTGACAGATAGCCTTGCCACATCTAAGTAACAACTATAAAACTTACATCAACTGGGAACTGGGAACTGGGAACTGGGAACTGGGAAGCAGAGTGCAAACTTGGAATTTCGAACTGCCGATTCATATCCAAATCTGAAAATTTGAAGAAAGTTAGTCAGTTTTTGATAGTAATCACATTACTGATGATTGATTTCAATTTTGTCATCTCATACTCAGGCTGACAGATAGCCTCGCCACATCTAAGGAACAACTATAAAACTTACATCAACTGGGAACTGGGAACTGGGAACTGGGAAGCAGAGTAGAAACTTGGAATTTCGAACTGCCGATTCATATCCGAATTCTGAAAATTTGAAGAAAGTTAGTCAGTTTTTGATAGCAATCAAATTACTGATAATTGATTTCAATTTTGTCATCTCATACCATTGTAAACATGTGGTTGGTCCGAATGCTTACCGTAATATAGAAATGTCCGTTTCATGAAAGACCCATACACGCTTGTCCATAATCTTGACCCATAATCTTGGGTAGCCGTATTTCTAACAAGCCGAAAAGAATGGTCACACAACTATTATTGAAATTGGTTGGCCGCAAGAATTTGAAAGAGATGACTCTGAAAGGCAGGAATGGAAAAGCTGTGCCTAAGAATATTCTGAAACATGTTAAAAGTAAGTCAGTTATCAAAATGCTCAAGACATATTGATTGAATATAAAAAAATGTCACTCAGTATTCGACAATTCAAATTTATTCAACTACAAATATTTTCAACTGTCATTCGCGTTTTTTGAATAAAAATTTCAGAATATACGTTGACGAAAACTCCTCCAAGACTGGAGCTGACTGATCTGGAGAAACCGAACAAAAACTTGACCGCGTATTTTTCAAAACTATTGAAACTTTTTTTACGTAACATAGACGTGAAAAAAACCGATACGTATTTCGTTGTTCGCCCGGCATATTTTTTTTTCCCAAGTTATAAATTATTGAATTTCGTACAAAATTAGCGTTTCAGTAATTTCAATAATTGATATCTCCGGTTTTATTTATGATGGACAGATGAACCAGCGCTCTTTCGAAAGCTAAAAGGATAACCTATGAGGGGATATTTTGCAAGTTGTGAAAAAATGAAAATTTTTGTTTGTTCTGAGCGATTCAATCGTTCGAAGATTTTTCGGCAGAAATCGGCCATTTTTAAAATTTTGTAAAAAATATGATGGGATTCTTCATTCAATTCTGCTTCATAAAAACTTTTGTTTTCGATGGACATTTCATCGAATCTATTTTTTTTCCAATTTTTAACATGGCGTTGCAGCGGCTTCAATCTGCTTCTTGCTAATTGGTACGAATGAATGGTACTTTTTGGTTCCACATTAAGATGAGATTTAATAGGTTTTGGCATTGTGTGGCATATTTTTGCAATTGTCCCCCCTTCGAACATCAACTTCACATTCTGATGAATGACACAAACACAAACTTTCAAATTCCTATCATATGTCTTATGAAACGCTTCTTTCAATTGGATTAGAGTGTCATTATTTTTGTCGTCATCTGTATTCTTTTCTATTACATTCACATGGAAAACTTTTGCGCCGATTACTTCGTGGATTTTTTCAAACTTCTCTGTCGGGTACGATCGTCGACACAATTTCTGTTTTTTTATCAGCGATCTATTTTTTTCCAATCTATTTTTTTTTCCAATTTTCAACATTGGCGTCTAAGCCGCGCGCGCGCCCCAGTCAAAAATTTGCATCAACACATAGAAACAGTGGTCAATCTATATTGAACCCAGCTGCAATACTCCATTGTCTTCCAATTTTTCAGTTATTTCTCCAATCCGCTCTTAGAGCAGAACAAGTATTGAGAGGTTATAATACGCGCAACATAAGTTATTGGACTGTGCAGAAATTATCATTGTGCGTTTGAGCCAGAAATGTCTAAACAGTCTTTCGCAGAGTGCTTCAATCCTTTTGAAGTCGGAAATCATCGATTTCGAGATAGAAAACGCCTCCGCAATGTTACGATATCACAATTGGAGACGCTGCACAAATGTACGACGTTGGAAAATCTAATGATTTGCGATACTTGCCGAATGAAAGTTGGACGCCTGAGAAACAACACAGTTAACTCTGCAGGTCCATTGTCAGCTGAACAAAAAGACAATGTGGAATCTGACGAGGAGCCGTCGACATATGAAAATTTTGACGTCGGGGAATTATCATCCGTTTCCACTCTTAGTGACATCCAAAATTTACCAGAAGATACAGAGGGATCGTCACCAATGTCTAGTCCGAAACACAAAGAAGCTGTAGATGCGTTGAACAACGCTTTGATTTCACTAGGGCAATCGCCGATAAAAAAACGGAAATTGTGTCAACGATCGTACCCGACAAAGAAGTTCGAAAAAATCCACGAAGTAATCGGCGCAAAAGTTTTCCATGTGAATGTGATAGAAGAGAACACAGATGACGACAAAAATAATGACACTCTAATCCAATTGAAAGAAGCGTTTCATAAGACAGATGATAGGAATTTGAAAGTCCGAATCTTGACAATTTTCGCAAATTGGACAGTTGCAAAAATTAAAACTCATTTTGATGCAACTGAATACATGATTCGTGTGGCGAAGAAAGCGAGAGAAGAGAAAGGAATCTTGTCATGTGCAAGTTCAAAGACTGTCAAGCGGATAGATGATACACGTGTACAAGAAATCATCGACTTTTATGAGTCAGATGACATAAGCCGCACAATGCCAGGAAAAAAAGACTACGTTACTGTTCGTGAGAACGGACAAAAATGTCAAAAACAGAAACGACTAGTTTTATGCAATTTGAAAGAAGCATACAAAGAGTTTAGACAGAGATTTCCGGATAAAAAACACAGTAGTTTCAGTAAATTTGCCGAGTTGAGACCGAAACATTGTGTTTTAGCTGGTGCAAGTGGCACACATACAGTTTGTGTTTGTGTGATTCATCAGAATGTGAAGTTGATGTTCGAAGGGGGGAAAATTGCAAAAATATGCCACGCAATGCCAAAACCTATTAAATCTTATCGTGACTGTCTACAGCATATTATTTGTGATGTACCAACTGAAGATTGTTATCTAAATAATTGCAAAAAATGCCCGGGGGTAACTAGTCTCATTGAATCTTTGGAAAATCTATACAATGAAGAAATAATTGAATCAATCACATACAGACAATGGGTGACAGTCGATCGAGCAACACTGGAAACGCTGGTGAATTCGGTCCCAGATTTTTTGCAAAAATTTTCGTCTGCCTTACAAAAATTGTTGCCCCATGCTTTCATTGCTGAGCAACAATCAGAGTTTTTGAAAAAGACAAAACAGAATTTAACAAACGAAGAATGCATTATCACTGGTGACTTTTCCGAAAATTATGCATTCACATTTCAAGATGCTATTCAAGGAGTCCATTGGAATAATGACCAGGCAACGATACATCCTTTTGTCATTTACTATAAAGAAGAGTCGACATTAAAGCATAAAAGCTTTGCTGCAATTTCCAATTGCTTGAAACATGACACAATCACCGTTCACCTATTTCAAGAAAAACTCATCGAAATAATCAAAAACACGATTAAAGGCGTCAAAAAACTCATTTATTTCACTGACGGTGCTGCTGCACAATAAAAAAATAAAAAAAATTTCATCAATCTTTCCCACCATTACGATGATTTCGGTTGTGCCGCAGAATGGAATTTCTTTGCCACATCGCATGGAAAAGGACCATGCGACGGAATAGGCGGGACGATTAAAAGATTAGCAGCAAGGGCTAGTCTACAACGACCTGATCTAATTATAAAGACGCCAAAAGACTTGTTTAACTGGGCGAGACGAACATTCCCAGTGTAGAATGTTTATATTTCGATAAGAAGGAGTATAGCAAACATGAAAAAATATTAGGGCCACGTTTTGAATGTGCTAAGCCCATAACTGGAACCAAAAAGTTCCATTCATTCGTACCAATTAGCAAGAAGCAGATTGAAGTACGCGAGTACTCGTTTTCGAAAAAATATCATGTACGTAGGATAATGAAATGACGACAAAAATAATGACACTGTAATCCCAAGTGCACATAAGTATATATAAAATTTGACTTGCAGAAATAAGCGTTTTATTTCAAAAATCCAAAATTCATACCATTTTGATATACTATATTGTAACGTGTTCGGCCTATAGCCAAACGAATTAGCTATAGTCGACACCAAACATGGATGAACGCGCTGGTATTGTACCACGTGGTACAATACCAAGGCAGGCACACGTCTGTGTGTGGTCAAGAAAAGTATAAAAGGCGAGCTGGTCAAGCATGATTAGCGTATTCGAGCCAGAGCGGCCGTGCGACTCAAAACTATTCAAAATATTAGAGCGTATTCGAGCCAAAGCGGCCGTGCGACTCACAACAAACTCAGAATAAAATAAATTCAATTCTTAAACTCAAAATTCAGATCAAATTCAAATTAGCTAAAATAGCACTTTGATTAACTTAAATAAAAACGTTCTTGCCAAAGCGGCAGTACAAAAATAATAGAAATTTCAAAACAGAATTGCTTTCGCCAAAAACGGCATTTCAATTTAAATTCAAAACAAAAATTGTATTTAAAACAAATTCAATTTAAAACAAACAAACTAACAAATAAAATCTAGACAAACTTAGATAAAAATCAAACAGAGAAACCAAAAAGTCCGGCCATTGAGGCAAAACACGAAAATAGAATAAGTTAAAAATTAAGGAAAACACATTCATTCACTTCATTCATAGCCATTCATAAAAACACACACGATTATATTTTTTGTTCAGCATTAAAACTTATAATTTTGTAAATAGAAAAAGGAATCACAACCTAGAAAAGAAATAAACCGAAAATGATCGAGTGATCATATAATTAATCATGAATCTGATCTTTCTCTTTCATTTTCCAACTTAACAAAAATCATCATTCTTTCAGATCAAACTTAAAATCATTCTTAGCTAAAAGGCAGCTTCGGTGAGTGTGTTGGACAGCTACGGTATAGCTATAATTGGTACCCTAGTCTGAGAACACACATATCCCAAGTCTGTAAAAAGGCAGCTTCGGTGAGCTAGATTCTGGACAGCTACGGTAGAGCTATAATTGCTATCCTAGTCTGGTGAATCTAGCATATCCCAAGTCTGTAGGGAGGCAGCTCTGGTAGTGCAAAATCTATCCGAGTCTGTATCAGGGTAAATTAAGGGTTTTTTCAACTTTCCCCAGAGGAGCTCCAAATAATTCACAGAATAACCCGTGACAAAGAAAACACGCGAACTAGTATAATTTCACCAGCCTTCAGCTGGTGAAACATATACAGGAAGTTACATTTGGCGCCCAACGTGGGGCTCCTCAAATAAAATTAAAATCACTTAAATAAAATAAATTCACATTAAATTCATTGTTTAACTTAAAATCATTTTTTTAGGGGCAATTTAAAGACTTCAAAGTCATAGTCAAGTAAAATCGTTTATTAGATTCATTTACAAATGGTAAAAACAAAAAGCAGGAAAATGACAGACAAAGATCAGATTCCTGATAATTAATCAAAAACAAAACAGAAAATGGACCATAAAGATCCATTCGCGGAATTAGCCGCATTATTAACCGATTTAGCAGGTCAATATGACCAAATAGAAAAAAGGATCGAAGATCGGATAGATCCTTTTGAAAACAAAATAAACAAAGAAGACTATTTCGAAAATAAAGTTTCAGATGAAGACAGCGAAGTAGCTCGCGAAGTTAAAAAAAGGTTCCAACAGAGTTTACTTCAAAATCAAATCGAGCTAGAAAATTCAGAAATTCAAAATCAACTGCAGGCAACAAAAGAAATTATCCGAGACTTCGATCCTCCCAAAAATAACGATATCGATGCACTCGAAACGAATAAGATTAGTTTAATCCAGACAGCTGGCGACTATCTTAGCATTTCAGAAATTAAGTCAAACCACCTTGTACTTAAAATTGAAATAAGTCCAGTAGGTCGATTATTAAATTCTTATAGTTTCAGGAAAATATTAACAATTATCAACGGCAAGGGGGCAACAAATTTTATTGAATTATTTCAAAATAATAAAATCTTCCCGGGTACCGAAGACAAATATTACGATCCTGGCATCAGAGGTCTCATAAAAGGCAACCTCGTCACAAGCCTCATGTTGACAAATAGCGATACACCTAAAACAGAAAAAATTAAAGAATTAGCAGAAGAATATAAAATAAATTCAAGGATTAAGCAAGAAAATTCAAATTATACCAAGTTAATGCCAACCGAAGATTTAAATTTAAATAAGATTCAAACAAAACTTAAGAAATTTCAGTTACGAAATGGTTTAATAGATGTAAAACGCAACTCTCAGAATCGGAAACTTTATTTGGCAAATAAAATCACGAAAAGAAATAGCAAAAGACGGGCTGATAGGTCCAACGCAACGAGCAAGTCTTCTAGATTTAAGTTAGAAATAAGTTAATTTTAAAAACGCTCAATGTGTCGGACACACGGTATAGAAAATTCAATTTTTTTTTCTTTGCAAAATCATTTGGCAAAAACACAACATAAAATCAAATCAATCAAGAATACTTCGTAGAAATCACCTTACCGAAGACAACGGCTGAAGGGGAATAGAAGTAAGTCGACGACTTCAAGTAACCGATGCTGTTTGATTCACGCAACCTTAACGATGATATGCCGTACGAAAATCAACTGGCTACGTGATATTACGACGACAAACCTGTAATAGATGGATCGGAAAAACCAGAACATATCAAAAAGTTTGACGTTTTCCGACCCACTTGAACTAAAACAGAAGGAAATATCAATGAATAAAACACACGGATTTAACAAACAATTGGAAATATCAAAACAAGAAACTCGGACTTAACGAAAATCACTGATATGACGAAGAATCGGACATAACGAAATTCAGATGCACGGACTTATCAAAAAGAAGAATCGGACATAACGAAATAACACGGACATATCAAAGAAACTCGGACATGACAAATACAAAATACCAGATATGACATTAAAAACTCAAAAAGGAAGATTTTCATCAACTTACCTTGCAGCGATTCCATGAAGCCACTCCATCACCGAAGATCAGCTGATGAAAAGGGGGCAATGTAACGTGTTCGGCCTATAGCCAAACGAATTAGCTATAGTCGACACCAAACATGGATGAACGCGCTGGTATTGTACCACGTGGTACAATACCAAGGCAGGCACACGTCTGTGTGTGGTCAAGAAAAGTATAAAAGGCGAGCTGGTCAAGCATGATTAGCGTATTCGAGCCAGAGCGGCCGTGCGACTCAAAACTATTCAAAATATTAGAGCGTATTCGAGCCAAAGCGGCCGTGCGACTCACAACAAACTCAGAATAAAATAAATTCAATTCTTAAACTCAAAATTCAGATCAAATTCAAATTAGCTAAAATAGCACTTTGATTAACTTAAATAAAAACGTTCTTGCCAAAGCGGCAGTACAAAAATAATAGAAATTTCAAAACAGAATTGCTTTCGCCAAAAACGGCATTTCAATTTAAATTCAAAACAAAAATTGTATTTAAAACAAATTCAATTTAAAACAAACAAACTAACAAATAAAATCTAGACAAACTTAGATAAAAATCAAACAGAGAAACCAAAAAGTCCGGCCATTGAGGCAAAACACGAAAATAGAATAAGTTAAAAATTAAGGAAAACACATTCATTCACTTCATTCATAGCCATTCATAAAAACACACACGATTATATTTTTTGTTCAGCATTAAAACTTATAATTTTGTAAATAGAAAAAGGAATCACAACCTAGAAAAGAAATAAACCGAAAATGATCGAGTGATCATATAATTAATCATGAATCTGATCTTTCTCTTTCATTTTCCAACTTAACAAAAATCATCATTCTTTCAGATCAAACTTAAAATCATTCTTAGCTAAAAGGCAGCTTCGGTGAGTGTGTTGGACAGCTACGGTATAGCTATAATTGGTACCCTAGTCTGAGAACACACATATCCCAAGTCTGTAAAAAGGCAGCTTCGGTGAGCTAGATTCTGGACAGCTACGGTAGAGCTATAATTGCTATCCTAGTCTGGTGAATCTAGCATATCCCAAGTCTGTAGGGAGGCAGCTCTGGTAGTGCAAAATCTATCCGAGTCTGTATCAGGGTAAATTAAGGGTTTTTTCAACTTTCCCCAGAGGAGCTCCAAATAATTCACAGAATAACCCGTGACAAAGAAAACACGCGAACTAGTATAATTTCACCAGCCTTCAGCTGGTGAAACATATACAGGAAGTTACAATATATAATATATTCTTCTCACAAAAATGATTTTGAAGTGCTAGACGCACTACATCATGCGTAGAGCCGATGTGCGGGCCTCTGCCGCGGGTGATGGGACGCGCGCGCCGCTGCAACGCCATGTTAAAAATTGGAAAAAAAAATAGATTCCATGAAATGTCCATCGAAAACAAAAGTTTTTATGAAGCAGAATTGAATGAAGAATCCCATCATATTTTTTACAAAATTTAAAAAATGGCCGATTTCTGCCGAAAAATCTTCGAACGATTGAATCGCTCAGAACAAACAGAAATTTTCATTTTTTCACAACTTGCAAAATATCCCCTCATAGGTTATCCTTTTAGCTTTCGAAAGAGCGCTGGTTCATCTGTCCATCATAAATAAAACCGGAGATATCAATTATTGAAATTACCGAAACGCTAATTTTGTACGAAATTCAATAATTTATAACTTGGGAAAAAAAAATATGCCGGGCGAACAATGAAATACGTATCGGTTTTTTTCACGTCCATGTTACATAAAAAAAGTTTCAATAGTTTTGAAAAATACCAAGTCAGAAAACTTCAAAATCCGGTCGGTTTCTCCTGGAATTTCCCATTTAATAGATGTGTGACTCTTTTTAGCGGAAATTTGAAAATTCCGCGGCCTTTTCGGCCGATAGAATATATCCCACACATATAATTAGATAAAAATGATATGTTATGTTATGTTATGTTATGTTATGTTATGCTATGATATGTTCTTGACTCTAACTTTCAGCGCAGCTTTGACTTGCGTAATTTATTATGGATATAAATAAACCACTCATTTTCATTTACACTATTGCATATATCTTTCGTAACGCAGTTTTCATATTCATATTCATTATTCAGATAATATAAAATCATAGTTCTTGACTCTAATATTCAGCGCAGCTTTGACTTGCGTAGTAACTGTACTGGGCACACCATTGGTATGAATTACGGTATGAACATTTTGAATGAATATCTTTCAGAATTCATTTGTTGAAACAAAAAAAAAATAATAAAACACACAAACATCGAAAAGTAAGGCGTCTTTCTCATAATCGTCAACGGTGTCCATTACTGAGCAGCGAAATGTAAGTACCACCGTATTAAATTATATATTCGTTTGATTGATTAAAGTTATAACCGTTTAAATGTTGGAAAATAATGTCTTGTCCGTCATGAAGTGTCCTAATCGCGATTAACATTGATATTAACATAATATAAGTACGAGAATATACAACGTTTCGGTATATCGAAAACCCAAGCGCGACCATTTTTATACGTATTGAAGTATGAAAGATCAATTCGTATTTTATTTATTTATTTTTTATTCATCGTAAATAATTACTCCAAATGATGGGAATTAGATTTTTTATGTTCACCCAATGAATGAAAAGAAAATTTAACTCACAATTCACTTGTATGAAAAGGTTATTTAACTCACACTTCTCTGTTTCCAGAAAAAAAAATGGGTTCCTTATTGTCAGAGCAAAAGGGTGAGTCGCATGTGATGACCATTGATCATTGGCAAAGTTTACTTATCGGCGTTATGTAAAGCTTACCGAGAACGTTAACTGTACTGTATGAAATATGTTGTCATTCATTACATTGAATTTTTTTCTGCAGAGGTGGTGGAATTGACTATAGAAGAGCGGGTAGCTATTATAGAATCGGAGAGACAGGCGGAAATAGAAGTGCGAGCGAAAAGAGAGAGGGAGATGAGATTAGAAGAAGTGATTGAGAAGGAGATCAAGAGGAGGATGGAGGAGCGAGAAGAGAGAATTGCGGCACGAATATTAAAAGAAGAAGAGTTTGAAATGGAAGTGGAGGAGCCGAGGAGAAAGACCAGGGCAGGGAGAGACAAAGCAGCGCGTGACGCTCGGTATGTAGATCTATACTGCTAAAGATAGATGGTTGAAAAATGTGCAGATGTTTGAAGAAATGATAGAAATCAAATTTCATTCAACTTATTATTTATTTATTAAGATTACCATGCAAGTATTATTGTGCGCATCGTATAATACTCACCATTTTTTGAGTGGAAATCATTTAATTTTCATGTCCAAATGAACAAATATTATATTAGTTTCAGATTGTCGAAGAGGAGACTGCGGCCATATTAAAAAAAATATAATATATATGTAAGCTTTGTGTGTATGATATATACGTTAGACGAGAATAGATGCCGACAGAGGTCGCCACGATAGGAAGAAGAAGGAAGACGACACGACGATAGATCTATTAAAAATATAAGAATATTAAAATATAAGAATATTAAAATATAAGAATATTAAAATATAAGAATATAAAAATATTAGTATACAAAGAATACTATAGTAAGATTCCACGTATAGTAAGACCTCCCAAGATAAACCTAAAGAGAAGCCAGGACATATAATTGTTGATTCTCTTTTTCTAGGTTAGTAACACGTGGTAAAACCCTTGTAAAGATTATATCATAACTGAAAATAAAACTCTTTTTCTAGATCAATCAACGTTGTTCCGGTAGATAGAAAAAACCTCATTATAAATCAACAATTATCTCGTTTGTGAAGAAGGCGTTGGATAAATAGAAGCGAGGGAATATTCATATACTACCATGGCGAGGTTAAGTTTTCAGTTTGAAGTTGTGGCAGCAGATGATCCAAAATCAAATATTATACTGATCACAGCAATAACTGATGAAGAGGATAAAAAATTTCACATCCCAAGAAGCCTGGGGCTGCTGAAACATCACGCAGAGCTTACAGGAATGCCAGAGTATAAAAAAGTTGCAGCGACACTCAAAAAACGTGGACAAATACGAAATGTACGGTTTAATCTAAACGATAAGATATTAAGTAACTACAAGGATGAGAGCGAAAATATGGCAATAGGAGACTATCTCTTGGAAGAGACACAAGAATCCAACATTCAACAAGAACAAAACCCGCCAAAGATACCACAACTGGATGAAAATTTAATAAAAATCTTGGAAAAATTATCTGAACAGAATGAAAACCAAACTCCGAAGAATCAAAACTTAAACAAAATTTCTGAGAAGTTCGTAATTGAAAAATTTAACGGTAAAAATGCCAGTGCAAATCAATGGTTATCGACATATGAAAGTGAATGTGACAGACTAAACATTATAAAAGATGTCGAAAAAATTGAGACTTTAAGACTATTTCTAGAAAATAATTGCAAAGATTGGTATAGCTCGATGTTGATAAAAAACACACTAAATTCAGAATGGCAAATTTGGAAAGAAAACTTTTTAGAAACCTTTGCAGACAAAGGATGGTCACCAATAATCCATGCAATAAGCTACAAATATTTGCGCGGCTCACTCCTAGATTATGCGTTAAAAAAAGAACGCTTGTTACTAGAAACAAACAAAGACATAGATAAAAAAACTTTAATAAATTTGATTGCGGCAGGGCTACCGGGGTTTGTAAGAGAGAAAATAGATAGAGAAGAGTTAGAAGATTCACAAGATTTGTTCACCGAACTAAGGAGATATGAAAAACTAACAAATAAAAAAAGTACAAATGATAACAAAGAGATAAAAAGGATTACAAAATCAGAAACAGAAAAAAATACTGATAAAAGGCCGTGCAAGATTTGTGAAAAGAAAGTTAAGAATAACCGATACCATCCAGAGAATCTATGTTGGTACAAAGCGGAGAAAAATACAAGTGATAATAGAGATATGTACACAAATTCAATACTAGAAGTCGAACTAAATACAGAAGACCAAAAAAACTAAACTTCCCTCCATTAATCAAAATTGATGTACTACTAAATAACCGCCTGGAAGTTACAGGAATTTATGATCCGGGCTCAAACGTTACAGTGATAAACTCTAGACTAATAAAAGTGAAAAACGGAGAAAAAAATCAACAAAGCAGTACGTTAAAATCGATTAATGGTAGGGGAAAAACTAATGGATTAACAACGTTAAAAGCGAAAATATTAGGTAAAGAAAAAAATATAAATGCATTCATATTAGAAAGTAAGGATTTCGATGATGATCTTATATTAGGGCTAGACACCATAGAAAATTTTGGACTGACCCATGATGAGAATTTAAACATAATAAAACAAAAAGAAAATATAAAAGAAGATAGAAGCGAAGAATCTACAAAGAAGAAACAGAAGACAGAAGAATTATCCAAAGAATATGAAGTAAACTTCAATGAAGGCATAGATACAAACCAATTTACGGTTGACACTGAACACTTAAATCCAGATCAGAGGAAAGGAATAATCACCATACTAGATGAATATAACAGGATTTTTGCTAAAGATAAGTATGACGTAGGGAAAGTAAGAAATTATGAAGCGTTCATCGATCTACAAACAGAAAAATATTGTTATAAAAGACCATACAGATGTTCAATCACAGATAGAATTGAAATAGAAAAGCAGATTGCAAAACTATTAGAACATGAACTAATCGAAGAGTCATATAGTCCATTTGCAGCGCCAGTCACACTGGCATTTAAAAGAGATGAAGGAAAAAAAAATCGATTATGCGTGGACTTTAGAGACTTAAATAAGATAATCATCCCTCAGTCTCAACCTTTTCCTCTAATCGAGGACCTAATGGTTAAGACAGTAAATTGCAAATATTTTACAGCTTTAGATGTAAACTCAGCTTTTTGGTCCATACCTTTAAGGATTCAGGATAGACCAAAGACAGGATTTGTAACACAAGAAGGCCATTACCAATGGACATGCCTTCCTTTTGGTCTAAAGACGTCCCCAGCAATTTTTCAACGAATATTAGGTAATATTATAAAAAAATACGGTTTATCTGAATTTGCAGTAAACTATATTGATGATATTGTAACGATTTTAATATTCGTTATTATTTAAGTTGATTTACGTAGGTTCTCCGAGAGAAATAAAGTGAATCGTAGAGGAAATTATATGAGTTTGCAATAAGTTTGTGTATTCTGAAATACAGGTCTGCACTAGTAGCTAGCTAGAAACAGACTGATTTGTTTTACAATAATAGCTGTGTACACAGCAACCGAGAGTCTTATATTTTAAGAGATGTGTTTTATCATATGGACTACTAGATGTTGATCATGTGTAATTAGTAATGTATGGGTGATTTTACCTAATATAACACTACCCCCCCCCCCCCCTTAGTAAAAGAGTCGACCCGACTCTTGAGGTGAGTACAATATAGAATATAAGTGTGTAAAATCATCATAAGCTTAACAAGTTTGTGTGTTATTTGGGACGTTGGAGCTGCGGCTCAATAAATTAAAATGTTTCCCAAATTCTATCTGACATTTGTCTCAATCCCAAGGGAAACCGCAGAAAACCTTGAAAAGATAGTCTAAACTCATTGAATTAAAGTGAAATGTGTTGTGTATAAAATGTTTCTTCGGATCTTGAGTCGAAGAATCAGGAAACAGGAATCAGGAAACAGGAATCAGGAAACAGGAATCAGGAAACAGGCGAAGAATCCCGTTGTTACTTTGAAGAAAGTCCTGTACACTGGAACATGGGGACTACAGGACGAAGGACAAGAGGACGTGAAGATTCCATCAAAGTGAAGTCTGATTTTAAGCCCAAAGAGGTCCAACTCCAAGCATCTTTGAATAAATCAAATAACGACCTAGATAGGAGGACAAATGTTAGTCGCTTGAAATAATAAGGTCATATTGAAGAGTTTCTTAAAAACTCTTTCAAATTAAAGATTCCTTCTTTTTCTTTTTAAATTGATAATATTGATTGATAATAATAAATCGAAATGTAATATTTAAATAAAATCTATAGAGAAATTTAATTATTATGTTATTATAATTGTTATAAATATAAATTGGAACGATCTTATCTGGAGAGAATTGGGAAACTGGATTAATAGGTCAGGATGGGATGGGTTAGGCTTCCTTCTTTTCATCTCGCAATATCATTCCTTCATAGTTTACTAAGGAAATCCTACTATCGGAATTTCGGGAGCTGAAAAACTTGGGTTAATGTTTGTAAACTAAAAACATAACCTAAATCTCGAAATTTTCCGCTCGGATCCCTTATTATGGCGGTAAAATTAAATTTTTGAAGTATACCGAAGCGACATCTATCGTTATTTTTAGCGACGTTTTTCGGCGGGAATTAACATTGAAATAAGTGAATAACTTTCAAACGGCCTATAGCAGCTCTTTTAATGAAACAAAGTTTGTTTAAACAAATAAAGACTCTTGTGAGAACCAATCAAAGTCCTATCATAAAAATGTTGCTTAGTTACCAAACGAAGATTTCTTCGAAAACCAATAGGAATTCTTAAAAAAAAAAAAAAATTGTCTTTTGTTAATAAATGCTACGAAGAAGAAGAAGCTAAAGATAGCGTCATTCGTAATCATGTCGTCCTTAAATGAAGATGCCGTTCGTTTGGGAATTCTTCTTTCCCAATTTAATTGGAATAATATTCCAGAAGATAATATTAATCAGATGAAAGAGTGGTTTTCGAATGAATGGAACAAAGTAAAATGTGCCAGCGGTACAGCAGTACGAGTTACCAATTCTCCCCTGTTCGCCTGCGTGAATTGCTTCATAATGAAGTAAGTGAAAGTTTTTAATAAATATAAATTGAAACGATCGATAGTTAATATATAGAATGTTGAAATTAATTATTTTCGATATATTTATTAGGATTCCGGAAGAGGAATCTCTTGGATTAACTCGACTGCACCGAAGCTATGTGGGAGAACTGGATATTAGGGGAGGATATGGAATTTGTTTCTTATGCAAGAGTCCACTTTTGATAACATCAGAGGGAATAGAGTGTGAGGACTGCGATAAACTAAAAGTTCTCACCAAACATGTTATTGAGAAAATTATAACAAACCGATATTAAAATACAATTCAATCAAAAAAAATAATATCTGAGATCTAATAAAAAAGAAATAACTTTTATTTGTCTTATTGATTCTTTTATTAATTTGATCTAGATCAATGAACTCCGAATTATTCCGACTCCAACCGAACTATTCCGACTCCACGAACTATTCTGACTCTATCCGAACTATTCCGACTCGACCCGAACTATTCCGATTCAAAACTACTTCGGAGTTTCTTCCGAGTCTAACCTAGAAATCATATGGTTTCATAACCTCACAGAAATTCTTATATACGTCATCTGCGGAAAGTTCAGCGTCTAATATTAAGACAGGTGCTGGAAGAGTCGCAAATCTCAATTTAATTAACCAATCTTCGTGGACTTGGTGAAGGACTTTTAAATATTCTAGCGGAATGCCATCTTCTTCGGAACGAGCGCGAGAGTTTATCCGCGAATACGACTCTTCTGGAGATAACCTCAAATACACAATCAAGTCGACTTCGTATGCTGAGGACTCATTGGTTAAAACCCTAACATTTTCCATTAATAAGTGAGCTTCTAGATTTTCAAATTCTCCTATCCTTCTTCGTGCTTCTACGAAGCAGTTGCAGCTATAAATAGATCTTTCCATGATTTTAATAGGTAGCATGGTTTGAATTAAATGCCTACTCCGCATCGTCATCGCGGCATGATGTTGAAAATGATACGCATATTTTCTAGGATCTTTGTACATTTTTTCTAGTAGGTTCTCGCCCGCCACGTTACGATATTCGTCTAAAGGTTCTAGTACTGTCAGAATATTTTTATCATTTAAAAAATTTTTAGTGAATGTTGATTTACCACTTCCAATATTTCCTTCAACGAGTATAGTTAAGGGTCTATAACTCCGACGTTTAATCCCAAAAGGCAGTTCCTTGGACCACCTGGAAGAATCCAATGAAAAGATTTGATCATCCCTTTGTAGGGAGAAGTCATTATTTATAGATGAACTTTTATCTATATTTAAAGATCGAATATTATTGATTTTATCATTATGGGTAAGTTTATTTGATTCGTAAGGAGCCAGGCGATCCAAATGAACCACCTTTGGTTTTGTTCGCGTAGAACGTTGTATTCTGTAAACTACACTATTTATTCGATCTATTACTGCGTAAGGACCTTCCCAATTTGATTGTAACTTAGGACAACGTCCTTTCTCTCTTCTTGGTTGGAAAAGCCATACTAAATCTCCTGTTTTAAATTCAAGGTCCCTTGCTCTAATGTCATAACGAGCTTTTGTTCTGTCTGACATAACCTGAATTCTATCTCTTGAAAAATTATGAATTTGTTCCAATTTATCTCTTAAAACTGAAACGTAATCATTTTGTAGAGGACCTGGTGAAGGAATAGGTCCTTTATCTAAATCTGAGGGTAAGCGAAGGTCTCTACCCATTAACATCGAGGCTGGAGACTGTTTTGTCGTCTCGTGTACAGCTGATCTATATGAAAGAAGAAAAAGAGGGATCCACTCGTCCCAATCTCGTTGACTTTTGTCAACGAAAGAGGTTAGATAACCTAAAAGAGTTCGGTTAAGACGTTCTACCATCCCGTCAGACTGAGGATGAAGGGGAGTTGTACGAGTTTTCCTAATTCCTAAAACCTTAGTTATTTCTTCCATTAATATTGACTCGAAGTTTCGACCCTGGTCTGTATGTAATTCAAGGGGAGTCCCGTATCGACAAACAAAATCTCTAACAAAAATCTGAGCAACGGTCTTTGCCTCCTGATTAGGCATAGGAATGACCTCGGGCCATTTAGTAAAATAATCAGCGATAACCAAAGCATATTTGTTTCCAGATCTTGAAAGAGGTAGTGGCCCGAGAACATCCATAGCCACTCTCTCGAAGGGTGCTCCGACGTTGTATATTTGTAGGGGACTTCGACCCTTGGTACGAGGACCTTTTTTCGTTATACAGATGTTACATAACCTACACCAATCCTCTACGTCTAATCTTCATCGAGCCCAGAAAAATCGTTCTCTAATCCGACCTAAAGTTTTATTGGATGCGAAGTGTCCACCTGCAGGAGAATTGTGGTAGTGATTAAGGATTTCTTGTACCTTGTCCTTTGGTACTAGTAATTGCCATATTATTTTCCTCATCTCTGGAGATTCCCATTTTCGGTATAATAAACCATTCATTAAAAACAAGGAATCCCATTGTGTCCAATAGATTTTTAGATCTTGATTTTTAGCGGACACATCTTGCCATTCTGGGCGTATTTCAGACTCTTTCCAAGTCTTTATTTGTGACAGAACTTCATCTTCTTGTTGAGCCTTTCTCCATGGCTTCAGGTCTCCTTCAAAAGTGATTGATCGAACTCTAAATGATCCGTCTTGTTGTTTGTTTAATCTGGTGCACTGTTTACATTCCGTAGGTCCTTCGCAGGGTCTTCTGGAAAGAGCGTCTGCGTTTCCATGCGCCTGTCCAGCACGATGTTGGATTTCAAAATCATATTGGCCCAGCCTCTCTATCCATCTAGCTACCTGTCCTTCCGGAGATTTAAAAGAAAGTAGCCATTTAAGAGAAGCATGATCTGTCCTAATCAAAAATCTTCTCCCATATAAATAATGATGGAAATGAGTTACTGTTTTCACTACAGCTAACAATTCTCTACGAGTTACACAATAATTCCTTTCTGTTTTACTAAGGACTCGACTGTAATAACTAACTACTCTTTCATTTCCATCATGTACTTGAGACAAGACTCCACCTATTCCAAAAAGAGAAGCGTCTGAATCTAATATAAAAGGATGTTCTACTTGAGGATAGGCAAGAATAGGAGATGATGTTAAATAAGATTTTAATTTAGTGAAAGCTTCTTCGCAATCCTCGGACCAATTGAATTGAACTTTATTCCCGGTTAAATGATGAAGAGGCCTAGCTATAGTAGCAAATCCTTTCACAAAGCGACGATAATAAGTACAAAGCCCTATAAAACTTTGAATACCTTCCTTGTCTACAGGACGGGGCCAATTTGATACTTTTCCTATTTTTTCAGGGTCTGTCTTCACTCCTTCTGCGGAGACTATATGTCCGAGGAAGTGGACTTCCTTTTGTAAAAGATGACATTTCTTCGGACTCATCTTGAGTCCTGCTTGTTTAAGACGAGAAAAGACGTCGGTTAGATTTTCCATGTGTTCATTAAACGTTTTTCCAAAAACGATTATATCGTCCAAGTACACCAGACATTTCTTTCCTATTATTTCTTTTAAGATTGTTTCCATTGTTCTTTCAAAAGTTGCAGGAGCGTTGCATAACCCGAAGGGCATTACTTTAAAATGCCATAATCCTCCTAAACCGGTCACAAAAGCTGTCTTTTCTTTATCTGCTTCATGCATTTCTACTTGCCAATAACCACTCTGTAAATCTATAGTACTGAACCATTCTGCTCCAGCTATTAAATCGAGGGTTTCTTCAATCCTTGGCAAGGGGTACGAATCTTTTTTGGTTATGTCATTTAACCTCCTGTAGTCGATGCAAAATCTTTTTGTTCCATCTTTCTTATTGACCAAAACAATAGGTGAAGCCCAAGGACTTGAAGATGGTTCTATCACGTTGATGGCGAGCATTTCTTTTACCATTTTCTCCACCTCTTCTCTTCCATTCAAGGGTAACCTCCTAGCTGCTTGTTTAATTGGTGGGTTATCTCCTACGTCAATGGTATGGGTTATTAAATTGCTTCTTCCTTTATCGCTGTTGTTTTTAGCGAAAGCATCTTGATACTCTTCAATCAACGTCTTGAATTTTTCTTTTTGTATGGGATTTAAACCAACCCGATGAAAAAAGTTTTTGTCTAATCATATATAATCATGCATAATCATCTATATATAATTGGATCCAAAAATTGGCCAGGTCCAATTATATATAATCAGATCTGCTTATACATGATCATATATAATCATGTATGATCGTCTATATATAATTACCCGATTAAAAAAGATTATATATGATTATATATAATTATATATAAAATGTTTATATATAATTATATATGAAAAATGGCCCGATATAAATATATATAAATATATATAAATATATATGATTATATATAGATGACTATATAACTTTATACAGTTTCATATAGGTTTAAAGACTAATTTTCCTTTTTTAATTCATGTGGGTCACCCATCCAAATTCTGGCCGCAGTTGAAATTGCTTAACTTCGTTGATCGGCTAACGTCCGGTTTTCATCTTGATCTAATTGTTCCCTGTCACAGTACTTAACACTTTTTGATTCAATAGGTAAACTTTGATTTGTGAGGATTTACATCAATATGTACTTAAAAAAAATAAAATATGATAGCAAAATTTCACGGTCACTACGAAGATTTCTGATGATTAAATAGTATATTATACTTTTATTCGATTGCATAGAAACATTCTTTACTTGAACATCTGAGTTCCAAATATCTTTTTAATTTAATTACTTTCCTAGAGATCCAAAAGTTCTCACTCAGTGTAACGCTTACACCAAGTATGTAATAATATAGATAAAAATCTAGTCTCTGTTACTATTTTCAGTGGGTTAGCAAATTGACGTCAAAATAATAGTTGATATAAGGACGTATAATAATCAAGTCCATTTAAACAGATGAGTGAAGTTAAATAGTTAGTTAATCTGCAATAGAAAATGAAGTTCCGTCAACTAGATATACAACTATATATAATTTTATATAAACAATTATATATAACTATATGAAATTAGATACAATTATATAAACTTATACATAATTATATATGATTATATATGATTATATATAACCATATATAATTATACATGAATCTTTTTGCAATTATATATATAATTATGTATAATTATATATAACATTACATGATTATACATGATTATATATAACCATATACAATTATACATGAACCTTTTTGCAATCATATATATAATTATGTATAATTATATATAATTATATATATAATATATATAATATATATAATTATATATAGATTATATATAATCATATATAATCTTTTTTAATCGGGTGACCGTACATGGAGCTATGTATGGTTATATCTAGATCCATACATAAATATGTATAATCAGGGACGCTGCAATCTTCACCATGCATGATCTGATCTAATTATATATCGATCAATGTATAATTATATATGATTCCAGGTGCGATCAGATCTGATTATGCATGGGCCTATGTATGATTATATCTGGTCCGTACATAGTTATATAGAGTTACCAATGTAGTTGACATAGTAAGATATAATCAGATCTGGTCATATATTCAGTGCAATTCCATTCGGACATGATCAGATCCAATTATGTATGACCATATATGAACCTATATACGATTATATCTAGGCTCATATATGATTATATATGGTGAGTGATGCAACAATTTCATCCAGACATGATCAGATCCAATTATGTATGACCATATATGAACCTATATACGATTATATCTAGGCTCATATATGATTATATATGGTGAGTGATGCAACAATTTCATCCAGACATGATCAGATCCAATTATGTATAGCCCCATGTATAATCATATATAGTATCAGATCCAATTATATATGACCATACATGAATTTATATATAATTATACATGATCATATATAAGATCATATATAGTCATACATGATTATACATATTCTTATATATAATCATATATAATTATATATGATTATATATGATTAGACAAAAACTTTTTTCATCGGGAACAGATGACTTTTCTAAGAGATTTTCTAAATGAATTGGAAAAGAAGTTAATTCTTCCCTAGAAAGATCTATTATTTGTATTTGTGGAAAATCGGATGTTTTATTCCTATTAGTTAAAAGAGCTATTTTGTGTCGACCCGATATTAATAAATTCCCTTCTGTGGAAATTACACAATTATGTGCTGCAAGAAAGTCTATTCCTAAAATCCCTTCATCCTCAATGTCTGCTACGTAAACTTTATGCGAAGACTCGATACACCCTGTCACATTAATCCGTACTAAAACTTCTTTTAAAACTGGAGTTATTTCTCCTGTAGCAGTACGAAGAGAAGTATATGGTTGAGAAGGGTTAATAGATTTAAGGAGATCCGAGCGGACCACTGTCACTTCTGCCCCAGTGTCTATGACCCAGAGGCAGTTAATTCCGTTGACAGTCCCACGCGCATATAAGCCTGTTTGTCTTAGACTCCTTAAAAGAAAATGAGTTGAAATAGGGCTTTCGTTAGGTCGAGCACTTGATGACTTTCGCCCTTCTAAATCATCAAAAACTAGTTTTTTTGGTTAGAAGAACCTTGTTGAGCTTCTAAAGGTTTTTGGGAATTATCAATTTTATTTTCGCTATCTTTTCTCCAAGAGGTTCGAGTGTTTTGAGTATTATCATTTTTGGATTGAATTAATTTTTCTAATGAGTAGCATCTATTCGCGTCATGACCTATTTTGTTGCAAAATTTACATTTTAGCGGGGGTCTGTCTCCGTAATTAGGTCTATTATTATTATTTCTATTATAATTATTATTATAATTTCTATTATTATTATTAGTGTTTGTTTGCTGCCTGGGAGTAGTTTTCGGAGTAACAGTTTTAGTCGGGTCAATAGTAGGTATTTTTGTTTCAATCTGACGAACTTTTCCTACTCCTAAATGGTGTTTTGTCAAAGCTTCGATTTCCATCCCTTTAATTACTGCTTCTTGGACCGAAGAAGGTCCTGTTAAGCTCAGAGTATGTCTTAAGTCTGGATCCGTAATTGCGTTAATAAATTTATCGCAAGCTAGCATGTCCCTAGTGGACTCATCACAATTTGGCAAAGCTATTCTTGCTAGTCTTTCAATCTCTACCCCGAGCGAAGGAAGACCTTCTTCTTTGCCCTGTTTCCTAAGTCCCAATTGAGTTAGAGACAATTTAGAAATCAATTGATTACCGAATCGTAAACGTAAAGCTGCACTGAGTTTATCGTAATTTTCAATATCGGAATCGGCGAGAGTTGATAGGACGGCTAAGGCAGGGCCTCTTAAACTTCCGGCAAGTTGCCCGGCTTTAATAATAGAAGACCACGAATTAACTTTTGCTACAATTTGAAATTGTCTCTCGTAATCTGCCCACGGTATTGTCCCGTCAAAGAAGTTTACTTTTAGGTTACATGATTTGGCTACAGTCTCGTTGTGTATGACAGTCGTGTTGTTTAATTGTTTGTCGCGACTACTCCCGGCGCAAGACAAATTAAAAGGCAGAGTGTTATTAATTGCTCTATTTTCTAATGGATTATCGCCAGCCATATGGTCAGTATGGTGTACATTTTGTGCGTCCCGAATTGAATTTTCAATTCGGTCGCTTTGTGGTACTGTACGAGTGTGCGGCGTAAAAGTCGCCGCTCCACCCGTACGTGGTCTACGAATAGTAGGGGAAGGTTCTTCTTCCCCATAATTTTGGACAGACCGTAAATTTTGGGGTTCCACCATTTCTTCGACCCTTACTGGGGATCGTCTGGGAGTCGAGATCTGGGACATTTCAGGTTGAGGTTCCAGGCGTCTCATCAATAGGGAAAGGGTAGCTTGTTGGGCTGCCAGATTCGCTTCTCGTTCTGCTCGTCTTTCTTCTCGATCTTCCTGACGACGTCTATCTTCGCGTTCTTCGCGATCTTTTTGTGCTGCTAAATTAGCTTCATGTTGAGCAGTTTGAGCAGCTAGGCTTGCTTGTTGTTGTGCAGCCATAACTTGTAAAAGTCGCTCCATCATGTCGACTTGAGGTGGTGGAGTAAGCTGGTTACCAGCTGTTTGGGGTTCGTCAGAGGTTGTAGCCCGGCGACGAGACATTTCTTTTCTTTTTTTATATTCCTTTCACAATCACAGTTATCTTTTTCAAATATTCACTCTATCGATCTCGGTAAGATCCCGATTCTGACACCAGTGTAACGATTTTAATATTCGTTATTATTTAAGTTGATTTACGTAGGTTCTCCGAGAGAAATAAAGTGAATCGTAGAGGAAATTATATGAGTTTGCAATAAGTTTGTGTATTCTGAAATACAGGTCTGCACTAGTAGCTAGCTAGAAACAGACTGATTTGTTTTACAATAATAGCTGTGTACACAGCAACCGAGAGTCTTATATTTTAAGAGATGTGTTTTATCATATGGACTACTAGATGTTGATCATGTGTAATTAGTAATGTATGGGTGATTTTACCTAATATAACAATATACTAATTTTTTCCAAAACATTCACTGAACATATAATACACATAAAAAAATTGCTGGACGCCATCCAAAAAGAAGGATTTAGACTAAAATTCACCAAGTGCAAATTTGCAAGAGATTCAGTGAAATATTTAGGACACTTAATAAGAGATAACACAATCACACCTCTAAAGGATAATTTAAAATCGATAAGAGAATTCCCGACTCCACAAAACAAAAAACACATAAGGCAATTTTTAGGAAAAATAAACTTTTACGGAAAATATATTCCAAATGTTTCAATAGTACTCGAACCTCTACACAATTTACTTCGTAAAAATATACAATTCTATTGGTCAAACGAATGTCAAAAAACATTCGAGATGATAAAAATTACCTATGCTCGAGACCGATCCTTGCAATTTTTAATGCAGAGTTACCAATATCGATTTATTCGGATGCCAGTACAACAGGTTTAGGAGCAGTTCTAAAACAGACCCAATTAAATGGAGACGAGAAACCCGTAGGTTACTTTTCAAAAAGATTAAATGAATCTCAAAAAAGAAAAAAAGCCATTTTTCTGGAATGTTTAGCTATAAAAGAAAGCCTAAAATTCTGGCAACATTGGTTATTAGGAAATTGTTTCACTGTATATACAGATCATAAACCATTAGAAAAACTAAATGTTAAAAGTAGAACCGATGATGAATTAGGCGACATGACTCACTATTTGTCACAATATAATTGTACAATAAGATACTATCCAGGGAAAACAAATAAAGAAGCAGACTGTCTTAGCAGAAACCCAGTTTTTGAGCATTACGAGAACAACGATGATAACCTAAAAACGGTAAATATTATAAAACTAGAAGATATAAAAAGCGATCAAGCACAAAACCAACAAATAAGGGAAAATAAAAGTTTCACTATGGAAAACGAAGTCTACTATAAAAAAAGGAAAAAGAGAAAACAAATAATACTAAGTGAAGAATATAGTAAAAAAATAATGAAGGAAGTTCATGAAGACTACTGCCACATAGGAATAAAACAAATGGAAACAAAGGTAAAAGCTTTTTACACGGCACCAAACATAGGGAAAAACATTGAAACGATATGCAAAAATTGTGAAGTTTGCTTAAAAAACAAAACAAGACTCAATAAAAAATACGGTCAAATGTCACAAATCGGCCCAGCCGAAAAACCCTTTCAAATAATGTCTTTGGATACGATCGGTGGATTCGGAGGTCAGAGATCTACTAAGAAATACCTACATTTATTAGTGGATCATTTCACAAGATTCGCATACATCCTATGTTCAAAAAACCAGACCGCTCAGGACTTGATAAAACTAATTGAGAAAGTTCCAAAAGACAATACGATTGAAACACTACTTTCAGACCAATATCCGGCTCTAAACTCGAACGAATTTGAAAACTATCTAGAAAATCGAAACATACAACTTATTTTCACAGCTGTAGATGCACCCTTCTCAAACGGTCTAAATGAGCGTCTGAATCAGACACTGGTAAACAGAATACGCTGTAAATTAAACGAAACAGAAAAGAAATCAGCATGGTCAAAAACAGCAGAAGAATGTACAAATAAATACAACGAGACAAATCACACGGTTACAGGATTTTCACCAAAATACCTCCTAAGTGGAGAATCCACGGACTTATTACCACCGGAATTAAAAGAAGAAAACAAATACATAAAGGATCTGGAACAAGATAGAAAAACAGCACTACTCAGAACGAAGAAATACCATGACTATAACAAATCTATATTTGACAAAAACAGAATACAACATACATTCGAAGAAGGAGATCTAGTTTATGTGGTTAATGGAAATAAATTAAACAGGAAGAAGATGGATGAAATCAGAACTGGTCCATTTAAAATAATAAAAAAAATGTCGGGCTCAATCTATAAAATAGACACCGGATATAAGAAGAGATCGCTTGGCCTGTACCATATCACAAAGCTCATCCCCATGTCTACTGATCTCTAATGAAATGCTAAATTTGCAACCCCAGTTATACAAATCAAGCATCTCGATGGGGGGGGGGGGGGGGGGGGGGGGAGATGTAAGCTTTGTGTGTATGATATATACGTTAGACGAGAATAGATGCCGACAGAGGTCGCCACGATAGGAAGAAGAAGGAAGACGACACGACGATAGATCTATTAAAAATATAAGAATATTAAAATATAAGAATATAAAAATATTAGTATACAAAGAATACTATAGTAAGATTCCACGTATAGTAAGACCTCCCAAGATAAACCTAAAGAGAAGCCAGGACATATAATTGTTGATTCTCTTTTTCTAGGTTAGTAACACGTGGTAAAACCCTTGTAAAGATTATATCATAACTGAAAATAAAACTCTTTTTCTAGATGAATCAACGTTGTTCCGGTAGATAGAAAAAACCTCATTATATAATATATATATTAAAAAACAGAGATATGTAAAATAAAAAATCATACATCACTTTACCATGCTGTTCTTTCTTGTTATCCTCATTCCCAGTATATGTTTTGCTTCACCAAGATCGTTTACACTTAAATTCTTCGGATAGGATCAATAGGTCGGCGACATAAATCGCTATACTATCAGGATCCTTTTCCGTTGCGTAGTTCTTTTATCAATTAATTAACAGCTATTCCTCGATTTTTTTTCTCATGATGTTTAACTTATTTTGAGCTTATAAAAAAATTGACAATGTGATAAAATAACTATCATTTATTTGAAAGCATTTTAAAAAATTATGCAGATGCGTCTAGTACTGCGGATACTAAAGTAGCTTGCTCCTATTGCTGCGTGCCAATTACTGCGGATAATCCAATTACTGCGTGCCCATTGCTGCGGAGAAGCCAATGACTGCAAATTTTTTTGACGGAATAAAAAAAATTAAATAAGACTGATTGAAAAGATAATTATTGATCTATTAATTTTATAAAATAACTTTAATTTATATTTATTTGTTAAAATAAATTCAACAGGTATGGCCACCAAGGCCACTCGGAAAATGAGTATATTTCCAAAAAATTCACAAACTCTAAAGTATAAAACGAAATATTTTTATTTTCTAACACAGGGTGAAAAACGGCGTTAAGAATGCCGTAAATAAATTTTAATACAAAATATTAAAAAATGGCGGCGCTGCAGAAATTTACGCGGAGGTCTTCCGCGCGACACGCGTGTATGTTGCGGCAGGTGTAAAGACATTTTGTCTTGATTTTGAACTTATTTTTGTATTGTTTTTTGTCTTATTTTCTGTCTTGATTTCCGTCTTATTTTTTGTGTTGATTTCTGTATAATTTTTTGTCTTATTTTTTGTCTTGATCTTTATCTTATTTCTTGTCTTGATTTGAATCTTACATTTTGTCTTGACTTTTATCTCATTTTTTGTCTTGATTTTAATCGTATATTTTTTGTATTGATTCTCGTCTTATTTTTTGTATTATTTTTTGGCTTGAGTTTTGAATTGTTTTTCGTCTTGATTTTTGTCTTATTTTTTGTCTTTGTTTTTGTCTTGATTTTTGTCTTGATTTTTGTCTCATTTTTTGTCTTACATTTTGTCTTGATTTTTATCTTATTTTTTGTCTTGATTTTTGTCTTATTTTTTGTCTTGATTTTTGTCTTACATTTTGTCTTGATTTTTATCTTATTTTTTGTCTTGATTTTTGTCTTATTATTTGTCTTGATTTTTGTCTTACATTTTGTCTTGATTTTTATCTTATTTTTTGTATTGTTTTTTGTCTTATTTTCTGTCTTGATTTCCGTCTTATTTTTTGTGTTGATTTCTGTATAATTTTTTGTCTTATTTTTTGTCTTGATCTTTATCTTATTTCTTGTCTTGATTTGAATCTTACATTTTGTCTTGACTTTTATCTCATTTTTTGTCTTGATTTTAATCGTATATTTTTTGTATTGATTCTCGTCTTATTTTTTGTATTATTTTTTGGCTTGAGTTTTGAATTGTTTTTCGTCTTGATTTTTGTCTTATTTTTTGTCTTTATTTTTGTCTTGATTTTTGTCTTGATTTTTATCTTGTTATGAATGAGGAAGGCGTTGCCACCATTGTTATGAACTAAGAAGTTGAGGTGGTTAAGCTGCCACCGTTGTTATGAGTTAGGTTGATGAGAGTTATCAGATGCCGTTGAGTTCGTCCCTCGTTTTTATACCCTTAGGTAACCGGATTGGAGTGGTAGGTGACTGACGTGGATATTCATATATAAATGATAACTAAATGGTTGTTTATTGGTAATGATTACAATGATGGTAGAACCATCTATTTGAGTTTTACAATTGTAGAGTTTGACTAAGAGTAGTTTTGGGTTAGTGATTTTATGATTCTAGAGCGAGTCTAAAAAGTGACTGCTTTCTTTAACGGTTTGGATGCAAGTGATGAGTGCAAGTGCAAGTGCAATATTGGTTGCTATCTGTCTGAATGATGAGATCATTCTTTTCATTGTTCTCCCGGGCTTGAGCGCGTTTATGCAGGTGCAGTTTTATCGGTGCATAGATAGGGATGCGGTTCTTAGAAGGTATGGTGAGGCTTCCTCTGATAGGAGGCTGAGAGACTAGTTGGATGCAGGATGTTGTGTCTTGGGTAATGGGTGTGAGGGTGTAGGAGAGTGTAGGGTAGTATGGAATACGTAACACGCCCATCCCGGGGGAAAAAAAATATTGCTCTTGTGAAGCAGGAGGAAATTTTTTGTAAGAGTTGAAGAAAGAGAAAAAGGCAAGATTTGTAGAAATTGGAATATCTTAGATGTAAGATCTTATATTTACGTTAGTGAATATATCTAGGGGTATATTCACGCTAGTGAATATATCTAGGGGTATATTCACGCTAGTGAATATATCTATGTGCATGAATCTACGTTAGTAGATTCATCTACGCGTGTATTCGCGTCAGCGAATATACCTGGGGGTGTATTCACGATAGTGAATATGTCTACGTGTGCTTATTTGCGATAAGATCGGTTAGTTATAAATGTCTTATACTGAGTTAGTGAATATGCGATTATTATAGTGATAAGGTAGGTACATATTCAAACGTTATTATATAAGTTAAGTATCGTGTTTGTATATAGTTTCTAACGTTACTCGTTATTTTATAATTAATTGATTTTATATTTTGTATATGTTGTAACGCAGTTTTCCATCAGGCGAGGAAACCCGAAGATTCTGCTCACAATTCGGCACCTTTCCGTGTTACTTACTGAATTACCAAAATGTTGGGCGCCAGACGCTGATGCGTCGTTTCCATACCATACCAGAACAAATTACATAAAACCAAAAACTAACGGAAATGCGACGAGCTATAACTCGACTTGCTCAGATAACAAAGCCTTAGATAGAGGGGCAGGGTACACCATATAAAACAAGCTTACTTCTTTGAGAATGTTTGAGATCACATCAATCAATTATTTATTCACGAAATTAGATAACGCACTGAGATCGATACAGAATTTATTATTTTACTTAACAGGTTATTACCAACGATCTTCTAATTGATCGAACAGAATCTATGCAATTACGATACAGTTGAATCTAAGACGTGTGTCAGAGGTGACTCGATATAAAACAATTTACTTAGACTCCAGACTCGGTATCACAGAGCGATACATCGTACCCGAATGCAAAATATAATTCGTGACACACACTCAGAACAACGTATGAAGCTCAAGATTTTACTTAGAAAAATTGGTAACAAACTACGAAAGATTAGCCACGCTTGGCCATACGATTCACAATAATTCGAGATCTACTGTTAGATAGAGACCACGCGGTCATTCGAAAGACGCGAATCACAGGTTCAACGATAACAGACTAAACTATAACATTATTTGATCTTGAATTAAATTCTGACGATATTGTAACGATAGTCGTGATATTAAATTATCCAAAAACGATATTAAACATTACTGAACCATACTAGATTTTACATACGGTGATAAATTATACGAAAGTGACCATAATTGACTCAATTAACAAATTATTAACAAACTTAACGATAAAAACTAAACTGTAACGCGAGGCCTAAGCCTTCGCGGCTATCTTCGCTCAGGGTACTCCAGGAAAGGTAATTTTCTACAGTATTTCATGCACAAGATAAATATAACATACTAAATCAGCAACAAAGCCATAAGCAATAAATTATAGCCAAAAAGCACTCAAGATCTACGTAACTCAGCCAGACTCGAGGTTGTTCGATAAATTAATAGACCAAAGACCAAAGACGAGCTTCTTAGCTCAATAGACAAAAACGAGCTTCATAGCTCAATAACCAAATTAATTAACAAACTTTCATCCGAACTACCTCGTGCCTTCACAGAAAGAATTAAGACCTTACCTTAAGGTGAAGTGAAAGGTTTGTCAGAACCTCGAAAACGGAAAACAATAGTTCTCCGAAACTACTGAACCGATCGGAATGAAACTTTGAGGGATTACACATAATTGTGGCAGAAAGTGGCTGATTATTTCAGTTTTCCAAAATTTGACAAAAATTTTGACAGATTGACGTACCGACCACATAAATCGCGAGATTATTTATTGTCGCCGTAGATAATCGCATTTTCCGGATAATTATCCACTCCGCAATGAAATACCAAACACTTTGAGCCTAATCCCGTGTCATTTGATGAAGAAATGGGTGAGAACAATTGTTTTTCCGTTACTCAAAACTAAAAAACCGACATTCAGTTGAGATCACTACCCGTATCGACATTTAGTTGAGATCACAGTACCCTGTACCGAAATTGCGGCCAGTTTACTTGCAAACCGAGCAGCGGCGCTAGTGAAAGTTTCCTATGTCGTCACTTTACGTAAGATGTTGGCTCCCGCCGCTCCCGCTTGACGGCGCTTTACAAAAAACACAGAAATTCGATATCGGATCGCACACGGCTAACCTCACCCGACTAACAGCTAACCTAAAATACGAACAAACGATACGTAGAAATATTCTTGACCGTGGAAATTGTAGAAAGGAAAATAAATCTCGGGTGTAGACGGTCAGATGAGACAACTTATTTATTTGACGTGACGTTTCGGTCGTGCATGGTCGACCATCCTCAGACTGTGAATGACAGTTCAGAAATATAAAAATATATACTATTATGTCTTATTTAGCCGGAAACATTTAATAAATAAAATAATATGTTAATAGTGCAATAAAATCTGTGATCTGAGATTAACAGTATAATAAACTAACAAAATTGACTCCCAGAGTCTAACATAGGATCAACACGTGGTGTTATAACACACACGAATTTTATAGGTTAGAAAAAGTGATAAACTTGAGATATAGGTAAAGTATCAAAAAAACCGATAATAGTAATGTGATAGATACAACAAGACAATTGACTACCTAAAGATGAGTTTATCAAGGGTGTTAAGCTGTGTTTAGATTCCACATATTTCACTTTTAGAAATAAGTTTTATCAGCAGATTGAAGGTGTTGCGATGGGTTCTCCTATTAGCCCAGCGTTAGCTAATTTAGTCATGGAAACGTTAGAAAATTCAGTCATTAATAATTTGGGGTTCCACCTTCCGTTTTATAAACGATACGTAGATGATATCATCACAGCAGTACACCCTAACGGCATTAATGATTTGTTAGATCAATTTAATAATTTTCATCCCAATATCAATTTCACTTATGAACTGGAGTCGGAGGGAAGGCTAAGTTTTTTGGATATACACGTCATTAATAACAATGACCACACATTATCTATCGATTGGTTCCGGAAACCAACTTGGTCGGGTCGGTTTCTGCATTTTTCCTCACACCACCCGCTTAAATATAAAAGAAGTGTTATCATTGGTTTGGCTGACAGGGGCTTAAAGTTAGCGGAACCGGTTTACAGACAGAAAAATCTGGCGTTAATCACGGATACCTTGGAAAAGAATGGCTATCCTTTGGATCTAATAAACCAAGTTTTTTCATCAAGAGTAGATAAATTATATAATAGTCTGTCGGTTGGGGAAAAGTGCAACGACGATTCCGAAGCAGTAAAAGGTATCGCGGTCCTTCCATATGTAAAGGGGCTCTCGGAGCAAATCCAAAAAATTCTTAGGAAACATCAAGTCGTGTCAGTCCATAAAAATAGCAATTCGACACTTAACCTTTTCTCCCGTCTCAAGGATCAGGTTCCGTTTTTAGACAAATCAGATGTCGTCTATCGGATTCCGTGTAATGATTGCGACAAGTGTTACATAGGACAAACATCGCAACATCTTCATAAGCGTCTATATGGACACAAATACAGTATCAAATGCAAAGACATTGATAAATCGGCTTTAGCCAATCATAGCCTAACCTTAGGGCATAAATTTGATTTTGATAATGTTAAAATTCTCACTAACGAATCTAATTTGTATCATCGCACGTTAAAGGAGATGATTCACATCCGCAGAAATGATACTGTGAATAAACGGTCCGATATAGATAACTTAAGCAATATCTATGCTCCATTGCTTCTCTGAGCGTTGGATGTCATGAACGTAAAGTTGTTTCCTATTTCAAACTCACCGCCGAAATTTTACTATCGATTATCGCTCGTCGGTATATATTGATCGTTGATCACTTGTTTGATAGCTCTGCGATCTCACTTCTTCGCTGAGCGCCTACCTTATTACATCTCAGGTGCAATCAGGAGTCTGTTTCGGTAAGGAATAACTCACGTTCACGATATCCAACACCCAGCCAACAATCTTGCTGTGTTTCAATTGTCTTGTTGTATCTATCACATTACTATTATCGGTTTTTTTGATACTTTACCTATATCTCAAGTTTATCACTTTTTCTAACCTATAAAATTCGTGTGTGTTATAACACCACGTGTTGATCCTATGTTAGACTCTGGGAGTCAATTTTGTTAGTTTATTATACTGTTAATCTCAGATCACAGATTTTATTGCACTATTAACATATTATTTTATTTATTAAATGTTTCCGGCTAAATAAGACATAATAGTATATATTTTTATATTTCTGAACTGTCATTCACAGTCTGAGGATGGTCGACCATGCACGACCGAAACGTCACGTCAAATAAATAAGTTGTCTCATCTGACCGTCTACACCCGAGATTTATTTTCCTTTGAACAAACGATAGGTAGAATCGTGTTCGGACTTTGCGTTACGAGAAAACATTATTGCTTGTTTATTTATTGTACTCCGCTCTTTCATACTAATGTTTCGGAAAATGAGTAACGTGTATGAACATCAATATCGGATCCCAGACGTCATAAGCTCACTCGTCTGACAGCTAACCTGAAACTCGAATATAGGATAGACAAAATTGTATGTGAAAGTCGGGGTTCATTCAGCTCGTTCATTTAGTTCATCCATATTTTTCAATCCGCTGGATTTGTTGGAAACATATGCACAAATAAATTCGAATAACAGATACAAGATCCCCGACGTCATAATCTCAAATTTCTGGCAGCTAGCCTACAAGCCAAACATAGGAAATGAGATCTTATTTCAGACTTAGGGTTGTGGAGGGATCGATTTCTTGCTCGAAAATCTGAATAACAAAAATATATTCAAATTCCGCATACAAGCAGACCAGACATAACCTCACTCGACTGACAACTAGCATAGCATAGGAGTGTTCGTTTCAAAGTCGAGGTTATGGAGGGATCGATTTGTTAGCTGAAAATCGAAATATTCTTTGTCATTTTTTCCTTTTATTAAAATCTAAATAATAAAAATACATCGAAGTGATCTATGCTAGCAGACGAGACATAACCTCACACTTTTGACAGCTAGCCTGACATAGGAATTTATTTCTGATTTGAGGTTAGGGAGCTATCGATCCGTTGGACAAAGATCTGAATAATAAAAATACATTGTTGAAGTGACGTAGTCACGTATGCTAGCAGACGAGACATAACCTCACACTTTTGACAGCTAGCCTGACATAGGAATTTATTTCTGATTTGAGGTTAGGGAGCTATCGATCCGTTGGACAAAGATCTGAATAATAAAAATACATTGTTGAAGTGACGTAGTCACGTATGCTAGCAGACGAGACATAACCTCACACTTTTGACAGCTAGCCTGACATATGAATTTATTTCAAAGTTGAGGTTAGGGAGCTATCGATTTGTTGGACAACAATCTGAATAATAAGAATACATTGTTGAAGTGACGTAGTCACGTATGCTAGCAGACGAGACATAACCTCACACTTTTGACAGCTAGCCTGACATATGAATTTATTTCAAAGTTGAGGTTAGGGAGCTATCGATTTGTTGGACAACAATCTGAATAATAAGAATACATTGTTGAAGTGACGTAGTCACGTATGCTAGCAGACGAGACATAACCTCACACTTTTGACAGCTAGCCTGACATATGAATTCATTTCTGATTTGAGGTTAGGGAGCTATCGATTTGTTGGACAACAATCTGAATAATAAGAATACATTGTTGAAGTGACGTAGTCACGTATGCTAGCAGACGAGACATAACCTCACACTTTTGACAGCCAGCCTGACATATGAATTTATTTCAAAGTTGAGGTTAGGGAGCTATCGATCCGTTGGACAAAGATCTGAATAATAAAAATACATTGAAGTGACGTATGCTAGCAGACGAGACATAACCTCACACTTTTGACAGCCAGCCTGACATATGAATTTATTTCAAAGTTGAGGTTAGGGAGCTATCGATCCGTTGGACAAAGATCTGAATAATAAAAATACATCGAAGTGACGTATGCTAGCAGACGAGACATAACCTCACACTTTTGACAGCCAGCCTGACATATGAATTTATTTCAAAGTTGAGGTTAGGGAGCTATCGATTTGTTGGACAACAATCTGAATAATAAGAATACATTGTTGAAGTGACGTAGTCACGTATGCTAGCAGACGATTCATAACCTCACACTTTTGACAGCCAGCCTGACATATGAATTTATTTCAAAGTTGAGGTTAGGGAGCTATCGATTTGTTGGACAACAATCTGAATAATAAGAATACATTGTTGAAGTGACGTATGCCAGCAGATGAGCAGACGAGCCAGCAGACGAGAAAAAAGATAAATGCTACCGTACGATGTACGATACCTACGATGATTCCAAACATCAAGAACAAATAGTGTTATAACGTGTAATCGTGAAATAATTTCTCAGAAATATCGTTTTTTTTTTTACACTTGGAAATGTACTATAATTTTGTCCTGGGTACGATGATTTTTACGCCGCTGGTATGATCAGCGCCACCTTTCAGGTTGGCAACGCTGATGACAGCCGGTACTAGAATCATGGAAACACGAGATAACTCAAGATTCGTTGTTGGAAATCGCGTTCGGTACAACGACCATGATATAACTGTCGGAAAATCATTGAATGACAGGTATCCGCGAACTACAGGTGCGCGAGTACACCTCGCTATTATTGCCAACAATTTCATTTATATTCACAAGCGTGATTCTAGTAAACTCCTTCCTAACCTCAAACATGAGTGCCAATACGAAACTGAGATTTTTTTTTCGATATGTAGAGTAGTGTTCGATATGATTCTGACGGAATTATGTATTGTGTTGTGGCCTACATTAAAATGTTGATTGATCAACTTCGAGCCAAACTTTGGCTGCTTGTCTGCTCTACTAATGGTCGATGGACACCTAACGAATACAGGTTATCGATTTATAGATTATATACCTAGTCATAGATCCTGCATAAAGAAAGGTTTTTCTTGCAGTGTCTCCTATGGAGAGCAACTCGACTATTTGTCGATAGAATCCAAACGGATTTAGAATATTGATTTATAGATTATATACCTAGTTATAGAACCTGTATAAATTAATATTTTTTTTTCAGCCTCTCCTATGGAGAGCGACTCGACTATTTGTCGATAGAATCCAAACGGATTTAGAATATTGATTTATAGATTATATACCTAGTCATAGAACCTGCATAAAGAAATGTTTTTCTTGCAGTGTCTCCTATGGAGAGCAACTCGACTATTTGTCGATAGAATCCAAACGGATTTAGAATATTGATTTATAGATTATATACCTAGTTATAGAACCTGTATAAATTAATATTTTTTTTTCAGCCTCTCCTATGGAGAGCGACTCGACTATTTGTCGATAGAATCCAAACGGATTTAGAATATTGATTTATAGATTATATACCTAGTTATAGAACCTGCATAAAGAAATGTTTTTCTTGCAGTGTCTCCTATGGAGAGCAACTCGACTATTTGTCGATAGAATCCAAACGGATTTAGAATATTGATTTATAGATTATATACCTAGTCATAGAACCTGCATAAAGAAATGTTTTTCTTGCAGTGTCTCCTATGGAGAGTGACTCGACTATTTGTCGATAGAATCCAAACGGATTGAATACATTATAGTGAACTAGTTTCACTCTTATCAACCGCTCTGCACAAGAGCGAGGGAAACAACTAAGGTTTGCTTGTCATACCGATGGGGTTTCGAAACAGGGATTTTTTTCTGTATTTATTAAACATGTCTAATTTCATGTTATAAATATAGTAAACTAGTTTTACTTTTATTAACCGCTCTGCACAAGAGCGAGGGGAACAATCAACCGCTCTGCACAAGAGCGAGGGGAACAACCAAGGTTTGCTTGTCACACCGATGGGGTTTTCGAACTGGGATTTGCTCTGTATATATGAATCATGTCTAATTTCATGTTATAAATATAGTGAACTAGTTTTACTTTATCAACCGCTCTGCACAAGAGCGAGGGAAACAACCAAGGTTTGCTTGTCATACCGATGGGGTTTCGAAACAGGGATTTTCTCTGTATTTATTAATGATGTCTCTCCAGCGGAGAGCCAATCGACTGATTGTCGAAGGAATCCTAACGGATTAAATAGATTACAGTGAATTAGTTTTCACGCATATCTTTCGCTCTGCACCAGAGCGAGGGACAACTACGGTTGCTTGTCATACCGATAAGAATTCTGACCAGGAATTTTCTCTGAATTCATCATGTCTAACTCTTTGTTAGAAATATCATAGTTGATTAGTTTCAACTTTTATCAATCGCTCTGCACCAGAGCGAGAACAGGCCACTTCTGTTGCTTTACACTGCGACGTTTGTCCAACTCAGTGTTAGTACACATGATGTACATAAATAATGCTCGATTTGTTCGGGTTAATATTTGATGCAATTATTTGCATGCCTTGCAGTGTTTATAAACACTGCCGCGAAATAATCGCGAGCATTAGAGTAGGTATATACTGGCGTAGCAAGCATCGGAAGATGCGAGCTGCGCCATACAGCGGTAGGCAGAGGTACCAAACGTACGGTAACTGCGCCATCTAGCGGTGGCCAGAGGTACCAAACGTTCGGTATCTCTGTTTTACCGCGGTGAAAGGCACCCGGCCGTGGCCTTGAAACGTTTCACTTCACCTTAAGATGCTTCAGAATATAACACACAACACTATTTTAAATAAACTCGATATAACACTATTGATGACGATAGATGAACGATACACTGTAAAAAATTTTTTGGACTCGGTGTGGTGTAAATGGTTCGGTGTAAATATTTTTAACACGGACGGTGTAAAAATTGCACTGAGTGTAGTGTAAAATTTGAACTCAGTGCAATTTTTACACCGTCCGTGTTAAAAATATTTACACCGAACCATTTACACCACACCGAGTCCAAAAAATTTTTTACAGTGTAGGTGATACGATAGCTGGTACGATAGGTGAAACGATAGGTGAAACGATAGGTGATACGATAGCTGGTACGATAGATGAAACGATAGCTGGTACGATAGATGTAACGATAGATGCGTAGCGCAGACTGGAGCGAAGAGTAGGCCGAATAGCGCGTGCATCGACCTTATATAGTCGGTATTTTCTTCCCTCAATCCATCCTTCAGGTTTAGCGTAATCACGTGACATATCGGTCCGCTAATTGGTTCGTGTAACGATAGTTGTACCGACGTGAAATAGGAGAAATCTATCTCACCCCTGCCGCTGCTAATACCGCTCCTATTCCCGCCTTCCTTTTGAATCCCCGGATTATGAAGCTACCATGGAGCCTCATTCGTCCGGCTACCCGATATTTCTCCTAGGTCCTGGCCGCATTCGCCGATCCACAAGGAGATTGGTGGTAGTTTCGTGTTTCGGCATACGAGAGCTTCACCCACGAAAGAATTCTCTAGGTTGGAACGCTGATCCGGGAGTCGACTGGACCAACCACGGCCGCGATAACAGTTTTGGAGACAGCGTCGATAGTATTTGCGTTGACTGCTTGCTCATCAGGTGGGAGGTTTTGGGGTGCGCTTGCACTTAACCCTGTACGCCACCCTCACAGCAGCAATGCATTTTCCGGTAGGCGGTAGCTTCTCCAGATGACGGGAGGATTGGTTGTACTTCTCGTACATCCCTGTACGCCGTCAATCCGGTAGTTTGGAGGTAGTAGATTCTCCGTCTGAGTGGAGGCGCTGACCTTCGAGTCGACTGGACCAACCAGGTTTGCGCGCCGACAGATTCGTCCTTGACGATAGTGGAGGTTTCACGTTCGATAGTCGATTTTCCATCCGTAGATCCCACGACGGTAGACGTCTCGTGGAGTATCGAGCTCGAGATAACATAGTTTACAAAAAATAAAATAGTGTTAGTTAATCCTAATCATTTTTCCCTAATTTTTCCTTTTCCTGGAGACCCTGTCTACGCCACGCATCGTCGTATCACCGATAGTATCGCCTTGTGACGAGGAATTTAAAATACCACGTCACATCTCTTCCCTCCCAGGGGAAGGCTGACAAGGCCGTAAAGCTTTAAGTGAGGCATGAGTTTTTGATATCAACTACTAGAGACGATAGGTAAACTCGTAACTGGCGAGTACGTAGAATGATAGATTTACTGGACTTTGAATTTGATTTTCCCTGGAGATATCCTAGTGATAGACTGACTCAAAATTTTTACTAGAGTTCCTTAACTAACCAAAACTAAACTATACTAACGGAAGGTTGTGCTGAGCACGCGAAACAAAAGAGAAGGATTTTTACGATAGGGCGCGTGAGTTTTTCCGTGAGCGGACGATAGGGCGCGCGGATTTTTGGATAGAACGAAAATTAAAGGATTGTAGCACTGTTAATCATAATTATTTCGACTCATTACGATAGTATTAGGTAGGTTATTATTATAATTTTTAATGTCATTGATAGTTCAGGTAAATGTGAGGATTAAGTTGTACTAGACAAAATTATGATATGGTGTGTTTTATTCACAACGATAAGTATTGTACGATAGGAGTGTCGATAGACAAATTAAATCGACAGACAAATTATAATGTTGCTTTTTGGTGTATATGGTAACTTAGGTTTAAGATTAAGAGATAGAACGATAGTGATGTACGATAGATTTAGAAAGATAGTAGAAGAATATAATATTAGTAAGGGTTACGATAGTGGGGTATTAAGTATCTATTCCCCGATATCCCTATTCAGGCCGGTGTTTTTTGGGGCTCTGAGTCCGCGTATGAGCCGGAGCGGCGCGGGTCGGACGAGTCGGTAGACCGCTGGCACGACGACGGTTGATTAGGCTGACCCATTCTTGGCAGCAAGTTGGGCAGTCGGATTTGGTCACTCCGCGCTTCCCGCATTTGAAGCAATGCTTCTCCAACGGGTGTGGACATTGGGTGGACTGGTGCCCGATGGTTGCGCAATTCCAGCACGTGTGGACGGTTGGCGGCACATAGTGGATGGCCAATGCCTCCGGGGAGTGCGATCTGGATGGCGCTACCGCTATCTTTGGTTTCGGCCTGGTGAATGCGGTGATCGGCGGCGCGGTACACTCTGCGAAGGGACCACGTCGGGGTGCGATAGGTGCCGTGGAGGTTGACGGTTGAGGTGAAGTGACCGTAGCCGGCGAAAGAGTTGATGAGGTGGTGGAGACTCGCGGAATTCGTGGCTCGAAGGGCATTAGGTCCGTCTGGGTGCTTTTGTCGCACATTGTGGGGGGTGTAGCGGTCTGAGTAGCGACCGACACCTGAGGTGGTGGTGGATCGCACTGGACCTCCATTTCGATCGTCTCTGGGGGATCGTGTACACAGGCCGGATCTGCGAAATTTCCGCGATAACGCTCTCGGTCCTCCGCTACCTCGGCACAAGCAGCTATTATGTCTAGTCGAAGGCGTGGCCGGGCGGCACACATCAGATTTAGGAGATATTCGTGGCGACGTAAACGCTCCCAGCCTCGCACATGTTGCTGCTCTTCGTCCGACGATAGTAGAATCGTGGATTCGTTGTCGGAAGAATCCATTATTTGGTGTGATTGGGTGATTAGTCCGGGTGTATGATGCTCAGGTTAGTGTGTCGATAGATGATCAATGTGGTGTGTGTGAACGATACTGGTTTCTGGGGGTCAAGGTACAGGGTTACGATACAATTTTAAGTCTTTGATGTGCATTTTTCCTATTTTACGAGTGCCTTCTAGTTCCGATAATTCATAAACAACAGGAGAAAGGATTCGGGAGATACGATAGGGACCAGCGAATTTCGGTGCGAGTTTCGCGGCGATATTTTGTGCGGCCGATGATAAAACGTGGTGACGTTTTAATACAAGGTCGCCGAGCACAAATCGTTGCTCGCGTCGTCGTAAATTATAATGCCGAGATTGTTTATTGAAGGCTTCTTCAAGACTTGTAGTCACCCACTCACGTAGATGATGTAGTTGCTGCATCCGTTCTGACCATTTTTCGGTAGGTTGGACGTTTAAATCGGGAGGAACAGCTGTTCGATCGCGTAAAAAGTTAGTAGGTCTCGGTATGCGACCGAAATTTAAGAACGCGGGACTTGTTTCCACAGAAGTGTGATAGGCGGTATTGTAAGCAAATCTAAAATCCGATAAATGTAGATCCCATAGAGAATGGTCTCTATGGTCTCTTTCTAAAAACGATACAATCATGGTTTTTAAAACTCTATTAACGCGTTCCACTGGATTAGCTTGAGGGTGGTACGGAGGTGTAGTAGTGTGAGTGATACCGTATTTACTTGCGAGTTCTTTTATGGAACGATTATTGAATTCAGTACCGTTATCGGTAAGTAATATTTGGGGTGCTCCCCAACGAGATAGTACGAGCTCTTCGAAAGCTTCACTGATTTTCTGGCCAGTGGCCTTCTTAAGCGCGCAACACTCTACCCACTTAGTAAAAAGATCTTGCATCACTAGAATGTACGCGAATCCAGATTTGCTAGGAGGAAAAGGACCCATTATATCGGCGGCTACGACAATCCAAGGTTGTTCAACTACTCGGTGTCCCATTAAACCGGCAGGAGCGATTTGATTAACTTTGCACCGTTGGCAGATGGGGCATCTTCGAACGTAATTCGCGACACAATAATACATTCCGGGCCAATAATAATCGATAGCAAGTCGTCGATAGGTTTTTTCGATACCTAGATGACCGGCTTGTGGTGCATCATGTGCTTCTTGAAGTGCATTCGCTTGCTGGTCTTCCGGTAATACTAATTTCCAGGCGTTTAAATCGGTCATTACGATATCAGTTATAGGGTCGGTTCGTCGATAGTATAGATTGTCATCTTCGATTTTCCAATCACGAAATCTTTTTGGAAAACTAACAACATCGCGTTTTCTTTGCTCGTACCAAGAATCAGGAATAGGAGCGGGAGCTATAGCGGTAGCTACTGCTATTTCCGAATCGGTAGTTGTTTCAGGGATTCGCGAAAGCGCGTCAGGAACGTAATTTAAAGCTCCTTTCCGATACACGATAGTATAGTCGTAACCTAATAATTCCAGAGCCCATCTGGCTAATCTTCCGGTAGGGTTTTTACGTTTGTGAAGCCATTGTAAACTACTATGATCAGTGATAACCGTGAAATGATATCCTTCGATATATGCGCGGAATTTCGCGATAGCCCAAACTACAGCGAGACATTCCTGTTCCGTTACAGTATATCTGCGTTCGGTTTCCGATAGGGTTCTACTAGCGTAGGCGATTACACTTTCCACCTCGTCTTTTGTCTGTGTAAGGACAGCGCCAATGCCTACTGCACTCGCATCTGTCTGAATGACGAATTGAAGACTAAAATCCGGACAAGTTAAGGTTGGTGCGCTCGTTAGATAATGTTTTACTTGTTCGAACGCTTGAATTTGATCTGTTTCCCATACCCAAGATTGAGTCTTCTTTAATAATCGCGTGAGAGGTTCGGTAATACTAGCGAAGTTCGGAAGGAACCGACGATACCAGGAAGCCATGCCTAAAAAACGGCGTAATTGTTTAATTGTTCGCGGTGCAGGATATTCGATAACGGGTGTGATTTTATCTGGATCCACTTGTAGACCATTTTCATTTACGATAAAACCGAGATATTTAACTTGAGAACAGCAAAATTCACTTTTTTCGCGATTGATAGTTAAGCCAGCCTCATGGATAGTTTTTAAGACGCGTTTTAGCCATTCAAGATGTTCTTCGAAAGTTTTTGTCGCGATAATAATATCGTCGAGATAAGCAAAGGCGTAGGGGTCCATTTCTGGCCCGATCAGCTGATCTAGCAGCCGCTGGAATGTAGCGGGTGCGCCTGTTAATCCGAAAGGCATTCGGGTAAAATGAAAAAGTCCTTTACCAGGTACTATGAAGGCTGTAATTTCGCGACTTTCGAGAGTTAACGGAATTTGAAAATATGCTTGACTTAAATCGATAGTTGAAATGAAACGTGCTGATCGAAGTTTATCTAAAATACTATCCATACGCGGTAGTGGGTAGGCATCCTTTTTTGAAATACTATTAACTTGCCTAAAATCGATACATAGTCGATAGGATCCGTTAGGCTTTTTAACCATGACGATACGACTCGCCCATTCGCTACGAGACGGTTCAATTATTCCGGACGATAATAATTTTTCAACTTCTGCATCGATAGCTTCCTGTATTTTAGGAGATACGCGATAGGATCGTTGTCGAATCGCGGGGTGATCTCCGACGTCAATACGATGGGATGTTAAATTGGTAATCCCGATCTGATCGGATGCTGGTGGTATTTCGATATCTAACAGTGTTTTTAATTGAGCTGATTGTTCGTCCGATAGTAATACAAGGCCATTACACATGGTTAGGTTGGAGCGAGAGTCGCCAACAAAGTTAAACATTTCATTAGGAGTGTCTTTAAAACACCACGTTAATTCCTCAAAGTCGGCTATTATTTTACAGGTACGAATAAAATCTAAGCCTAGGATGCAGGTGAAGTGCAATCCGGGTATTAAATGCGCGTCTATTTCGAAAGTTCGACCGTATAATTCGATCGGCAACGCGACTTTATGTGCAACATCAGCTGTTTTACCGGCTGCGGTGATAACGTAGCTAGCTTGTGCTTCTGTTAATGGTAGATTTAAAGATTCGATTAAAGGGCTTAATTTTGGACCTATAAAAGTACGAGAGGATCCGCTGTCAAATAGCGCTTTAATTTTATGTCCGAGTATCGTAAATTCGATAAATAATAACGGTAGATTTCTTGAATTTTGGTTCAAACTAAAAAGTGACATTTCCGGGGGTTGATTCGCGGGCGGTTTTTGGGATTCCGCATTTGCCCTTATTGACGGTTCCCTGGCTGGTTTCCCGAGCACCGAGGGCACGTTATTTTGGTAACATCCGGTTTACCACATCTAAAACAAAATCGTTTTCTCATTTCGGTACACTGAGGGAATCTATGTCCGGTTTGACCGCAATTCCAACACTTGTGTATGCGAGGTGTGGACTCTGAATTTCCATCGACAGAAGTGGTAATGTTAGTGACGTTCAATGGGTCGATAGATGACGTTGATGCTGTGGGTTCGTTTTTTGGAATACTCGGTTTTCGATTACTCGCCTGTTGCGTGTCATGTGATCTTTTATTATTTTTATTATTGGATGCGATCGCGGCACTCACGAAATCCGGGTCGTCTACGTCTAAACTACACGCGGTGATAGGGTTTCTGGATTGTTTGGGTGCAGAACGCACTCCACGATAAGCTAATTCCGGTAGTAAAGAATTAGTGGGTGTTGGGGGTGCATGGTAACGACTTGCTGCACTGTACGCATGTTCGAGTCGTCGAGCGACCTCTTCCAATCCGTCTGTATCGTATACCTCGTCGCGGCGAATTAAGATCTGGTAACGCGGTAATAAATTGCGGTGTGTGTACTCGATTTGCTCGCGGTCACTCCAGGGTGGATGTAACCTATCAAAATATGCTCGCATATACGTTATGTAATCTGCGACAGATTCCTGTTCGCCTTGAGTTCGCTGGCGTATTTCTTCCCTAAGCGCGTGTTGTAGGTCAGGGTTTCCAAAACGTACGCGCCAAGCGTGTTCGAATTCTTGCCAGTTTCGCCAGCTATAACGCTTTGATTTGAACCAATATGCTGCTACACCGGAGAGAAAAAACGGTAGACTGTTCAATATAACGTCATCGCACAATTGAAAGAAGATTCGACCTTCTCTAATTTTCGATAGAAAGGCTTCGGGATCTTCGTCACGTTCACCCGCGAATTTAAGATTCCACTTTCGCATAACGTCGAAAGTAGCTGCAGGGGATGGTGCTTGGTTACTAGGTGGTCTTGTATAAAAATTCTGACGCGTGGCGTTGAATTGAGGACGAAAGTTAGTTTGGTTCATTCGCGGTGAAAATTGGCGAGCTGCCGGTGAAAGATTTGAGAAAGGTGGTTGACCAGGAGCGATAGGTTGGTCAGTCGATACGTGTGGTAAGGGTTCGTTATCCCTAGATTGATTGTCTTCGCGAACGTTATCATTTTCGATCATATTATCATTATCGGGGTTCTCGTTAGCTTCGTCGAAACCAATATTTTGAGCTGTATCCGATCTATTGTCTACCATCGGTCCGTGAGAGTGCGGGGATTGATGACTTTCTTCTGCTGCATCTGGGTGCAATAATTGATCAGCGGATGTTAGCGGATTCGACATATCTCCGCGCTTATTTTGACAAGCGCGAAGTAACCGATCACGTAAGGTAGGAAGAGTTCCGGTAGTAGATAGTGATAAACGATATAATTCGAATCTTAACTCGTCAGCTGATAGCACGTAAATCCAGGCGTCAACAGACGACGGTTGCGACATAGGAAATTGTAAACAATACGAGCTGAGGATTAATTCAGCGGTTATAGGTCGATATTATTTGATTTGAAAGATTTTCAAAAAAAGTAAACACGATACAGGTTGCAAGGCTTCGGCGTAGTCAACAGCTTTTGTGTAGCGGATTATAATAATCCTTCTACGACGGTTGGAAATAATATGGTCAATAACAACTTTTGTTCAACGAATTATTTTAATCCCTCTATTATATTCAACGATAATATTGTACTCTATTAATCCTTTAACGTTCGTTTTTGTCCTCTCTTTTGTTCGAGCGTGTTTATCCTAACTCTATTTCTATTTCTATGATTTGATATTTGAAAATTATTGAATTTTCCCGTAATTTTTACGCAACTTTATCACGATTTTTCCTAACTTTGATTGATGTGACTCAAGATATTGATTTCCTCTTTGGCGTGGCCCCACGTTGGGCGCCAAATTTGTAACGCAGTTTTCAATCAGGCGAGGAAACCCGAAGATTCTGCTCACAATTCGGCACCTTTCCGTGTTACTTACTGAATTACCAAAATGTTGGGCGCCAGACGCTGATGCGTCGTTTCCATACCATACCAGAACAAATTACATAAAACCAAAAACTAACGGAAATGCGACGAGCTATAACTCGACTTGCTCAGATAACAAAGCCTTAGATAGAGGGGCAGGGTACACCATATAAAACAAGCTTACTTCTTTGAGAATGTTTGAGATCACATCAATCAATTATTTATTCACGAAATTAGATAACGCACTGAGATCGATACAGAATTTATTATTTTACTTAACAGGTTATTACCAACGATCTTCTAATTGATCGAACAGAATCTATGCAATTACGATACAGTTGAATCTAAGACGTGTGTCAGAGGTGACTCGATATAAAACAATTTACTTAGACTCCAGACTCGGTATCACAGAGCGATACATCGTACCCGAATGCAAAATATAATTCGTGACACACACTCAGAACAACGTATGAAGCTCAAGATTTTACTTAGAAAAATTGGTAACAAACTACGAAAGATTAGCCACGCTTGGCCATACGATTCACAATAATTCGAGATCTACTGTTAGATAGAGACCACGCGGTCATTCGAAAGACGCGAATCACAGGTTCAACGATAACAGACTAAACTATAACATTATTTTTGATGCAGTGGGCGTAAAATAGGCATTTTACGCCTCGTTTTGCGGGCGTAAAATGCCAGTTTCACGCCTCCGGGGGCGTAAAATAAAAGTTTTCGGAAATCATCATTTTTCACTGAAACGAATAGTTTGGGAGTGATACTACACAAAACTACGCTGCACAGAATTTATTTCAAATCGAAATACGTACTCATAACATAGAATTTTGTAATTTGGTTTTATGAAATGGAGTTTTTTTTTATTATCAATCTATACAATCTAGTAAGGCATTTTCCACCTACTACATCAGAAAATACTATTTAAAATCAAAGAAGCAGCTATGAAAGTGAAAAAAAGTAATTAACGCTAATTTATTATGTTAATTGTTAATGATGATAATGTAGAATGAATACAAGACGATAATTTCGATTCTACTGCCATAAATTATTTTTTTTCTATTTCAATTTTAATAATATTTGTTTCGAGTTAGGGGGGGCTCCGCCCCCCCGCCCCCCGGCGGGGGCTTCGCCCCCTGCACCCCCACCAGGGGCTGCGCCCCTGGACCCGCTTGCTGCAACCCATAGCCACACGAAACATTGCAATGATCGGTGTATGATTATTATTTGTATTATTCGTATATATTGCAAGAATTTTCTACGAATTTTCCGCCCACTACATCAAAAAATAATGTTTGCATCTCGGGCGTAGGATTTACGCCCTCGCAGCGATCACTACTCGAGGCGTAAAACCCCATTTTACGCCCTTGATACAAAAACTACTATTGATCTTGAATTAAATTCTGACGATATTGTAACGATAGTCGTGATATTAAATTATCCAAAAACGATATTAAACATTACTGAACCATACTAGATTTTACATACGGTGATAAATTATACGAAAGTGACCATAATTGACTCAATTAACAAATTATTAACAAACTTAACGATAAAAACTAAACTGTAACGCGAGGCCTAAGCCTTCGCGGCTATCTTCGCTCAGGGTACTCCAGGAAAGGTAATTTTCTACAGTATTTCATGCACAAGATAAATATAACATACTAAATCAGCAACAAAGCCATAAGCAATAAATTATAGCCAAAAAGCACTCAAGATCTACGTAACTCAGCCAGACTCGAGGTTGTTCGATAAATTAATAGACCAAAGACCAAAGACGAGCTTCTTAGCTCAATAGACAAAAACGAGCTTCATAGCTCAATAACCAAATTAATTAACAAACTTTTATCCGAACTACCTCGTGCCTTCACAGAAAGAATTAAGACCTTACCTTAAGATGCTTCAGAATATAACACACAACACTATTTTAAATAAACTCGATATAACACTATTGATGACGATAGATGAACGATAGGTGATACGATAGCTGGTACGATAGGTGAAACGATAGGTGAAACGATAGGTGATACGATAGCTGGTACGATAGATAAAACGATAGCTGGTACGATAGATGTAACGATAGATGCGTAGCGCAGACTGGAGCGAAGAGTAGGCCGAATAGCGCGTGCATCGACCTTATATAGTCGGTATTTTCTTCCCTCAATCCATCCTTCAGGTTTAGCGTAATCACGTGACATATCGGTCCGCTAATTGGTTCGTGTAACGATAGTTGTACCGACGTGAAATAGGAGAAATCTATCTCACCCCTGCCGCTGCTAATACCGCTCCTATTCCCGCCTTCCTTTTGAATCCCCGGATTATGAAGCTACCATGGAGCCTCATTCGTCCGGCTACCCGATATTTCTCCTAGGTCCTGGCCGCATTCGCCGATCCACAAGGAGATTGGTGGTAGTTTCGTGTTTCGGCATACGAGAGCTTCACCCACGAAAGAATTCTCTAGGTTGGAACGCTGATCCGGGAGTCGACTGGACCAACCACGGCCGCGATAACAGTTTTGGAGACAGCGTCGATAGTATTTGCGTTGACTGCTTGCTCATCAGGTGGGAGGTTTTGGGGTGCGCTTGCACTTAACCCTGTACGCCACCCTCACAGCAGCAATGCATTTTCCGGTAGGCGGTAGCTTCTCCAGATGACGGGAGGATTGGTTGTACTTCTCGTACATCCCTGTACGCCGTCAATCCGGTAGTTTGGAGGTAGTAGATTCTCCGTCTGAGTGGAGGCGCTGACCTTCGAGTCGACTGGACCAACCAGGTTTGCGCGCCGACAGATTCGTCCTTGACGATAGTGGAGGTTTCACGTTCGATAGTCGATTTTCCATCCGTAGATCCCACGACGGTAGACGTCTCGTGGAGTATCGAGCTCGAGATAACATAGTTTACAAAAAATAAAATAGTGTTAGTTAATCCTAATCATTTTTCCCTAATTTTTCCTTTTCCTGGAGACCCTGTCTACGCCACGCATCGTCGTATCACCGATAGTATCGCCTTGTGACGAGGAATTTAAAATACCACGTCACAATGTTAGTATTTTATTTTATAATATCTGAATTATCATAGAGTTTTTATGCAGTATAGAAGGATGTTTGAGCTGTTTCAGTGTTTGGTACTATAGGGATAGTAGTGGTGATTGCTGGGGGTTTAGTTTGTTGTATGATTATTTGTGTGTGTGGTGTCTGAGAGCAGGTTGCTATTTCTCGCGTATTTGGTGATTCATTTGATTCATTAGAATTTTGATTGGTTTGGTGTCTGATTGTTTGATTAATAGGTTCTCGATTTTTCCTAAGTGTTAATAGGTAGTTGAAGATTTTTCGTGCTATTCCAAATTTATTTGCCAAATATAATAACGATAGTGATCCGAAAGCGGAGGAAATGTAGTAGAACATGGTTTCAATATGGTTATTTTTATCTGTGACTTTTTGGTATTGTGTTATTTCGTCTGTTTTTCTGATAATGTCGTCTAAAGTGAGTCCGTTTGAGGATAGGTCTTTGGAGGTAAGGAATGGGGTTTTATTTAATATCATTGTCGGGATGAGTGATAAAGTTTCGGGTTCGTCGTAGATTTTGGAGATGTTCAAATTAAATTTTGGAATGTGTTTCTATGGTTTGGTAGTATTTAGATGTGGATAGTGAGATTGTTCGGGAATTCGCTGTACATTTATTATTGAGTTTTAGTATGCCGGAGTCGTTTAGGGTTATTTGGATCGGTTCTTCGTCTGCGCATATGATATGCATAATTTCTGGATTTGTTAAGGAGTAGATCCAAGAGTTGGATGTGGTTAACTCATTCCAATATACGCCTTCGAAGGTTCCTAGTCTGACGTCGCATGTCTTAATGTCTGTTATGGTTGGTTGTATGAATAGTCCTATTTCGCAGATAGCGTGGTTGTTAGAGTGGAATAATGGTTGACTTTGTTTACATATATATGTTTCTAGGGATAGTATACATTTATTGAATTTAAGTTCTGTCAATTTAAAGTATAAGCTTCTGTCTCTAGTTATTGCTATATAGTCGCTGCTTGGTTTTATATATGCGAATTTGTTGTCTGTGGCGTCGTAGTGTTGTTTTACGGGAATAGGGATTAATCGGTAAATGTTGGAAGTGTAGGTGTTAAGTAACGGTATTGAGATGATATAGATAATTTTAGCATCTATATAGGTTATTTCCAGTTTTGAGAGTCTTATCAATTCTTGTGCGTATTCGTTTTCGAGGGGGACCGGGAAGTGTTTCATAGGGTTGTGGCTTTGTATCTGTCTGATTGTAGACATGATTTGTTCCGGCGTTAGAATTTTGGGGTGGAGTATTCCTTGTCTTGCAAATAAAATCGCGTCAATTAGGTCATTCAGGTCGAGTTCGTATTCGTTGGTGTATTGGTCGAGTTTTAGAATGTGGTTTAAGAAAATAATATTTCCTGCGTTAGTTCTTGTATGTCTAGTCATAGTGTCTAGTAGTTCTTGGAGTTCTATTGTCTTGATTTTTTGGATTTGATCAGTAAGTTCTTGAAGTTGAGCTCTGTGTTCTCCTAATGTAGATTGTATGATATGAGTTTGTTCTTTCAATAGACCGGCTAAATGGTTGGTATTTTTGTATAATTTTTCAATTTCTGTGTAATAGTGTTCTGCGTCTTCTGAATCTAGGGTTCCGAATAATGTTTTGCTTATTTTGCTTATGAAGTTGAACGGAGCTGACCTTTTGGGTCTGTAATTAAGGTATTTTTCGAGATGTTGTTGTATGTTTGTTTCGTCGTGTTGGCCTATGAGGGTACCTATCTGGTTTTGTTGTTCCGAAATTATTGAAATTCTGTTATGGAGCATTTCTATATGTCCGTGCATGGTGCATCTGTCTGTGTATGAGTCACATTTTTGTGTTAATATTTCTAAATAGTTTTTTAGTTTTTCGAATTTTTCGTTTAATGTATCAAGGTCGATGAAGTTGATTAATTTCCATTCGTCGTTGTAGGTTCTGAGATTTTGGATATGTTCGTAGTAGATGCCTGGGTTATCTTGAAATGCTGTAATTTGATATAGGCTGTTGGTCACGTCTGGTTCGGCCAGTGCGGTCCTGCAAATGCATTTTGTTACAGTCTTGCAATGTGTTATTGTGTTGGTGTGTTTTGTTTTGAGTTTGTTTACTAAAGGGCGACTAGCGATATTGGTCCTGGTGATCGGTTAAGAGCGCATTAGCGTTCTGGGTTTGAAGTTGGAAGGCTGTGTTGAGTGTTTGAGAGGAAAATTTCTTTTTATTTCAAGATGAGCGGAGTAATGGTTATCAATCCAGATTTTGATGAGTTAATCGTGTTTGAGGAAAGTGAGTGTATTTCGTAATTTGGTGTTTGTCATTGTGGTTTTCGTTGCAGGATTTATATTTTTATTTTGTTTTAGTATTTTTGGTGAGGTTGGAGGAGGCGGGCGTTAGCTGGGAAGTGTGGTGGGCAGTGCGGGAGCTTTTAGTGGCGCACTGTAACACCTGGGTAGAGCGGAAGGCCGCGTTGGAGCATGCTTGGGCCTATGGGGGTGCTTGTATGAGTGCTGACGGCTGGGTTCGGCGCTTTACTACGACGCTGATCTGTGATCTGTGTTATCGCCGGTGGCCTTTATTTTCTTCCTTTTACATCTTTCAACATTCTCATCGGAGGGCGTTGCACGGTGCCGGTGTGAGGCTCTGCGGCCGATGCCGTCGTGTTTTAGATATCATTGTTCCGGGGGGATGTGGAGAGTGTCGCGCGGGGTTCGAGTTGTACCTCGAAGTAGAGAGTCGGATCGTGTACCCGGGTGGTCTGATTGTACCGATGCTGGGAGGGCCTGGTGGGTCCGGTGGGCCTAGTGGGTCTGGTGGGCGCTGAGTGTTCGTACACGTTTTTTTTTCTAATGATAATAAGGTCAATAAAGTGTTTTCAATTATATCGTACTTTTTGTTTTGGTTTCCTTTGACCTTTCTGATTAAGTTTAGTTAGTTATTTAATTAGCTAATTTGATTTTATTTATATGTACGATTTTTGTTCTATGGTCATTTATTTCGATTTCCGCGTTAATGTCGTTAATTATACGGATTATTTTATAAGGACCTTTATAGTGGTCGTCTAATTTTTTCTTTGTTTCGTTGATTAGATAGACGTATTGTCCTGGTTCGAAAGTCTGGGTATTTATGTGTTCGTCGTATCTTAATTTTGATTTTAATTTCGCGGTTTTTAGATTTTTTATCGCGTCTTGTCTGGTTTCTTTCAGTCGGATTATAATCTCTTGCAAGTAGTCTTCATATTTATTCGAAATGTCCTTATTAGGACGTATGTTTGATAATTGGCGTGCCAGTGTTCCGAATATTAGCTCATGCGGTGTGTAACCGGTAGCTTCGTGTACTGATGTGTTGTATGAGAATATCGCGTATCGAATCCATTTGTCCCAGTTATGTTTATTTTTAATATAGTGCTTTAGGTATTCGATCAAAACTTGATGGCTACGTTCGAGAGAGCCATTGGATTGGGGATGGTAGGCTGTGGTTTTAATTTGTTTAATGTGGAATAATTTAGCTAGCTGTCTCATGACAGGACTAAGAAAATTGGGGCCTTGGTCTGTTAGGATTGATTCTGGTGCTCCGTAACGGCAAATGAAATTCTCGGCGAATGCTTTAGCTATAGTTATTGCCGTTTGATTTTTGAGCGGTATTGCTTCTGAATATTTTGTTAAGTTATCCTGAATTGTTAGTAAGTATTTATTCTGTGTGTTCGAGGTTGGTAAAGGTCCTACAATATCTAGTGATACTTTTTCGAAAGCGGTTGATGGCGTATCTGTTATTACCATCGGGAGTTTAACTTTATTTCTAACGAGTTTTTTCTTTTGGCAGCTTTCACATGATTTTATAAAATTTTGAATATCTATTTTCATGCTCGGCCAGAAGTATGTAGCTCGGATTCTTTTGAAAGTTTTAGTTATTCCTTTATGTCCTGCTATTACAGATTCGTGGTTTTCTTTTATTATTTCTTGTATAAGTTCGGGTTTGGGGACATTGATCTCGTTTAAACAGATGTTGACTGTGATGTCCGTATAGTCAAAGACTTTTCTAAGCATGTTTTTAATTGCGAACCAGTTTAGTTTATCGAATCCGCTTCCTACTTTTGAAATTGCGAAGGATTCAATGTGTAATGTTTGTAATATGTCGCGTAGGATTATCAGTGTGTCGTATATTCCGTCCGTTGTTGATTTTTCGTAATGTTTATTTTGTGTTATTAAGCTGAAGATAAATTTCTTTTTGTTCGGTGACACGATTACACTTTTTACTTCTGGGTTTTGTGATTTAAGAAAGTCTACATCTAGGATTCCAATGTCAATTAGTCGTTTAGCGACTCCTTTCCTTATGACACAGTCGCCTGACATACAATGTACGTAGTTGTCTTTTTTCATGAGTATGTCGTCGTTCGTTTCTTTTATATTAGTCGCTATCGGTGTCGGGTCCGTGTGACTGGCGTGCGGGATCGGGTTATGTGTTGGGTTTTTCTGTGGTGCTTGATCTTGAGGTAGTGGATTCAAAGGTGTTGGAGTTTGAGGGGGTAGGTTTGGGTAAGGGTTTAATGGTAGATCTTGGGTTGTTGAGTTCTGTTGTTCTTTGTCTAAGTTATTTTCTTTGACATTGTTTGACTCTTGAATTTCGTTATGGGGAGGCACATTGTCTACAGTGTTGTCCGTATGGTTGGTCTCTAAGTTTGTCTGTGTGTCTGGGTGGTCGAGTTGCATGGGGTTCTGGTTATCCGGCTCTGGGTTTGCAAAGTTATCTTCTTGATTTAGTGCGTTTATTTGAATTGGATTGAAGTCACAAATAGTTATTGTTATGTCTGAATTTTGGAAAATGAAATAGATCATTGACCGAACTGTTTTCCAGCTTAGTTTGTCAAGTCCGCAACCGATTTTTGGAATTGATATCGACTGTACGTTATCCGATTCTAATTCTTGTCTGAGTTTACATAGTATTTCGTACATAGTTTCGTAAGTTGGTTTACTATCGAATTCTGCTTTCGTTACTAAGTTACATACATTAACGTTATCGTACTGTGTTACTATGATGTCACCTACTTGGGGGTTATTTGAGTTTAATACGTCGCGGTTTATAATATTTCGTTCGACCATTTCTTGTGCTATACCTTGTCTGATTAAGCAGTCGGCTGGAATGCAATGTGCTACATTGTCGTTTTGTATAAATAAGTCTTCGGTTGTTTCTGTTATGAGTTCGTTAGTTAGCGTTGGTAAAAGTTTGAGGAGTTCGCGAAATTGCTTGTAGGATGGTTTCAGATAGATTGATTTTGTTATTTCGGGTGTGTTAGGTTGTGGTGAAATTGTAATTTTGGGTGTTACTTCCTTATTACCTTTGGTTACGTCTGAGTATTGTTTCCTTGGATTGGGTATAGGGATATGCGGTCTGACGGGAGTTGAGGGATTTTCGTCATGGGAGAGGTTCTTAGAACTCGGGGTTTCCGATCCGCTGGAGGTAGGGGGTTTCTGCTTATAGTAGGGCACGTGGTCGTCGTCTGACGATGAGGAAGAAGGTGGTGGTGAGGGGGTCTTAGGTTTCCTTGGTCGTAGTTTGTATTTGTATGTGTGTGTTGGAGATTGCGCGCTTTTACTTTCGTCTGTTTTATTTTGGGGTGAGGTAGGTCTTGAAGTGTTTATGGTTTTGCGTGGTTTTTTGTTTACGTGTAGATTGTCTGGGGATATATCGGACTGCGTAACGTTTCGTTTTTGGTCGATTCTTTGTGCCAATGGTAAATCGTCGGTAAGAGTGTTAGCGTGTGTAGCATTTTGATTTTGGTTGGTTCTTTCGGATAGTGGTAAGTCGTCGAGTGAGAAGCTAATGTGAGTAATATCTTCGTTTTGATTAATTCTTTCGGATAGTGGTAAGTCGTCGAGTGAGAAGCTAATGTGAGTAATATCTTCGTTTTGATTAATTCTTTCGGATAGTGGTAGTTCGTCAAGAGAAGAGTTAGATGAATTTATTATTATTGGTTTGGTAATTTTTGAAATGTTGATAGGCTTTTTCGGCATAGGAAAGCTGTCCGTTTCGTCGTCTGTGGATGTGTCTTCCATCGAGTCGTCTAGGGGACTGTCTGTTTCGGTATCAGTAAATAGATCGTATTCTATGTCTTCTTCTAGTGGGACAATCAGTCTTTTTACAGGTAATAATTCATTTATGGGACTGTCAGTTGATGGGTGGTCTGTTAACGGTGCGTTTCGGAAGTGTGTTGTTTCTTGTCTTGTTGTTAAGAAGTCCATAGGAATTAGGTCGGGTTCGTCTTTTTCTGGAGTTGAGTCGACGTTAGCTTTATATTTTTTTTTAGGAGCTGGATTTGCTGAGTCGTCCGTACTTTGTCGTGCGCGGGTTGGGAATTGGTGAGTTTCCTTTCTTTGTTTTGTGTCAGGTCTTGTTACGTTGTCTGAACTAGAATTTCGATTGCGTTTTCCGTGTATTGGTAATAGTTTGTCAGTGTCTTCGGGTGGGTTACGTGATAGTGCGTCTGCGTTACAGTTGATCTGTCCTTTCTTATATACGACATTATAGTCGTATTCTTCTAATTTAAATCTCCATCTAAGTAGTCGCGAGGTCGGGTCTTTGACGCTGCTAACCCAAACAAGTGGTTTATGATCAGTAACGAGTGTGAACTTGTGTCCATATAAATAGGGTCTAAAGTGATGTACTGAATATACGATGGCTAGTAATTCTTTTTCGATTACAGAGTAATTTAGTTCTGCTTTATTCAGTGTTCGTGAGGTGTAAGCTATTGGTAGGTCTTCTCCTATTTCACTTCGGCTGAGCACTGCGCCGATCGCGTATTTAGACGCGTCAGTCGTTAAGATGAATGGTTGGTCGAATTTTGGGTATTGTAGTATTGGAGATGTACATATCGAGTCTCGTAAAGTTTCAAAAGCCATTTGGTGTTCGGACGTCCAGATAAATTTAACATCTTTCTTTAGTAAGGTTGTCAGTGGTCTCGATATTTTAGAAAAGTTTTCGATAAAGCGTCTGTAGTAGCCGATTAGGCCAAGAAATTGTTTGATTTGCTTAGCTGTTTTAGGAACTGGGTATGCTTTGACTGCTGTTATTTTCTTCGAGTCTGGTTTTACACCATTTTCTGTAATGATATGTCCTAAATAAGCGACTTCTTTTCTTAGGAATTCGCATTTGTTCACTTGTAGGCTCAAATTTGCTGACTGTAGTCGATTAGCTAGTTTTCTGAATTTACTTTCGTGTTCTTCTAAAGAGTGCGCATAAATGACAATGTCGTCTGGATATACGAATGCTATGTTTCCTTCTAGACCAGACAGAACTTGGTCCATTAATCTTTGAAACGTTGCCGGAGCGTTCTTGAGTCCGTATGGCATATTATTGAATTCATAGTGACCATGGGGGGTTGAAAATGCTGTTTTATGTGCGTCAGTTGGGTCCATGGGGATTTGGTGGAAACCTGAAGCGAGGTCAAAAGTCGAGAAGTATTTAGCATTTCCTAACTGGTCGAGTATGTCGTTTATGTTTGGTAATGGGTACGCGTCTCCTATAGTCTTTTCGTTTAGTTTTCTGAAATCTATAACCATTCTCCATTTTTTCTTACCTTCCGCATCTGGTTTTTTGGGTACTACCCAAACTGGGGAGTTGTAGGGTGAGGATGATGGTTTGATTACATTTTGGTTTAATAATTCTGAAACTTGTTTCTGTATCTCGTCTTTGTGTACGGTTGGGTATCGGTATTGTTTTACGTTGATTGGGTTATCGTCTGTCGTAATAATCGAATGTTTTGTTAGTGATGTGTTTGATAATGTGACACCTGGTAGGAAAAATAGGTGATTGAATTCTGTTGTAAGGGCGAGTATGGATTCTTTCTCTTCGTTATTGAGATGGTTGAGGTGTAATGAGTTTTTAAGGACCGATAATCTTTCTGAACGATTGTTGTTATTATTATCGTTGGATATTTTAGGTGGTTTATTTTCAATCGCGTCGTTTATTGTCAGCACGTACGGACTGTTTTGGGTCAGATTATTGGGTTTAGCATCGTAGATTAGAACTGAGATATTAGAGTTACTAAAAGTTGAAGTTAAAGCTCGTAAGATTTTGTCCCATTTCTGTTCGCCTAGATCAGTGGATTGATCGGGAATTGAGATTGATTTCGAGTTTTTAGATTCCAGAAAGTTTTTCAAAGAGTTAAGCGTTTTAGTAATGATCGCGTCGTCTATATCGCTGGAGTATTTCTCCATGATAATAGAGTGGTATAGTGTTTGCGAGGTGTTCGAAATAACATCTTTTATGGTATCTCCGATTATATCATTTTTTGCGAATGTAATTAGTTCGTACTCGTTTAAATTAAAAGCTTTTAATAGTTCAACTGAAGTTCTTCGCAAAATTTCAATTTTCTGTGGTATGAAATGAAGGATCGCGCCTGAAGAATTACATATACTGTCGTTAACTATAGAAATTGGTACAGCGTGAGCTTGTTTAATAGGACTTTCGGGCTCGAGTGTACTTGGATGTTCGTTGACAGGTTCTAGGGTTACCGTCGGCACGCTTATCTCAACAGCTGATTCGTTCGAGTTTATTGCGAGTATATATGCTTGACCGCTTATGTTTGTTACTAATGCTTTGCCGCAGTGTATATTGTGGCCTAAATTAATTGTATCTACATAACCTTCGTTGGCTTCTGGATTTGAAACTTTAAGGGGGATTACTTGAGCGGTACGACCTGGTATCGTAATGTGTGTTGCGATTTGTGACTTGTGTTTTTGGAGTTCGAAGGGAATTACTGCATCTGTCAAGGTTAATGTGTTATTTCTGTATGATACAACGGCTTTTTGTTTATATAGTAAGGGTTGTCCGATAATACCATCTTGGGCTATCGGGAAATCTTCGGGGACTACGTGAAATTCGTGTTCTTCGTTATTAATATTTAATTTAGTTGCTGCTAAGGTATTAGTAAATCCGTCAGTTATTCCTGTTAATTTCCGCATTTTAGTTTCGTCGCGTTCTGTCTCTGTTTTTAATGAACTGACTTTAACAATATTTAAGTCTGCGCCGGTATCTATTATGAACTTCGATTTTTCTTCTAATTCTTTTATATTGATTTCGACGACTGGTAACAGTCCATTAATCGGTTCTGAATCTGTTTCGAGGACGTGATTTATTGTATTGTTGAACGCGGCTGTGGTTGTGTTGAGTCCGTCGGCACGTTCTCCCGGCGGACAGTGTTCGAGTTTAAAGAACCCTGTGTTAGTTGTTTCTGTGCGTTATTATAGGCGCGTTTTCGGCAGTTCTCTATCGCGTGTCCCTGACGTTTGCAATAATTACAGGATATAGAAGAATATTGTGTATTTTGTTGATTTAGTTGTTGTGATTGGTTTATTTGTTGGTTAGGTTGCTGTGGTTGGTTTTGTATTTGTTGTTGTTGGATTTGGAGTTGTTGTTGATAATTTTGGGGTTGTTGTTGATGGTTTCGGAATTGTTGTCGGTGATTTTGGGGTTGTTGTTGGTAATTTTGAGGTTGTTGTTGGTAATTTTGAGGTTGTTGTTGATAATATTGGGGTTGTTGGTTATTGTAATTACGTTGTCTGCAGTTATCTATCGTATGTCCTTGGCGTCGACAGTAGCTACAGATTCCATAAGTGTGATATTGTGCATTCGGTTGGTTAGGCATCTGTCTGTTCGCTGCTTGGGGTAGATTATCGCGAGTACGTTGTCTACAGTTTTCTACTACGTGTCCTTGGCGTTTGCAATAATCACAGGAAATAGAGGGATTACGATAGATGGGTTGTTGAAGTTGGTTATTAAGTGTATTATAGGCACAACGATTCAAATATTCCTGTTCTTCTGTGGTAGCCATATCGATGGCTTCTCCTAAAGTGGTTGGGTGTGAACCGGCTACTCTAATTTCGATCTCAGGGATCAAGCCTCTAACAAAGCACTTAAGTACGTTAGTTTCGACTGCTGCGATCGTGCCGGCAGTATCGTCTGCATTTGAATTGTTGATGGCCTGTTTTGTGTTGTATAGTATGTCTTGTACTGTCGCGCTATAATCTAAAACACTTTGGTCGCTTCTTTGTCTGACACTGTTCAACTCTGCTTGCCATTCAAAGATTGTCTTTTTAGGTAGAAATGCTTGTTTTAAGACTTTGAGGATTTCATCGATGTTAGTATATTCTCTACTTCCCAAGTATGATTCAGCTATTCCATAGATTTTAGTTCTGACCATTCGCGTTAGGACTGGACGTTGAGCTGGTTTAATAAGAGATTTTGCATTTTCGCAGCTACTTATGAAGCTATTTATATTCAAATTTTTCCCATTAAAATGTGGGATTGTTTCGTTGATGTCTTTAAGAGACCAATGAGAGGTTCCCGTTTCCTCGGATGAGTTTCCAGGTTGATCAGGCATTTTGCGATTTTGTGAATTAGATTATTTCGAGTGTGGTGTGTGTGTTTATTATAATTTAAAAAAAATAACTTACAAGCTGATGACGAGAATAAGAAAAATATTCATAGTAATACGGGTCTGAGTTGGTGTTGGAGATGGAGTTGGTGTGCGTCTGGTGTCGAGAAGTCGTCGAGAAGAGTGTGGGTGTCACGGCTCGTGGGTCTAGTTGTCGTGAAGAGTATAGGTGTCACGGCTCGGGAATCTGGACTTCGTTGCAGCGAGATCGCTGATCGTTGGATTCAGATGAATCTTTGTGGGACTAGGTGCCTTTGAGGATGTTGTCAACTTCTTATCTTTCATCAACTTTGGTTTATTGTTGAATTATTTCCTTGATCTTGTAGAGGTATTCGAGGAGCACTGTGTTATGTTCTCACTTCAATATCCACGTATAGGTATAATGCATACACTTTATATATTATAGGTTCGGTAGATTTAGTGGATTTATGTTGATCTGGTGATTTAGTAGATTTTGTAGATTTTGTGATTTGGTAGATTCAGTAGATTTAGTAGATTTATATTGGTTTCGTGATTTAGTAGATTTCGTGATTTGGTAGATTTAGTAGATTTAGTAGATTTATATTGGTTTCGTGATTTAGTAGATTTTGTATAACTTGTCACGATGATTCAATCACTCGATGGTAATCACTCGTATCACGTATATATAACTTCGTAGAATTCACTTATTTGTCACTGTATTTTCCGGTAAACGAGGTAGTTCCGCTGCCACCATTGTTATGAATTAGGAAGGCGTTGCCACCATTGTTATGAACTAAGAAGTTGAGGTGGTTAAGCTGCCACCGTTGTTATGAGTTAGGTTGATGAGAGTTATCAGATGCCGTTGAGTTCGTCCCTCGTTTTTATACCCTTAGGTAACCGGATTGGAGTGGTAGGTGACTGACGTGGATATTCATATATAAATGATAACTAAATGGTTGTTTATTGGTAATGATTACAATGATGGTAGAACCATCTATTTGAGTTTTACAATTGTAGAGTTTGACTAACAAGGGAACCCCGCCAAGTGTCCCCCTCCGATTTCAACGAAACTTTGGGAGATTGTAGAGGGGGTGAAAATATTCGACACGTATTTTTTTATATCTGCGGAATTCCACCCCAAGGGGGTGTAATCAAGCCCTGAAAATTGCGGATTTCGCTATTCGATAGCTCGTGAAGAACGAACGGCCGAGGATTTTTGGCTGACAAGGTGCTACCGGGGGTTTTCGGGGCCGCTGATTACGAATCTGGCATCAGATTTTCAAAATTCAAAATGGCGCATCCAATATGGCGAACGTCGAAACGAAAAATGGTACCAATTTTCCCAAAATTCTGTACCCGGGGGTTTTCGGGGTCGCTGATTACGAATCTGGCATCAGATTTTCAAAATTCAAAATGGCGCATCCAATATAGCGAACGTCGAAACGAAAAATGGTACCAATTTTCCCAAATTTCTGTACCCGGGGGTTTTCGGGGTCGCTGATTACGAATCTGGTATCAGATTTTCAAAATTCAGAATGGCGGATCCAATATGGCGAACGTCGAAACGAAAAATGGTACCAATTTTCCCAAAATTCTGTACCCTGGGGTTTTCGGGGTCGCTGATTACGAATCTGGCATCAGATTTTCGAAATTCAAAATGGCGCATCCAATATGGCGAACGTCGAAACGAAAAATGGTACCAATTTTCCTGAAATTCTGTACCCGGGGGTTTTCGGGGTCGCTGATTACGATTCTGGTATCAGATTTTCAAAATTCAAAATGGCGGATCCAATATGGCGAACGTCGGAACGACAAATGGTACCAATTTTCCCAAAATTCTGTACCCGGGGGTTTTCGAGGTCGCTGATTGAAAATGTGTAGTCGAAATTGGAAAATTCAACATGACTGACACAAAATGGCGGACCGACTTCTTCCAAAATGGTGTGGATTGCTTCGGATTCGGTATCCCCGGGATTTCGGGGTCGCTGATTACAAATCTGAGGTTAGAATTGGAAAATTGATATTGGAAAATTACGAGTAGATGAGTAGACGGACATTGTATCGTTAGAGATGACAAGAATATGACGTAATGATTTTTTGTTCAATAAAAATATGATTTCAATTCCAGAAATTGCTATCAAATCTTCAAAAACTGTAATTTCCAAGTATTTTCTAAACAACAGTGTAAATATTTTCATGAAAATTATTGCCAATATTCTGGTAATTTCATAAATTGAATGTTCCATAAATATTTATGCAATATTGCGTAAAAATATTGGTTCATAAATATGTACGGTAAATGTATTTCTATTGACATATCATGAGTAATGAATGATTGATAATAAATAGTTCTGATAGAAATGCTGTGCTGATAACCAGAAGTAGAAATATTCGGTGATGAGAAACGCGTTTTATCTTATAAACCGAACTTACATAAGACTTCTTTTTCTTACGTAAGATTTCTATTTCACAAGTAAAAATATTCGGTGATAAGAAACGTGTTTTATCTTATAAACCGAACTTACATAAGACGGTTTAATCTGTTGTTGTTCAGTGTATTTTTACGTATGGAGTTGAGTTTATCCATCCCTCTAAAGAGACTTGGAGAAAAATGCACGTCAATCCGTTGAACGTCATTCAGCTTTTGTCTCTAGCATTCAATGCTATTAAATTACTCGATTCTCCAGTCACGGAATCCGAAAGGCAGTTGAGCGAAGAGCTCGAAATCATCATCAAAGATGCAATGATACAGCCAATGGAAACTGAAATTGAATGGAGTTTGGATTTTGAACATCCAAATGCAGTGCACGAATCGGAAATTATAGAAGACAACGATGGAACAGAAGACTGGAATCATCAAAGATTTCTGAATCCCAATATAGATGCACCGGACCAAGTTTGCACCATCGATGATGAAGATTTGGATTATGATCACAAAAAACAAGCGACAGAATTTTGGAGGTCTGGAAAAACGGGAAACAGAAAGGTATCGTCCGTTCAATCAAAATTCAGAAAAGTTCAGTCTGTGCGACAATTACGGCGCTGGGCACATCAAGTTAATCAAGGTGGGACATACAGAGAAAAGTTGAAAATGATCTGTGAGTATACTCTTAACAATGTAATGGATGCTTTAAATAGGAAATTGCCAATTCACGATATTGATATTAGACGTTGGGCCATACGAGCGCGACAACTGTTTGATATGGCACCAGCAAAATTTAAGGCATCCAAAACCTGGCTATTAGAATTTAAGAAACGTCACGGAATCGTGTCGCGGAAAATTACGAAACATATAACAAAAAATACATTAGCAACACAGGAATCTTTAAAAGAGCAGGCTGCCATCTTCATTCAGAAAGTAAAAACCCACATCGTCGATATCGGAGTCGAAAACGTTTACAATTCCGATCAGGGCGGTTTCAATTTGGAGCTACGTGCAGGGCGAACCTTAGCGTTGCGAGGGCAAAAAACAGTGGAATCAATAATACAATCAAAGTCATCAACAACGCACAGCTACACCATACAGCCTTTGATTTCGGCCGATGGCAAATCATTGTCACCTCTATTAATTGTTTTAAAAGAATCTAGTGGAGGATTTGGTCCTCGAGTGCAAGAGACTATGTTTAAACCACAGAATGTATATCTTATGGCTTCGAAATCTGGGAAATTAACAACCGAACATTTTAAACATTGGTTTCAAGACGTATACCTTCCGCACACCAGTCCGAAATCGGTTATATTATTGGATTCATGAAGTGGTCAATGTCCGGGCGTATTTGAAACGATGAATTTCAATGGACAAAAAGTAGAACTTCTAACCATTCCCCCAGGGACAACTGGAATGATACAGCCACTGGACGTGTACGGATTTCGCATATGGAAGAATTATATCAAACATTTCTCTGATATCGTGATATTGTATGATTACGACGTGAATCTTCATTTGAGAGACAATATCGTCAAGCTGCAAAGTCTTACTCACAATCAATTTTCGTCTCCTAGATTTACAGATCTTTTTAAATATTCATGGTATAAAAGTGGATACATAGACGCAAGACCACCGAAATTCGAAAATCCGGTTCAATATTGTTTTACCGAGAGTTCTCCAACGTGTGACATATGCGGCGACGTTGCTATTATCAGGTGTGCGTGGTGTAAAAAGTCGCTATGTTTAAAACACTTTTTTCATGAATATCACTATTGTCAAAACTATCACCCGTGACGAAATACGCATGATGTAAGCTATATTGTAAGGTTCAATCTAAAGATTTATATTCGTATACATAAGACCTTTATTCGTATACTATATTCGTATATTATATTCGTATACTATAACACCATTATATTATGAAAGTGAATAAAACGATTGCCAAAGGTAGCTTAATCATGAATTAGCGAGGTATTTACCACACCGTATTTTTTTCTACAGTCATAAAACTGTTATTAGTTTGTGGGGTCTTTTATTTATAATTTTTGAAAATCTGATACCAGAATCGTAATGAGCGACCCCGAAAACCCCCGGGTACAGAATTTTGGGAAAATTGGTACCATTTTTCGTTTCGACGTTCGCCATATTGGATGCGTCATTTTGAATTTTGAAAATCTGATGCCAGATTCGTAATGAGCGACTCCGAAAACCCCCGGGTACAGAATTTTGGGAAAATTGGTACCATTTTTCGTTTCGACGTTCGCCATATTGGATGCGCCATTTTGAATTTTGAAAATCTGATGCCAGATTCGTAATCAGCGACCCCGAAAACCCCAGGGTACAGAATTTTGGGAAAATTGGTACCATTTTTCGTTTCGACGTTCGCCATATTGGATGCGCCATTTTGAATTTTGAAAATCTGATGCCAGATTCGTAATCAGCGACCCCGAAAACCCCAGGGTACAGAATTTTGGGAAAATTGGTACCATTTTTCGTTTCGACGTTCGCCATATTGGATGCGCCATTTTGAATTTTGAAAATCTGATGCCAGATTCGTAATCAGCGACCCCGAAAACCCCCGGGTACAGAATTTTGGGAAAATTGGTACCATTTTTCGTTTCGACGTTCGCCATATTGTATGCGCCATTTTGAATTTTGAAAATCTGATGCCAGATTCGTAATCAGCGGCCTCGAAAACCCCCGGTAGCACCTTGTCAGCCAAAAATCCTCGGCCGTTCGTTCTTCACGAGCTATCGAATAGCGAAATCCGCAATTTTCAGGGGTTGATTATACCCCCTTGGGGTGGAATTCCGCAGATATAAAAAAATACGTGTCGAATATTTTCACCCCCTCTACAATCTCCCAAAGTTTCGTTGAAATCGGAGGGGGACACTTGGCGGGGTTCCCTTGTAAGAGTAGTTTTGGGTTAGTGATTTTATGATTCTAGAGCGAGTCTAAAAAGTGACTGCTTTCTTTAACGGTTTGGATGCAAGTGATGAGTGCAAGTGCAAGTGCAATATTGGTTGCTATCTGTCTGAATGATGAGATCATTCTTTTCATTGTTCTCCCGAGCTTGAGCGCGTTTATGCAGGTGCAGTTTTATCGGTGCATAGATAGGGATGCGGTTCTTAGAAGGTATGGTGAGGCTTCCTCTGATAGGAGGCTGAGAGACTAGTTGGATGCAGGATGTTGTGTCTTGGGTAATGGGTGTGAGGGTGTAGGAGAGTGTAGGGTAGTATGGAATACGTAACAATCTTATTTTTTGTCTTGATTTTTGTCTTGATTTTTATCTTATTTATTGGCTTGAATTTTGTCTTGATTTTTTGTCTTGATTTTTGTCTTGTTTTTTATCTTGATTTTTGTCTTACATTTTGTCTTGATTTTTATCTTATTTTTTGTCTTGATTTTTGTCTCATTTTTTGTCTTGATTTTTGTCTTACATTTTGTCTTGATTTTTATCTTATTTTTTGTCTTGATTTTTGTCTTATTTTTTGTCTTGATTTTTGTCTTACATTTTGTCTTGATTTTTATCTTATTTTTTGTCTTATTTTTTGTCTTGATTTTTGTCTTACATTTTGTCTTGATTTTTATCTTATTTTTTGTCTTGATTTTTGTCTTATTTTTTGTCTTGATTTTTGTCTTGATTTTTGTCTTACATTTTGTCTTGATTTTTATCTTATTTTTTGTCTTGATTTTTGTATTGTTCTTTGTCTTATTTTATGTCTTATTTTTTGTATTGATTCTTATCTTATTTTATTTCTTGATTTTTAACTTTTTTCTTGTCTTGGTTTTATTTTTTTTTTTTTTTTTTTTATACATAAAGCTGCCTGTCTTTCTCACACACGGGCATACTTGGATATATGCATAGATGGGTTCGGAAATCTAAGAAGCCTCAAAAATCAGCTGTAACGTGCCTAAGTGCGTCCAATCTTCTGAAATTTCGGATAGGATAATTATTTTTAATTTCAAGTGCTTAGGTTACGGGGAGCTGCTCGTTTTCATACACACGGGCACTCTTGAATACGCCGTGGCTTCGCATGCTGTGTCGAAGGACCGCGTTGTAACCGAGCAAAGCGAGGTTAGAATAGTGGTTTTCAGTACGCAGTGACATAAATTTATTTTCTATATCTACTGCATAAGTCACGGAAAGTTGCCCGTTTTAATGATTTTCTTCTGGCAGTCTTGAACCTGCATGCATACGTGTATGTATACAGCATACTCTTTCATGGTCTACAGTTATCACATGTCGAGAGGGTTAAGTTTAACATTTTATTCTGACAGTTCTCGTTGCCATCTGAACTTTGTCACTGTGCAAACCTGAACATCGCCGATCACACAGATGTGTTTACATGTATTAGTATTACCCCCTCCATACCAAGTCCCTGGCCCTAGTTATCACTTCATCAAACCTGGTCATAGAAGTGATTCAGGTATAATAGATTAATTGTATATTTGTATATAAACGAATTATATTATTTATTGTTAAATCCATTTGTATACGTTTACAGTAATAAACTGCAACACTTTCAACCAGAGCTCATTTGTTCAAACAGTAAGCCTGTCGACTCACATTCATTTTTAAGAACTGTTCCCGATGAATTTTATTGCTAGCAGTTGTTTATTATTCACAGAGGCTGTCCTATTGAGTGAGAAATTCTCGAGGTCCACAGAACATGACATCACAGCAATCATAAAATCGTGGCTAGTAGGTGCTATTGGTAGGATGAAAAAACTGCAGGATCTCGATAACGCCGAAAATAATGAAAAGTGAGTACGCGAATGGTAACTTTCAGAATTTTGTCATACTTTTAATCTGAAGTGTCATTCGCACTATTCATCTTTTCTTTATTCATGTTTAGTAACACGACAAATCCAGAAAATGAAGCAGAAGCCAGCTCTGCTAATATTTCCTGCGAGGACAATCACACAGATGATGATCCTGGGGCAGGAGATAATGCAGAACCTAACAAGCAGCGTGAATAAAGACAAGAAGAATCTGACAGGGGAGATGTTTCTTTGGATGGTCATTAAACTATGATCAAGAACAAGAAAACTGTTGATAGATTCTGAAACCAACGACCAAAGAAAATTTTATTACAGTTCCTATTAGAGTTAAGTGTTTTTATCATACCGAACTAATGTTCACGTAAGCTGTCAATGATAGTACTTTTTTACCATAATTGGGTTGGGTCGTTTTCTTCTTTATATACTTGAATTCGATACTTCACCAAGATTACATTATAATTATGTTTGCCTCTCAAAGTCATTATTATCGTTATACGCACTGAAATGTGTTCATTCATAGCATTTTCGACTGGGGCTACACCGGGCTACACTGGTGTAGTGTAGCCATCTTTGTCTCTCTCTTCCTCATAGAAAAGAAAGAGGATGACGATAGTTACACTACACCAGTGTAGCTCGGTGTAGCCTAGTCGAAAATGCTATCAGTTGTTGAAACCAGAATATTTAATATCGTCCTAGTGTTAGTGTTTTTATTAACATATCCATTCAAGTAAGCTGTCGGTGACAGTCTTTTATTTTTCAACCATATTGCAGGGTTAAGCCGTTTCCTATTAAACATAGGTATGTACTCGGATTTGAAACTGTGTATAAAGATTATATTATAATTATGTCCGCTTAAAGTAATTTTTATTTTTATATGGGCAATTTCACCCCAATCCGACCCACGTCTGACCCTCACCCCTTTCGATTCGAGTCATTATTTTTTATGTTATTCCACCTTTTCGAAAAAATACTCTGTATTTTTTTCAGATTTTTTGGAAACCGTCCGATTGACCTATGATTTTTGAAAATGACCACATCGATAGCCCGAATCGAAGAATCTGAATAAATTCACGGGGAATTGATATCTTTAAATTTTAATTGATTTCGGGAGAAAACATCGATGTGAGTGATGGGAAGAACTGCTACGCTGGACGCTGGGAGAAACTTTCTCCCTGAGCGTAGAACAGTTGAACTTTGTTGAGAGAAAAAAGTGCCACTAGCGGAAATAAGTGAAAAAATATGGTCAAGTGATCTCTTCACGCGAGGGCGAAAAATTCTCCCAGAATCGAAGACTGGCATGAGAAATTCTGAGGAAGAACGGTTATACAACGCTCTAATAAGTCAAGTTGGTATTGTCGACGAGCCATTCCTCCATTCTTCCGCGCGCTGTGAAAGCAGCTGCTACCCCAGTTCTTACTCTACCTATTTTCGAACGCTCCGAAGCGACCTTATAAATATGGGCATATCTCCGAAAATATTTACCGGATCGGTTTGAAATTTTCAGTGGATATACTCAAATACACGTACATTCCGAAAATGTAGAAAAAAAAATCGATTTTTTGAAAATTCTAATCGCCTATAACCCCTTAAGGCCCATCCCTAGTCGCCCACCTTGTTTTGATACAATGTGACACATTTCGATTATTATCCGAGCCCAGGCGTCAAAAACCGAGATCAAACGTCTCAAAGTCTTTCATGTTATTTATTGGCAGAACCAGCTTATAGTTCTCCATAAACTTATATACAGGGTGTCTGGAAATTCGCGCACTCGAAGCATACCGGCGGATCCCTTGCGAAATAATAAGACGAAAGTTACCTATGCAAAAAAGTCCGCGGAGACTTAGTCCTTCCGTAAAAAGGACCTAATAACGAACCAATTAGTGTTCATCTATAGGAAAGACGGTCTAAAATCCACAAGAATCCGCACACTGGAATTTTCATTGCGTGAACCGACTGTCTAATGTCAATCGCTCACCACACATTATTGTCTTGTTCTCCCTAGTAAGGCGGACGGCGATGCGGATTCTTGTGGATTTTAGACAGTCATTCCTATAGATGAACGCTCATTGGTGCGTTATTAAGTCCTTTTTACGAAAGAACTAAGTCCCCGCGGACTTTTTTGCATAGGTAACTTTCGTCTTATTATTTCGCAAGGGATCCGCCGGTATGCTTCGAGTGCGCGAATTTCCAGACACCCTGTATAGTGGGACCACAATTCTCTTCGAGTGCTCTGCAATTTTGCAGCTTCAACGAAAGTTGATCAATTGCTTTAGTATTTTTCTCAACTTCCACATGGAGCGCTTTTATAGCTTTTAAAATTAGAAGTGTTTCTGCAGAAATGAACATGAACAATATGGAGTTTATACACAATAAGAATTACGAGTTGGTCGAATATGTAGTAGAGAAGCGTTGAAATTTCTATTACCTTCGCTATAGGTTTTGGTCTTTGAGCGCTGTGATCTATCGTGGTGGCTCCTGTCTGTGGGCATATCAGAATTTGAATCCAAGCCTACATAAAAAGAAGTTGAGTATATTATATGATGCGATTTTCGCGATTTTATACATATAGATTATTAATATCAATTTGTTGAGTGTATAATATTGGAAATGTGTCAAGATTTTCGATACTCATCTTTGGTTTTGTTACCCATAAAGTAGTTGATTGAATTTGATACATTTTCATAAGGCAGATGACTTTCAAATAGCCAGAATGTATTTATACATACGGGGAAAATCGTCTTTTTCTACCCTTAGATGTCCATTTGATCGAGGACTTTGAGGTACAGAGTAAGGATTTCCCTCGACACAAGACAGTGACATTCCTAGAAATGTTTGATTCCATGTTCAGATTAAAACATTCTAGATCATATACCGAGGAAAAGTTTTTTTTTTTTGTAAAACAATAAATGGATTTTTTAAATATAAATCTAAATGGCTTACGTTTTGATGATTTGTTCACAGACATTTGAGAGCCTGACTTTGTTTGTTCGACGGAAGCTATTTTTTCTATTCGTTCAGCCGTAGTTGTTTTTAGTTGGCTGTCACGAGACGTTGATGTAGATGGTTTATTTTGATTGAAATCTATAAAATCACTTGTGATCACAATCCTTATTCAAGCAGTAAATACAATTACTGAAATTATTCCACTTGTAATAGAAACATTCACCATTTGATAGAGGGTCAGTAATAGATGGTACGCTCATCATTTCTTTCAGGCTCTTCTTCTTGAAAGTCTTTTCTATACGCTTGGCTTTCTCAGCTGGTACTTCACTACCAGTGGTGTATGCGTATGGTTCTCTGTTCAGTCTTTCGACCCGTTGGATAGCCTCTTCATAATATTCTGGGAAACGTAAATCTCGACCGTCATTTTAACCGAGATTTACTGGGCTTCTCCCAATATACATATTGTTCACAAATGAAAAAAATTATACAAATAACATTCACTTACTTGCTTCCCTTCTTAACTTTACTGGATAAGCTGGAAAGTTGTTAGGGGCAGCCAATGTATTTTTCATCAATCCATACACTAAAGTACGCATTGGCTGGGTATATGGTGGCGGTAAAAATCTAGCAATCAGTAGTCGTCTTTCTGAGTCAAATGAGACCCACTCGGATAGCACAAAATCTACTGTAGCAAGTCCTTTTTTATCAGACTTTTTACTGCTGGCGATGAATTCAATTAATTGATAAGGATATTTCACCACATCGATATCACTTTCGTAGCTACTCATCTGAAAGATTGAAAAACGTATCGTATTGGCTGATTCATTTGTTCGTATTTATCACATACGGAACCACGTGCTAGATGAATGTTATAAGTCGCAATTAATGCCATGACTAATCTCAAATTTACTGAATATTCGGAAAGGATGGGGATTGTAGCATTCGCAAAGCACAAACCTTGTATAGTATGAACGTACCATACACATTTTCACATGGTGCAATAATTATGAGGTTAAATAAGGTCAAATAACATGGTTAAATAGCGCCGTCAAGTTTCACACGAATTACAGCCGAATGTAACCTATTCCAACCGCTTAAACATATTTTGCCTGGAAGTAATTTTTATTATTAGAACTCACCTTTTACACGATTTTGCGGGTCAAACTAGGGTCATAGCGGGTCATAGAACTCGCTACTGCCCAGCAACAAGCTCATTCGCTGGAACGTCCGGAACAACGTGGCAAACGTAAGCACGCATGTGAGATGTGAGTTTGTTTCGCGCAAGGATGATACGCGTAGTGCGATACACGGTGTTGTGCGCAGCGGTGGGATACTCGACCGTAAATTTTTGAAATCACATGCTGATGAAACGTTGAAAAGTTTCACAAACCGTTCTTTACTTGAGGTTACGTTAATGGCTTCACCTTCTATAAGTTATGATGTAATGAAACTTTACCAAAATTAGTCCAATTGGACTCTTCAGGCATGGAAAACTGGTGAAGTGCGTTTCAAGAAATCCTACATCTTTTTTTGTCAATCTTTTCAATAATAATTTACTTCGCTGAGCAAAATTCTTCTCCCATTCACGAAGGACATCTCCTAACTGATAATTGTCTCGTTTATCGTCAGTTAAGCAATTAAGTCCACACTGTTCTGTTACTGAAAACATAAGTCCAACATTCTTCCACACAACAATTCGATGACTGAATTCGATGTACATTAACTGAAGTACGTTCAACATTTCCTTACTTTCTTTTCTCGCGTCTATGACTTGACTTGCCTGCATAGTCAAGAGACCGGCTGAACGTAATTGTCGTCTCATATACTTATAATAATTATAAAGTAATCCTCGAGCACCTATGCTTTCCTTGCATTCAAGGCAATGAGGTACATAAAAAATGTCCTCGTCTTCTGTTGGGAATATTTCTTTAATCTGTGCTCTTATTTGTAGAAATTGTTCATTTGATATCCTACAAGTAGAATATGCAATTTATTGTAGTAAATGGCTTCAGAAAAATTGTATAACGTTACGTAAAATCGAAAATTGAATATATATTAAATAAATAGCATTCTACAGGGGATAAAAATGTCGTATTATTCGTAAGAAACCATCAATATGTAAGAATAGTAATCTAGGAATATCATATGAAAATTCTATGAAACAGAATATTGGGAACGTAATTTATACTTATAGTGAATTCGGTCCTGGTTTAATCTGTCTATGATGATCAAGTCTTTCAACTTACTGTAGTTCAATTTTTGTGTTTTTGCGTATTGTGACAGTATAATATTGCCCAACAAGTTATTTTGGGCATTCAAGAAATGATAGAGTTCATTTTCTTTATAAATAAAAGCTGCAACAAATTTTGCATATTTACGAAAATGCACAATGCAGTGGATGAATGAAAATGAATTTGCGAGATGTTCATACGGATATTTTTTTAAACGAAGTATCTTTCATCAAATTAACAACGATACAAAAGTCACTGATACAATTGATTGATTGAAAGATATTGATAAAATTTACTTGTAAAAGAAAGACTAGCTGTTTTTTCTGCACTACTGCTGCAGGAAATTTCTGGTTCCTCTTCGGATATTAGCATATCTAATTTATTTGGGTTATCGTTGTCAACATGCATTACACCTACACCATCCATCATGCTACACTGATTCATGAAAAACAACGTATATATATTAGGGTGGTTCTTATTTAGGGTTTGGTGGAATTTAAATCGTTGCGCCCCCCTAATCAATCACAAATAATTTTCAAAAAATCACTGTGAAATTTGAGGTCTTAATTTTAACACTAAGCCAGGCCGCAAGAGGCTTTTGTATTTTTTTTCTTTTTTATTTAATTTTGTCTAACTAAAGATATATTATTGGGTCTTGTGCATTTCTAGATGTTTTTTTTTCGTCTGCGGCACTCAAATTCATTGGCTATTTATTACTTATTTCAAGTGATGCAATATATAAATTTCATATACATAAAAAGTGATTTTTTCAAAATTATTCGTGATCGATTAGGGGGGCACAAGGATTTAAATTCCACCAAGCCCTAAATAAGAACCACCCCGATATATATATACAGGGTGTCTCAAAATTCGCGGACCATCTGTATACCAGCGGATTCCTTACAAAAAATGGAGACGAAAGTTACTTATGCAAGAAAATCCGCGGGGACTTAGTTTTCCCGTAAAACGCACTTAATAACGAACCAATTAGCGTTCGTCGATAGGAAATACTGTCTAAAATCCACAAGAATCCGCACTCGGGAATTTTCATTGCGTGAACCGACTGTCTAATGTCAATCGCTCACGGTGGCTTCAAGCGCGGCGGGCGGAGCGGGGAACACCACACATTATTGTCTTATTCTCCAGAGTGGGGCGGACGGCATTGCGGATTCATACAGTCTTTTCTAAAGACGGACGCTGAATGGTTCGTTATTAAGTGCGTTTTACGGGAAAACTAAGTCCCCGCGGATTTTCTTGCATAGGTAACTTTCGTCTCCATTTTTCGCAAGGAATCCGCTGGTATACAGATGGTCCGCGGATTTTGAGACACCCTGTATATGAGAAGCGAAATACCGATGCAAGAACACATGAAAAAAGCTGAAAAGAAGGAAAATTTTCTATACGCATATACATTGTAACGCAGTTTTCAATCAGGCGAGGAAACCCGAAGATTCTGCTCACAATTCGGCACCTTTCCGTGTTACTTACCGAATTACCAAAATGTTGGGCGCCAGACGCTGATGCGTCGTTTCCATACGATACCAGAACAAATTACATAAAACCAAAAACTAACGGAAATGCGACGAGCTATAACTCGACTTGCTCAGATAACAAAGCCTTAGATAGAGGGGCAGGGTACACCATATAAAACAAGCTTACTTCTTTGAGAATGTTTGAGATCACATCAATCAATTATTTATTTACGAAATTAGATAACGCACTGAGATCGATACAGAATTTATTATCTTACTTAACGGGTTATTACCAACGATCTTCTAATTGATCGAACAGAATCTATGCAATTACGATACAGTTGAATCTAAGACGTGTGTCAGAGGTGACTCGATATAAAACAATTTAATTAGACTCCAGACTCGGTATCACAGAGCGATACATCGTACCCGAATGCAAAATATAATTCGTGACACACACTCAGAACAACGTATGAAGCTCAAGATTTTACTTAGAAAAATTGGTAACAAACTACGAAAGATTAGCCACGCTTGGCCATACGATTCACAATAATTCGAGATCTACTGTTAGATAGAGACCACGCGGTCATTCGAAAGACGCGAATCACAGGTTCAACGATAACAGACTAAACTATAATTTTATTTGATCTTGAACTAAATTCTGACGATATTGTAACGATAGTTGTGATATTAAATTATCCAAAAACGATATTAAACATTACTGAACCATACTAGATTTTACATACGGTGATAAATTATACGAAAGTGACCATATTTGACTCAATTAACAAATTAATAACAAGACTTAACGATAAAAACTAAACTGTAACGCGAGGCCTAAGCCTTCGCGGTAGTGCTGGGCGATACAGTATCGATACTCTCGATATCGATACTATCATTCAGAAATATTGCAATATTGTATCGATACTCAACATAACGATATATCGATGTATCGATACGATACCTAACGATATTGGTTTGCGCGGCATATATTTACTCCGACGTTTTCGAATGTTCAATTCAGTATTCAGTTCTTGATATTTTTATACTTCAGCGATCAAACTTCGAAGGTAAGTATTAAATGTGAATATAAGTTAAAATTGTATGCTTGTGTCGACTGTTGAACGGGTTTGGAAGTTATTTATACGTTAATATTAGGTTAGATTGAAAAATTCGTCGTATCATGATTTATGTATTCTAATTGCTTCATTCAATTTATTTTTCAGTCAATAGTGAGTTGAGCATGAGAGTAAGAGTTACCTAAATACCTAGTGAGAGTGCAGTGATTCGTCCCTCACGACCCATACTCCGTACCTTACACTTAACCTCTACGTTCCACAATTCACAGTAGCAAGCATAAAATATCTAACATTCCCATATTATTTATACTTTTAATCCATTGCAACCATTCATCAGTAAACGATATAATTGATATTTACAGCTCTTACTACAAAGTACATTATTATTCCAGTGGGACCTAAACCAAGTCCAGTTTGGCAATATTTCATAAAAATTGATAAGGGTGGAAAATGCAAAATTTGTGATCAGTCGATTACGTCGAGTGGAAATACGACAAACTTGATGTTCCATCTTCAACGGTCTCACCCGGATATCAAAATGTGCAAACAAGAAAAAAATACAGTTCCTCAAAAAAGATCCATGGTAAAAACCAAATAATATTTTATAGAGCTGCAGCCGATAAGCATTCATGTTTCATTTAAACCGTTTTATAATTTGCAGCAGCCTGATAGTAATATCAACAATTTGGAACGTCCAGGACCGTCTGCTTCACCAGCATTGTCATGGACCTCTACTTCGTCTGATGTCACTTCCCAGAGCTCTGAAACTTGTGGGGCAACCAAATCAAAGCAGCCGAGACTAGACGATAGTTTCACCAGACAAAGATCTTTCCAAGGTATAGCTAATAATTATCAAGATCAGAAAGATTATACTCATATCGAAGATTTTGTTCAATTTCTAATTTTGATTTTCTTAGTCACTATATCGTTTGGAGATCAGAATGGTAATAAAATATGTAAGGACTGTTGATGACATGTATATTTGTATCTATTTCTAGATGGAGGACCAATATCAACTGACATGACCAATAAACTGATATATATGATCGTAAAAGATTATATGCCTTTCAGTACCGTAGAGAAGGAAGGCTTCCTAGCTTTCATGAAGTGTGCGGCCCCATTGTTTAAAGTTCCGAGTAGACGAAGTCTTGTAAGACTCATCGAGACGAAGTATGAGCTTTTAGCTTCCATGATAAAGGAAGAATTATCGGGCATAAACAATATTTGTCTCACATCGGACATTTGGATGGATTCACTGAACACGAAGAGTTATCTGGGACTAACAGCTCATTACTTGTACAATGATACCCTAAAATCTATCACCATTGGCGTCAAGGATTTGGGTGAAAGGCACACGGCAGAAAATATTTCAAAGTGGCTATTAGAATTATTGATCGATTGGGAAATTCAAAAAGACAGCATTATTGTGGTCGTTACGGATAATGCAGCAAATATGGTGAAGGCGGTAGAAGACACATTCGGTGCCGATAAGCACCTGCCATGCTTTGCACACACTTTAAATCTGGTTCCCTCAAAGATTATTGATACAGATGCAACCGTAAATATGCTTTGTAAAAAAATAAAAAGTATTGTAACTTATTTCAAAAGATCCAGTATTGCAGCAGATGGATTACGAGAATTAACCGAAATGAAGTGTGTACAAAGCATGGAAATCCGGTGGAATTCAACATATTATATGTTGGAACGATTTTTGAAAATGGCTGATAAAATAGCGTCAGTTCTTGTGTCTACCCGATCTGGACCAGATATGCTCACTTCATCTGAATTGGCTAATACAGAAGAACTAGTAAGCATGCTCAAACCGTTTGAAGAAGCCACTAAAATTCTATGCGGAGAACATTATCTGACAGCAAGCAAAGTCATACCAGTGATTAACACATTGAAACGCAAGTTGGAAGGATATAAACCCTTGTCCGTTGACGGTAATAGAGTATTGAAGAGTTTGCAAGACGAATTTACTAAACGCTTCGCAAAGATAGAAAGAATGAATCTAATCGCTACGGCAACTTTATTAGATCCGCGGTTTAAAAAAATCCACTTTATGGATAGGTTGGCGTGTGCTGATGTTGTGAACAAAGTGTCTAGAACACTCAAAAATGAAATACTTGACGCCCAAAAGAATAAGGAATCAGAAAATGATGCACCAATAAATAATTCCGATAAGGAGGATAATTTTTGGTCCCATCATGAGAATTTAGCCGTGCTGAATAAGTCGTTTCATGAGAATATGAATCACGATTCGGTGCCTGAAGACTTGAAATATTACTTGCATCAGCCTACCATCCAGTTATCAGAAGACGCAATCAAATTTTGGAATAATTATAATCATTCACCACTATCGAATTTGGCAAAGCGCTTTCTTTCTATTATCGCTACCTCCGTTCCGTCTGAGAGACTATTTTCCCGAGCTGGAAACGTTATGACGGAGACGAGAAATAGCCTAAGCAGTGACCATCTAAACCAACTGTTATTTTTAAATTCATTGCCTAAAGAAAATTGGCATCTGTAACCAATTTTTATCAACAAAGTAATGCTTGGTTTATGCAGCGCCGTAAACCAGCCATAATAATCAAAATAATAATTAAATGATAAAGTGTGTCATTCTTGAATTCTTAGCCTGATCAAACTCGCTATTTTAAACATTCAAAGCTGCAGAATTGATATGATATACCGATATTGATAATATCGATACAATTCTATCAAAATATTGGATGTATCGATACTATAGATTCCAATACGTATCGATACGCTGTATCGATACTTTAGACCTGTATCGCCCAGCACTACTTCGCGGCTATCTTCGCTCAGGGTACTCCAGGAAAGGTAATTTTCTACAGTATTTCATGCACAAGATAAATATAACATACTAAATCAGCAACAAAGCCATAAGCAATAAATTATAGCCAAAAAGCACTCAAGATCTACGTAACTCAGCCAGACTCGAGGTTGTTCGATAAATTAATAGACCAAAGACCAAAAACGAGCTTCTTAGCTCAATAGACAAAAACGAGCCTCGTGACTCAATAACCAGAATAATTAACAGACTTTTATCCGAACTACCTCGTGCCTTCACAGAAAGAATTAAGACCTTACCTTAAGATGCTTCAGAATATAACACACAACACTATTTTAAATAAACTCGATATAACACTATTGATGACGATAGATGAACGATAGGTGATACGATAGCTGGTACGATAGGTGAAACGATAGGTGAAACGATAGGTGATACGATAGGTGATACGATAGCTGGTACGATAGTTGAACGATAGCTGGTACGATAGATGAAACGATAGATGAAACGATAGGTGAAACGATAGGTGATACGATAGCTGGTACGATAGTTGAAACGATAGCTGGTACGATAGATGAAACGATAGATGCGTAGCGCAGACTGGAGCGAAGAATAGGCCGAATAGCCCGTGTATCGTCCTTATATAGTCGGTATTTTCTTCCCTCAATCCATCCTTCAGGTTTAGCGTAATCACGTGACATATCGGTCCGCTAATTGGTCCGCGTAACGATAGTTGTACCGACGTAAAATAGGAGAAATCTATCTCACCCCTGCCGCTGCTAATACCGCTCCTATTCCCGCCTTCCTTTTGAATCCCCAGATTATGAAGCTACCATGGAGCCTCGTTCGTCCGGCTACCCGATATTTCTCCTAGGTCCTGGCCGCATTCGCCGATCCACAAGGAGATTGGTGGTAGTTTCGTGTTTCGGCATACGAGAGCTTCACCCACGAAAGAATTCTCTAGGTTGAAACGCTGATCCGGGGGTCGACTGGACCAACCACGGCCGCGATAACAGTTTTGGAGACAGCGTCGATAGTATTTGCGTTGACTGCTTGCTCATCAGGTGGGAGGTTTTGGGGTGCGCTTGCACTTAACCCTGTACGCCACCCTCACAGCAGCAATGCATTTTCCGGTAGGCGGTAGCTTCTCCAGATGACGGGAGGATTTGTTGTACTTCTCGTACATCCCTGTACGCCGTCAATCCGGTAGTTTGGAGGTAGTAGATTCTCCGTCTGAGTGGAGGCGCTGACCTTCGAGTCGACTGGACCAACCAGGTTTGCGCGCCGACAGATTCGTCCTTGACGATAGTGGAGGTTTCACGTTCGATAGTCGATTTTCCATCCATAGATCCCACGACGACAGACGTCTCGTGGAGTATCGAGCTCGAGATAACATAGTTTACAAAAAATAAAATAGTGTTAGTTAATCCTAATCAATTTTCCCTAATTTTTCCTTTTCCTGGAGACCCTGTCTACGCCACGCATCGTCGTATCACCGATAGTATCGCCTTGTGACGAGGAATTGAAAATACCACGTCACAACATATACATTTGATATAATGCAAGGGCATAATTAAATAACATTTCAGAGCTTATCTGAGAAAAAAGTCAAAGCCAAAAGTAAAAATTCACGCAGTTTATGATTTGAAATAAATTTTTGAATATCATTGAAAATGCTTGAACAATACAATTCAATACGAATGCAACAAAATGATAATATATGACTGAATGCGGATGGAACGTTTGAATTTAGTCAAAGGAAAACGATGCGTGCTGACATTTTGGAGGTTATGTGAGAAAAACTTTTTAGTGGTCAGAGGACAAGCATGATTGAAAAAGTTAGTCATAACAATAGGAGAAATCTTCACATGATTCGGATATAGCTTACCTGTCACTATAGATAATCACAATTACACGTAAGTTATTATGAAGCACAATGAAGCACGAACCGTATATGACCGTCGCGGTCGTATCCTTCCACATGGAAGCCGCACTGCGCAAGAAAAGTGCGCGCTGACTCACCTACAGGGTGGTCCATTTTAATTTACGCAGGCGAATATCTCGAAAACTAACAGTTATAAAAGAAAAAGTTTCATACAAAACTTGAAGGGTTTTGAGGGGGAAAGATAATGCTGATATGTGTTGACTTGTGGACTTCGCCAATTCCGAGATTTCGCAAGTAACTTCGGATTTTAGATAGGGAACACATGTTTTGGTTGGGGGCAGCTGATAGCGAGATCAAAGACTCATTCAAATACGGAAGCAAAAAAAATTAGAAAAAAAAAATTTTCAAAAAAAATTGGAAAGAAAAATTTCGCGAATTTTTTTTTTTTTGCATAAGATTGTTTTTTGTCTCTAGCTTTCAAACACATTCATTGTTTATCACTCTTGAGTCCGAAATAAGCTGTGTGTTATTGATCTACGAATTTTTTTTACTAATCTGGTACATTCAAACTTTCCAATTTCAAAATTGGCGAGAAATATTTTAAGCTAGAGTGATAAACAGTTAATGTGTTCGAAGGCTGGGGACAAGAAAACAATCTTTTGAAAGAAAAAATTCGCGAAATTTTTTTTTTCCATTTGTTTTGCAAATTTTTTTTTTTCTAATTTTTTTGCTTTCGTATTTGAATGAGTCTTTGATCTCGCTATCAGCTGCCCCCAACCAAAACATGTGTTCCCTATCTAAAATCGGGAGTTACTTGCGAAATCTCGGAATTGGCGAAGTCCACAAGTCAACACATATCAACATTATCTTTCCCCCTCGAAACCCTTTAAGTTTTGTATGAAACTTTTTCTTGTATAACTGTTAGTTTTCGAGATATTCGCCTGCGTAAATTAAAATGGACCACCCTGTATACACCGGGATTGTAGGCTGCCCGGCTAGGTGTACTAAGTTACCCTAGTAGAGCGTGTGGCAGATCCAAAAACAGGTTCGCAGCGCATATCATTTTAAGGTGAAATGAAACGTTTGTCAGAACCTCGAAAACGGCAATCATTAATTCTCCGAAACTACTGAACCGATCGCGATGAAACTTCAAGGGATTACACATAATTGTGGCAGAAAGTGGCTAATTATTTCACTTTTCCGAAATTTGACAAAAATTTTAACAGATTGACGTATCGACCACATAAATCGCGAGATTATTCATTGTCGCCGTATATAATCGCATTTTCCGGATAATTAGCCACTCCGCAATGAAATACCAAACACTTTGAGCCTAATCCCGTGTCATTTGATGAAGAAATGGCTGAGAATCGTTGATTCTCCGTTACTCCAAACAAAAAAACACCAACATTCAGTTGAGATCACAACCTGTACCGACATTATAGCCAGTATACGTGTAAACCGAGCGCTACCAAACGCTGTGTATCTCTGTTTTACCGCTGGGGAAGGCACTCGGCCGTGGCCTTGAAACGTTTCACTTCACCTTAACGCTGCTGCGTCACTCCATAGTGAGGCTAGTCGCCCAAATTTCTTGCAGTGTAGATTTCATCATTTATTTTTATTTCACTGAAAATCCACACGGGCACAGCTGGGGCCGGGCTTGCAATTCCGAATGACTATTTGTCGAAAGACCATAATTCCGAACTTTTCTGGGGCGATATATAAGTTTACAGAAGTAAAGAATTTCGACATCAAAAAAACAGAACTGCCAATGTCAGAAAATAATAAAACAGAACGGACGAAATACTGGTAAGAGCCAAGCCTGAATAGAAAAGTACCGAAAACAAAACCACCAACGGAAAAATCAAAACAAATCGATCAATCAGAAAGTCAGGATTCTGAAATAGTAGTGCCGAAAGTACAATTTTGCACATTGTTATCATTTCGAAAGAAAATAGTGCAGAAATAGAACTGTCGATAGCTTCAACTGGCGAAATTGAACATTCAGAAAACTCCAATCAATTTACGACCGATCGAAACCCCACTAGCTCGAAGTTCCGAAAGTGCAAAATCCCGAAACGTTAAAAATCGAATTCTAGTGTAACTTGGATTGAATAAAATTTGAACGGATATCTTTTGAAATTTATTAGCGTTGACTCAGCTTATTTTCATTATCTATAATGACATTACATATGTATGATATTTGACAGACGAAGTTTTTTTGTGCTTTATTCGAAACATTGGCTAGTAGATAAAAACGCAGAGAAGGCTTGAAAATTCGTGTGAGATGTTTATCGATATAAAACACGATTTGAGGTTAACGGGATACGAAACCTGCCAGTGACCTTGGCGTGAGTGTGGAAGAGATAGCGCCATCAACCTCACAGTAGGAGCTAGAGAGAACGACAGATGACAGCTTTCATTTCCCCTCAAGTTTCAGTCAATTCGCCCATGAGTTTCGAGTATAGTAATCAATAATCAAAGTCATGTTCTCGTACACGGGCGCTTAAGCTATTACGTGACGGTTATGTAGCAAAATGTCGTTCATGGTTTCAAACACAGGATCGACCCACGAATAGAAAACAATACAGTTGACTGGAAAACGTCCTTTAACAACAAGTATTGCATATGATATCAATATTTCGTAGAAAATCTTCTTTTCGAGGTGAATTTTGATTTTCGTCGGTTCAAAACGACGTTAAGGGGGTACATTAGAGTGGTCCTTAAATACCAACTTGAGGAGTGAAGGATGGCACCCTTCAGGCAAAAGATCAAAAATGATTGTCCCCGAATATTAGATTTGAAAAAAAATTCTAACAGGTGACTAAAGAGGCCTGAAGTTTACCCGATTTTTCTTTTTTTCGATTTCTCTGCATTACTTGTGAAATTTTACTCTGGAAATGACCTTTTGAACATAGAAAAAATCCCCGTGTAAGGGTAATAATCGAGTATTCTAATATTTTCGTTTAAAATTGTGCGAAAAAATCAGGCTTAGGGGTTAACATCATAGACAGACTAACCGATAAATTTTCTTCGATTTTTTTTCCATATAGTGGTATAGTTTAGAGCAGATTTGACCTATCAAATGTAAAAAAAAAATCGCCAAATCCCATGTTATTTTAACGGAAAACCTTTAAACCTCTTTAGGCACCTGTTGGAATTTTTTTTTTGATTTTGGTCTTTTGTTTGATCTGCCATGCTTCACTCCTCAAGTTGGTATTTAAGGACCACCCTAGGGTAGATATACCTTTAAAATAATTTTTTTCAAATCACTGCTACGCTCTGAGAAAACATTCTAGTGACTCAGTTTTTCTACAGTTGATGAGTGCTATTTCGATACATAATTCATGAGTTTTCAATATTTCATGTCCTTCGCTGAATATAAATTCAGTCCACGTACAGTAATGTTCATCGCTGATGTCCCCGTGGCTCACTATTTTTCCTAGCTTTTTTTTTTAATCAAATTTCCCTTATACAAATACTTTATTTGCCCATGACCGGCAGAACGTTCAGGTTATTAGGAATATGACAGCTGCGAGGTGGAACAGAGGCACGAAGTAAGCCACTGGTCATGGGCAAATGAAATATTTGCAGAAGGGAAATTTGATTTAAACAAAGGCTATAAAAAATAGTGAGCCACGGAAACACCATCGATGAACATTACTGTACAGTAATGTTCATTAATGGGTTCGCGGCGGCTAGCTGTTTTTTTTCGGACTTTTTCGGATACAACCGAATAAAATAATATTATATTATTTTTATAAGGGGTCATAAATATAATCATTATAATTTCGGCCATCGGCACATGAAATACAATTAGAATGGAGTCTCGTTTCCGAAAGTCCGAAAAAAAACAGTTAGCCACCGCGAACCCATTAATGAACATTACTCTACCCCCTTAGAAACAATTAACCGGCCCTGTGTATAAGGCTCGGATGATACGGTGCTGTTCTAGGCATGGGATATGGTCGGAAAAGGAATGAGAGATTTTGGGGAAACGCCAAAATTATAAATCACTCAATTTTTTTAATTATTTAATGTTTTTAATGCGACAAATGTGTGTCAATCGAGTCATGGCCGGAATACGGGTATGCATCGCTGGAAAACTTTGCGGCAATACGGACATGTCGTCGAACCGTATGTCGTGTATGTCTCTGCGCACTGCTCACAGCAACAAATGTGGCCGCACGGCACGTAACACCGAGTTGGTGCCCGAGTTTTGCATATTATACACTTTGATCCTGTAAAATATGAAAAAAAATCATTAGCGTATGTCATAATTATCTTTTTCAAAGTCTTCCAAATATACAATGAAGCTAAACTTGAAAAAAACTCTTTGAAGAACACTCAATTTTCTGTCAAATGAGTCTTAGATGAGAACAATCCATTGAAATAAAAGTACTTAGAATTGGAATTAAGAGCTAAACATTGGACAGGATTCCTTTTTCAACGTCTACAACAAGATTATCGAGGGAAGTTGGAAAAAAATAGTCTGTTCAAAAAGAGCACCCCAACGTATAGTCATAATAACATAGCTATTGTAAGGAGAGGAGCAAACTGCTTAAAAATTTGAACTTGGATTACATGAACATCACCGCCCGCTTCCACGCCTCAGGAAACGTGGGCAAGAGCATGCAGATTCACCATGCTGTGGAAAGCGTAGCGAGTGCGTACTCTCGGCTGCATACATGCAAGCAGACGGCAATGTTCAAACCAGGTAGACTAATGAAAATTGAACACTGCCGTGGGAAAAAGCATGCAATTCCGCTACGCTGTATGCATAGCGGACGCGTACTTCTGGCTGAAAAAATGCAAGCGTGCAGCAATGTTCGTACTTGGTACACTAATCCGAAGTTTTCACTGTCATGCGCGTTTGTATTAAATGGCCCTTGGTGAAAATTTTGATTAATTCACATATTTCAATGTACGAACGCACCTACTTGCAAAAATCACGACATTGGGTGAAGAGGTGCAGATTCAACGTTAGTTTTAACACTGCCGCATGCTTCCACGTTCTCCGGAAACGTGGGCAGGAGCATGCATATCCACCATGCTGGAAAGCGTAGTGGCAACGCACTTCCGGCTGCATAAATGCAAGCGTATGGCAACGTTCAAGCCCGGCTGACTATCTGAAGTTGTTAATATCAATTGTGCGTATAAGGATCGGTGAGACTCCTTTATATTGGAAATTTTCTGACTTTATAATCATATATTCTGGCAATGGGGGTACAGCTCAAATCATTGTCTCGATCACTGTCGATGCATATGGAATACACATCATTTCGTAGAAGACGAGGATAATTCGTTAACACAGATCAAATTCAAGCCTCGATTAAACTTGATTGTCTTATCTCGGTTTTACAGGCTTTTCGGGTGCGTGTCAATCTCTATATAATCGATTTGCTTTTTACATATGCCTTTGCTGTAATATTCCCGTATTGTATTTGACTATGTATTCAAAAAAATTTGCGACCACTCGGAAGCGTAAATTCAGCTCCGATTGTCAACCATACTCTGAAGGTCGTCACCCACTTCCACGTCTCCGGGAACGTGGGCAGGAGCATGCAAATCCACCATGCTGTGAAGCGTAGTGGATGCGTACTCCCGACTGCATGAATGCAAGTAAATGACAATATTCAGTTAACATCGACTAGTTGAAACTTTTGACTTTCATTTGCACCTATCCACCAAATATCATTCATCAACGGAAAAAGGCCAAATTCTTAACGTCGATGGTGGAATCTAAATCTCCAAATTTGATTTCACACGTCTCATAAAATTTCATAAATTCCCATCTTTTCTAGGTTGATCGTGATTTTCGGCTACGAGACCGATTCCCGAGTATTTCCAACTAACTTCACATTTTACTTTTATAACATATGCTAGTAGTAACAATGCAAACGATGCATAAATAGACTTACTACATTACGTGAACAATTTTTTTTTCGTGTACAACTATTAATAAATAGTTGAATCAGTATTTTTCATATGCTTCTAAGGTGTGGTACAGATACTGTCTACAGAATTTGTGACGCATATCTTACAGGATAAATCCTTGTCCAAATTGAATTTGCAAGGCTCTGAGCCACATTTTGGAAGAACGATTTCTGTTCCGATTTCCAAAAAAATTGGAATCGCAATATTCATCGCCATATTTTCTAAAATCATTTGTTTTTTTATTCTTTAAATTCTGAAGATAATTTTTTTTATTTTGCATCCGTGTATTATTATTTTTTTGCTTGAACATTGATTTAGAATGAAGGGAGAAGAGCAGTCACAACTTGAGTAAGAAAATTGCTCCTCTGGAAAATGGATAAGGGACCTTAGATCCCAATTCTGATTAGGATTGACCCTGTATAATATTTTTCACGATTTCTGAATCATCTTGTATAACTTCTCCAAAACTTCTGCATGGTTATGACGAACATTGTCGACATTGAGTTTTGCAATCAATTGACTAAGTAAAAAGCCATAGTAAGTCTATTTTGCATTCCCAACAGATTTGCAATGTTACCTTTGTTTCGTCGCTTGTGGCCATTCGGCCGTACTGCAGTTTCAACGGCTTCAGCCGCTCTTCTCTTCAAACGCCGTTTTTTGCGCAAATTTTTCTTTCTACTGGCAGCTGCTGCAAAAGTTTAAGGCATTTATAATCACATACACGAAAGCTAGTCAGAAATAATATCATCAACTCCGTAGATTAGGCTCTGCAGTTCACGTAACTTCCAACCATCTCCGAACAATACAAATGCCCACAATTTCATATTATTCTGCTTACCGCGCTTGTCTACAGTCTCGTCTGGATTATGACTACCAGCCGCATTGAGCGGTGGAGCCAAAGCAATTTCTGAAATAAAAGTGAAAGCAAATTAGCGAGGAACGCTTTGCGATTGCGATTGCGATTGATTCAGTACCGTCTTACAACCATCTTAAACTATACAATTACCTCCAGAGCCCTACAAAGGTTGGCGATTTATAGTTTTTCAATTTATTGTCCACTACTGGATATCATGTTTCTTACCACGGTTGCCGAGATCTTCATCTTCCAGGTTGTCTGCGCCTGCCGCGCCTTCTGCTTCATCGTCGGCAGAATCTAAGTTTATTAATGCAACCAAAACATTAAAATTCAGAATACCTCGTATCATTTGGTCCTTATGCACAGCTCTGCAATTACATTATAAGTTGAATTCAATCGTTCAAGTTGTTACGTATTCCATACTACCCTACACTCTCCTACACCCTCACACCCATTACCCAAGACACAACATCCTGCATCCAACCAGTCTCTCAGCCTCCTATCAGAGGAAGCCTCACCATACCTTCTAAGAACCGCATCCCTATCTATGCACCGATAAAACTGCACCTGCATAAACGCGCTCAAGCCCGGGAGAACAATGAAAAGGATGATCTCATTATTCAGACAGATAGCAACCAATATTGCACTTGCACTTGCACTCATCACTTGCATCCAAACCGTTAAAGAAAGCAGTCACTTTTCAGACTCGCTCTAGAATCATAAATCACTAACCCAAAATTACTCTCAGTCAAACTCGACAATTGTAAAACTCATATAGATGGTTCTACCATCGTTGTAATCATTACCAATAAACAACCATTCAGTTACCATTTATATATGAATATTCACGTCAGTCACCTACCACTCCAATCCGGTTATCTAAAGGTATAAAAACGAGGGACGAACTCAACGACATCTCATAACTCTCATCAACCTAACTCATAACAACGGTGGCAGCTTAACCACCTCAACTTCTTAGTTCATAACAATGGTGGCAACGCCTTCCTAATTCATAACAATGGTGGCAGCGGAACTACCTCGTTTACCGGAAAATACAGTGACGAATAAGTGAATTCTACGAAGTTATATATACGTGATACGAGTGATTACCATCGAGTGATTGAATCATCGTGACAAGTCATACAAAATCTACTAAATCACGAAATCAATATAAATCTACTAAATCTACTAAATCTACAAAATCTACTAAATCACGAAATCAATATAAATCTACTAAATCTACCAAATCACAAAATCTACAAAATCTACTAAATCACTAGATCAACATAAATCCACTAAATCTACCGAACCTATAATATATAAAGTGTATGCATTATATACGTGGATATTGAAGTGAGAACATAACACAGTGCTCCTCGAATACCTCTACAAGATCAAGAAATAATTCAACAATAAGCCAAAGTTGATGAAAGATAAGAAGTTCGACAACATCCTCAAAGGCACCTAGCCCCACAAAGATTCATCTGAATCCAACGATCAGCGATCTCGCTGCAACGAAGTCCAGATTCCGGAGCCGTGACACCTATACTCTTCACGACAACTAGACCCACGAGCCGTGACACCCACACTCTTCTCGACGACTTCTCGACACCAGACGCACACCAACTCCATCTCCAACACCAACTCAGACCCGTATTACTATGAATATTTTTCTTATTCTCGTCATCAGCTTGTAAGTTATTTTTTTTTAAATTATAATAAACACACACCACACTCGAAATAATCTAATTCACAAAATCGCAAAATGCCTGATCAACCTGGAAACTCATCCGAGGAAACGGGAACCTCTCATTGGTCTCTTAAAGACATCAACGAAACAATCCCACATTTCAATGGGAAAAATTTGAATATAAATAGCTTCATAAGTAGCTGCGAAAATGCAAAATCTCTTATTAAACCAGCTCAACGTCCAGTCCTAACGCGAATGGTCAGAACTAAAATCTATGGAATAGCTGAATCATACTTGGGAAGTAGAGAATATACTAACATCGATGAAATCCTCAAAGTCTTAAAACAAGCATTTCTACCTAAAAAGACAATCTTTGAATGGCAAGCAGAGTTGAACAGTGTCAGACAAAGAAGCGACCAAAGTGTTTTAGATTATAGCGCGACAGTACAAGACATACTATACAACACAAAACAGGCCATCAACAATTCAAATGCAGACGATACTGCCGGCACGATCGCAGCAGTCGAAACTAACGTACTTAAGTGCTTTGTTAGAGGCTTGATCCCTGAGATCGAAATTAGAGTAGCCGGTTCACACCCAACCACTTTAGGAGAAGCCATCGATATGGCTACCACAGAAGAACAGGAATATTTGAATCGTTGTGCCTATAATACACTTAATAACCAACTTCAACAACCCATCTATCGTAATCCCTCTATTTCCTGTGATTATTGCAAACGCCAAGGACACGTAGTAGAAAACTGTAGACAACGTACTCGCGATAATCTACCCCAAGCAGCGAACAGACAGATGCCTAACCAACCGAACGCACAATATCACACTTATGGAATCTGTAGCTACTGTCGACGCCAAGGACATACGATAGATAACTGCAGACAACGTAATTACAATAACCAACAACCCCAATATTATCAACAACAACCTCAAAATTACCAACAACAACCTCAAAATTACCAACAACAACCCCAAAATCACCGACAACAATTCCGAAACCATCAACAACAACCCCAATATTATCAACAACAACCCCAAAATTATCAACAACAACTCCAAATCCAACAACAACAAATACAAAACCAACCACAGCAACCTCACCAACAAATAAACCAATCACAACAACTAAATCAACAAAATACACAATATTCTTCTATATCCTGTAATTATTGCAAACGTCAGGGACACGCGATAGAGAACTGCCGAAAACGCGCCTATAATAACGCACAGAAACAACTAACACAGGGTTCTTTAAACTCGAACACTGTCCGCCGGGAGAACGTGCCGACGGACTCAACACGACCAGAGCCGCGTTCAACAATACAATAAATCATGTCCTCGAAACAGATTCAGAACCGATTAATGGACTGTTACCAGTCGTCGAAATCAATATAAAAGAATTAGAAGAAAAATCGATGTTCATAATAGATACCGGCGCAGACTTGAATATTGTTAAAGTCAGTTCATGAAAAACAGAGACAGAACGCGACGAAACTAAAATGCGGAAATTAACAGGAATAACTGACGGATTTACTAATACCTTAGCAGCAACTAAATTAAATATTAATAACGAAGAACACGAATTTCACGTAGTCCCCGAAGATTTCCCGATAGCCCAAGATGGTATTATCGGACAGCCCTTACTATATAAACAAAAAGCCGTTGTATCATACAGAAATAACACATTAACCTTGACAGATGCAGTAATTCCCTTCGAACTCCAAAAACACAAGTCACAAATCGCAACACACATTACGATACCAGGTCGTACCGCTCAAGTAATCCCCCTTAAAGTTTCAAATCCAGAAGCCAACGAAGGTTATGTAGATACAATTAATTTAGGCCACAATATACACTGGGCAAAGCATTAGTAACAAACATAAGCGGTCAAGCATATATACTCGCAATAAACTCGAACGAATCAGCTGTTGAGATAAGCGTGCCGACGGTAACCCTAGAACCTGTCAACGAACATCCAAGTACACTCGAGCCCGAAAGTCCTATTAAACAAGCTCACGCTGTACCAATTTCTATGGTTAACGACAGTATATGTGATTCTTCAGGCGCGATCCTTCATTTCATACCACAGAAAATTGAAATTTTGCGAAGAACTTCAGTTGAACTATTAAAAGCTTTTAATTTAAACGAGTACGAACTAATTACATTCGCAAAAAATGATATAATCGGAGATACCATAAAAGATGTAATTTCGAACACCTCGCAAACACTATACCACTCTATTATCATGGAGAAATACTCCAGCGATATAGACGACGCGATCATTACTAAAACGCTTAACTCTTTGAAAAACTTTCTGGAATCTAAAAACTCGAAATCAATCTCAATTCCCGATCAATCCACTGATCTAGGCGAACAGAAATGGGACAAAATCTTACAAGCTTTAACTTCAACTTTTAATAACTCTAATATCTCAGTTCTAATCTACGATGCTAAACCCAATAATCTGACTCAAAACAGTCCATACGTGCTGACAATAAACGACGCGATTGAAAATAAACCACCTAAAATATCCAACGATAATAATAACAACAATCGTTCAGAAAGATTATCGGTCCTTAAAAACTCATTACACCTCAACCATCTCAATAACGAAGAGAAAGAATCCATACTCGCCCTTACAACAGAATTCAATCACCTATTTTTCCTACCAGGTGACACATTATCAAACACATCACTAACAAAACATTCGATTATTACGACAGACGATAACCCAATCAACGTAAAACAATACCGATACCCAACCGTACACAAAGACGAGATACAGAAACAAGTTTCAGAATTATTAAACCAAAATGTAATCAAACCATCATCCTCACCCTACAACTCCCCAGTTTGGGTAGTACCCAAAAAACCAGATGCGGAAGGTAAGAAAAAATGGAGAATGGTTATAGATTTCAGAAAACTAAACGAAAAGACTATAGGAGACGCGTACCCATTACCAAACATAAACGACATACTCGACCAGTTGGGAAATGCTAAATACTTCTCAACTTTTGACCTCGCTTCCGGTTTCCACCAAATCCCCATGGACCCAACTGACGCACATAAAACAGCATTTTCAACCCCCCATGGTCACTATGAATTCAATAATATGCCATACGGACTCAAGAACGCTCCGGCAACGTTTCAAAGATTGATGGACCAAGTTTCGTCTGGTTTAGAAGGAAACATAGCATTCGTATATTTAGACGACATTGTCATTTACGCGCACTCTTTAGAAGAACACGAAAGTAAATTCAGAAAACTAGCTAATCGACTACAGTCAGCAAATTTGAGTTTACAAGTCAACAAATGCGAATTCCTAAGAAAAGAAGTCGCTTATTTAGGACATATTATTACAGAAAATGGTGTAAAACCAGACCCGAAGAAAATAACAGCAGTCAAAGCATACCCAGTTCCTAAAACAGCTAAGCAAATCAAACAATTTCTTGGCCTAATCGGCTACTACAGACGCTTTATCGAAAACTTTTCTAAAATATCGAGACCACTGACAACCTTACTAAAGAAAGATGTTAAATTTATCTGGACGTCCGAACACCAAATGGCTTTTGAAACTTTACGAGACTCGATATGTACATCTCCAATACTACAATACCCAAAATTCGACCAACCATTCATCTTAACGACTGACGCGTCTAAATACGCGATCGGCGCAGTGCTCAGCCGAAGTGAAATAGGAGAAGACCTACCAATAGCTTACACCTCACGAACACTGAATAAAGCAGAACTAAATTACTCTGTAATCGAAAAAGAATTACTAGCCATCGTATATTCAGTACATCACTTTAGACCCTATTTATATGGACACAAGTTCACACTCGTTACCGATCATAAACCACTTGTTTGGGTTAGCAGCGTCAAAGACCCGACCTCGCGACTACTTAGATGGAGATTTAAATTAGAAGAATACGACTATAATGTCGTATATAAGAAAGGACAGATCAACTGTAACGCAGACGCACTATCACGTAACCCACCCGAAGACACTGACAAACTATTACCAATACACGGAAAACGCAATCGAAATTCTAGTTCAGACAACGTAACAAGACCTGACACAAAACAAAGAAAGGAAACTCACCAATTCCCAACCCGCGCACGACAAAGTACGGACGACTCAGCAAATCCAGCTCCTGAAAAAAAATATAAAGCTAACGTCGACTCAACTCCAGAAAAAGACGAACCCGACCTAATTCCTATGGACTTCTTAACAACAAGACAAGAAACAACACACTTCCGAAACGCACCGTTAACAGACCACCCATCAACTGACAGTCCCATAAATGAATTATTACCTGTAAAAAGACTGATTGTCCCACTAGAAGAAGACATAGAATACGATCTATTTACTGATACCGAAACAGACAGTCCCCTAGACGATTCGATGGAAGACACATCCACAGACGACGAAACGGACAGCTTTCCTATGCCGAAAAAGCCTATCAACATTTCAAAAATTATCAAACCAATAATAATAAATTCATCTAACTCTTCTCTTGACGAACTACCACTATCCGAAAGAATTAATCAAAACGAAGATATTACTCACATTAGCTTCTCACTCGACGACTTACCACTATCCGAAAGAACCAACCAAAATCAAAATGCTACACACGCTAACACTCTTACCGACGATTTACCATTGGCACAAAGAATCGACCAAAAACGAAACGTTACGCAGTCCGATATATCCCCAGACAATCTACACGTAAACAAAAAACCACGCAAAACCATAAACACTTCAAGACCTACCTCACCCCAAAATAAAACAGACGAAAGTAAAAGCGCGCAATCTCCAACACACACATACAAATACAAACTACGACCAAGGAAGCCTAAGACCCCCTCACCACCACCTTCTTCCTCATCGTCAGACGACGACCACGTGCCCTACTATAAGCAGAAACCCCCTACCTCCAGCGGATCGGAAACCCCGAGTTCTAAGAACCTCTCCCATGACGAAAATCCCTCAACTCCCGTCAGACCGCATATCACCATACCCAATCCAAGGAAACAATACTCAGACGTAACCAAAGGTAATAAGGAAGTAACACCCAAAATTACAATTCCACCACAACCTAACACACCCGAAATAACGAAATCAATCTATCTGAAACCATCCTACAAGCAATTTCGCGAACTCCTCAAACTTTTACCAACGCTAACTAACGAACTCATAACAGAAACAACCGAAGACTTATTTATACAAAACGACAATATAGCACATTGCATTCCAGCCGACTGCTTAATCGGACAAGGTATAGCACAAGAAATGGTCGAACGAAATATTATAAACCGCGACGTATTAAACTCAAATAACCCCCAAGTAGGTGACATCATAGTAACACAGTACGATAACGTTAATGTATATAACTTAGTAACGAAAGCAGAATTCGATAGTAAACCAACTTACGAAACTATGTACGAAATACTATGTAAACTCAGACAAGAATTAGAATCGGATAACGTACAGTCGATATCAATTCCAAAAATCGGTTGCGGACTTGACAAACTAAGCTGGAAAACAGTTCGGTCAATGATCTATTTCATTTTCCAAAATTCAGACATAACAATAACTATTTGTGACTTCAACCCAATTCAAATAAACGCACTAAATCAAGAAGATAACTTTGCGAACCTAGAGCCGGATAACCAGAACGCCACGCAACTCGACCACCCGGACACACAGAAAAACTTAGAGACTAACCATACGGACAACACCCCTGTAGACAATGTGCCTCCCCATAACGAAATTCAAGAGTCAAACAGTGTCAAAGAAAATAACTTAGACAAAGAACAACAGAACTCAACAACCCAAGATCTACCATTAAACCCTTTCCCAAACCTACCCCCTCAAACTCCAACACCTTTAAATCCACTACCTCAAGATCAAGCACCACGGAAAAACCCAACACATAACCCGATCCCGCACGCTAGTCACACGGACCCGACACCGATAGCGACTAATATAAAAGAAACGAACGACGACATACTCATGAAAAAAGACAACTACGTACATTGTATGTCAGCCGACTGTGTCATAAGGAAAGGAGTCGCTAAACGACTAATTGACATTGGAATCCTAGATGTAGACTTTCTTAAATCACAAAACCCAGAAGTAAAAAGTGTAATCGTGTCACCGAACAAAAAGAAATTTATCTTCAGCTTAATAACACAAAATAAACATTACGAAAAATCAACAACGGACGGAATATACGACACACTGATAATTCTCCGCGACATATTACAAACATTGCACATTAAATCCTTCGCAATTTCAAAAGTAGGAAGCGGATTCGATAAACTAAACTGGTTCGCGATTAAAAATATGCTTAGAAAAGTCTTTGACTATACGGACATTACAGTCAACATCTGTTTAAACGAAATCAATGTCCCCAAACCCGAACTTATACAAGAAATAATAAAAGAAAACCACGAATCTGTAATAGCAGGACATAAAGGAATAACTAAAACTTTCAAAAGAATCCGAGCTACATACTTCTGGCCGAGCATGAAAATAGATATCCAAAATTTTATAAAATAATGTGAAAGCTGCCAAAAGAAAAAACTCGTTAGAAATAAAGTTAAACTCCCGATGGTAATAACAGATACGCCATCAACCGCTTTCGAAAAAGTATCACTAGATATTGTAGGACCTTTACCAACCTCGAACACACAGAATAAATACTTGCTAACAATTCAGGATAACTTAACAAAATATTCAGAAGCAATACCGCTCAAAAATCAAACGGCAATAACTATAGCTGAAGCATTCGCCGAGAATTTCATTTGCCGTTACGGAGCACCAGAATCAATCCTAACAGACCAAGGCCCCAATTTTCTTAGTCCTGTCATGGGACAGCTAGCTAAATTATTCCACATCAAACAAATTAAAACCACAGCCTACCATCCCCAATCTAATGGCTCTCTCGAACGTAGCCATCAAGTTTTGATCGAATACCTAAAGCACTATATTAAAAATAAACATAACTGGGACAAGTGGATTCGATACGCGATATTCTCTTATAACACATCAGTACACGAAGCTACCGGTTACACGCCGCACGAGCTAATATTCGGAACACTGGCACGCCAATTATCAAACATACGTCCTAATAAGGACATTTCAAATAAATATGAAGACTACTTGCAAGAGATTATAATCCGACTGAAAGAAACCAGACAAGACGCGATAAAAAACCTAAAAACCGCGAAATTAAAATCAAAATTGAGATACGACGAACATATAAATACTCAGACTTTCGAACCAGGACAATACGTCTATCTAATCAACGAAACAAAGAAAAAATTAGACGACCACTATAAAGGTCCTTATAAAATAATCCGTATAATTAACGACATTAACGCGGAAATCGAAATAAATGACCATAGAACAAAAATCGTACATATAAATAAAATCAAATTAGCTAATTAAATAACTAACTAAACTTAATCAGAAAGGTCAAAGGAAACCAAAACAAAAAGTACGATATAATTGAAAACACTTTATTGACCTTATTATCATTAGAAAAAAAAACGTGTACGAACACTCAGCGCCCACCAGACCCACTAGGCCCACCGGACCCACCAGGCCCTCCCAGCATTGGTACAATCAGACCACCCGGGTACACGATCCGACTCTCTACTTCGAGGTACAACTCGAACCCCGCGCGACACTCTCCACATCCCCCCGGAACAATGATATCTAAAACACGACGGCATCGGCCGCAGAGACTCACACCGGCGGCGTGCAACGCCCTCCGATGAGAATGTTGAAAGATGTAAAAGGAAGAAAATAAAGGCCACCGGCGATAACACGGATCACAGATCAGCGTCGTAGTAAAGCGCCGAACCCAGCCGTCAGCACTCATACAAGCACCCCCATAGGCCCAAGCATGCTCCAACGCGGCCTTCCGCTCTACCCAGGTGTTACAGTGCGCCACTAAAAGCTCCCGCACTGCCCACCACACTTCCCGGCTAACGCCCGCCTCCTCCAACCTCACCAAAAATACTAAAACAAAATAAAAATATAAATCCTGCAACGAAAACCACAATGACAAACACCAAATTACGAAATACACTCACTTTCCTCAAACACGATCAATTCATCAAAATCTGGATTGACAACCATTACTCCGCTCATCTTAAAATAAAAAGAAATTTTCCTCTCAAACACTCAACACAGCCTTCCAACTTCAAACCCAGAACGCTAATGCGCTCTTAACCGATCACCAGGACCAATATCGCTAGTCGCCCTTTAGTAAACAAACTCAAAACAAAACACACCAACACAATAACACATTGCAAGACTGTAACAAAATGCATTTGCAGGACTGCACTGGCCGAACCAGACGTGACCAACAGCCTATATCAAATTACAGCATTTCAAGATAACCCAGGCATCTACTACGAACATATCCAAAATCTCAGAACCTACAACGACGAATGGAAATTAATTAACTTCATCGACTTAGATACATTAAACGAAAAATTCGAAAAACTAAAAAACTATTTAGAAATATTAACACAAAAATGTGACTCATACACAGACAGATGCACGATGCACGGACATATAGAAATGCTCCATAACAGAATATCAATAATTTCGGAACAACAAAACCAGATAGGTACCCTCATAGGCCAACACGACGAAACAAACATACAACAACATCTCGAAAAATACCTTAATTACAGACCCAAAAGGTCAGCTCCGTTCAACTTCATAAGCAAAATAAGCAAAACATTATTCGGAACCCTAGATTCAGAAGACGCAGAACACTATAACACAGAAATTGAAAAATTATACAAAAATACCAACCATTTAGCCGGTCTATTGAAAGAACAAACTCATATCATACAATCTACATTAGGAGAACACAGAGCTCAACTTCAAGAACTTACTGATCAAATCCAAAAAATCAAGACAATAGAACTCCAAGAACTACTAGACACCATGACTAGACATACAAGAACTAACGCAGGAAATATTATTTTCTTAAACCACATTCTAAAACTCGACCAATACACCAACGAATACGAACTCGACCTGAATAACCTAATTGACGCGATTTTATTTGCAAGACAAGGAATACTCCACCCCAAAATTCTAACGCCGGAACAAATCATGTCTACAATCAGACAGATACAAAGCCACAACCCTATGAAACACTTCCCGGTCCCCCTCGAAAACGAATACGCACAAGAATTGATAAGACTCTCAAAACTGGAAATAACCTATATAGATGCTAAAATTATCTATATCATCTCAATACCGTTACTTAACACCTACACTTTCAACATTTACCGATTAATCCCTATTCCCGTAAAACAACACTACGACGCCACAGACAACAAATTCGCATATATAAAACCAAGCAGCGACTATATAGCAATAACTAGAGACAGAAGCTTATACTTTAAATTGACAGAACTTAAATTCAATAAATGTATACTATCCCTAGAAACATATATATGTAAACAAAGTCAACCATTATTCCACTCTAACAACCACGCTATCTGCGAAATAGGACTATTCATACAACCAACCCTAACAGACATTAAGACATGTGACGTCAGACTAGGAACTTTCGAAGGCGTATATTGGAATGAGTTAACCACATCCAACTCTTGGATCTACTCCTTAACAAATCCAGAAATTATGCATATCATATGCGCAGACGAAGAACCGATCCAAATAACCCTAAACGACTCCGGCATACTAAAACTCAATAATAAATGTACAGTGAATTCCCGAACAATCTCACTATCCACATCTAAATACTACCAAACCATAGAAACACATTCATACGCACCAAAATTTAATTTGAACATCTCCAAAATCTACGACGAACCCGAAACTTTATCACTCATCCCGACAATGATATTAAATAAAACCCCATTCCTTACCTCCAAAGACCTATCCTCAAACGGACTCACTTTAGACGACATTATCAGGAAAACAGACGAAATAACACAATACCAAAAAGTCACAGATCAAAATAACCATATTGAAACCATGTTCTACTACATTTCCTCCGCTTTCGGATCACTATCGTTATTATATTTGGCAAATAAATTTGGAATAGCACGAAAAATCTTCAACTACCTATTAACACTTAGGAAAAATCGAGAACCTATTAATCAAACAATCAGACACCAAACCAATCAAAATTCTAATGAATCAAATGAATCACCAAATACGCGAGAAATAGCAACCTGCTCTCAGACACCACACACACAAATAATCATACAACAAACTAAACCCCCAGCAATCACCACTACTATCCCTATAGTACCAAACACTGAAACAGCTCAAACATCCTTCTATACTGCATAAAAACTCTATGATAATTCAGATATTATAAAATAAAATACTAACATATACAAAATATAAAATCAATTAATTATAAAATAACGAGTAACGTTAGAAACTATATACAAACACGATACTTAACTTATATAATAACGTTTGAATATGTACCTACCTTATCACTATAATAATCGCATATTCACTAACTCAGTATAAGACATTTATAACTAACCGATCTTATCGCAAATAAGCACACGTAGACATATTCACTATCGTGAATACACCCCCAGGTATATTCGCTGACGCGAATACACGCGTAGATGAATCTACTAACGTAGATTCATGCACATAGATATATTCACTAGCGTGAATATACCCCTAGATATATTCACTAGCGTGAATATACCCCTAGATATATTCACTAACGTAAATATAAGATCTTACATCTAAGATATTCCAATTTCTACAAATCTTGCCTTTTTCTCTTTCTTCAACTCTTACAAAAAATTTCCTCCTGCTTCACAGGAGCAATATTTTTTTTCCCCCGGGATGGGCGTGTTACGTATTCCATACTACCCTACACTCTCCTACACCCTCACACCCATTACCCAAGACACAACATCCTGCATCCAACCAGTCTCTCAGCCTCCTATCAGAGGAAGCCTCACCATACCTTCTAAGAACCGCATCCCTATCTATGCACCGATAAAACTGCACCTGCATAAACGCGCTCAAGCCCGGGAGAACAATGAAAAGGATGATCTCATTATTCAGACAGATAGCAACCAATATTGCACTTGCACTTGCACTCATCACTTGCATCCAAACCGTTAAAGAAAGCAGTCACTTTTCAGACTCGCTCTAGAATCATAAATCACTAACCCAAAATTACTCTCAGTCAAACTCGACAATTGTAAAACTCATATAGATGGTTCTACCATCGTTGTAATCATTACCAATAAACAACCATTCAGTTACCATTTATATATGAATATTCACGTCAGTCACCTACCACTCCAATCCGGTTACCTAAAGGTATAAAAACGAGGGACGAACTCAACGACATCTCATAACTCTCATCAACCTAACTCATAACAACGGTGGCAGCTTAACCACCTCAACTTCTTAGTTCATAACAATGGTGGCAACGCCTTCCTAATTCATAACAAAGTCTTCATTGGTCCAAAGAAATTTATCAATTACAGATTGTAAGAGTCAGATTCATTTTCTTACCGCGATTGTCGTCTTCTTGAGCCCCAGCGTCATGCCCAGCGTCAACTGCCTCATCCTCTGATTCGTCTAGGTCGATCACTGCAATTAAAACCAAGGCAAATCAGACAGAAGTCATACTATCGAATCCTTACGGAACCAATGTACGCTGAGAGATCGCAGGAGTACGTTCGGTGCTGGCTTTTTTCTTTATTTCACGACAGAGACTGGCGAAACGTTTTGCTTATAAAGCAATTGTGATTTTCGCGTGGGTACTTGGCGGCTTGTTTTACATTTTTGGATGTTTTTCGTGGGATAAAATACAAATTGGGCAAATTGTCTTCAATTGCATATCAGTCTTCTTACCATGGTTCGCCGCAGGTCTATGTAGTGGAGGCTCAGCAGCCAATGTAATCTCTGAAATCAAACCGAAGAAAGATTAGTGAAACTCAACATTTTCAGATTTATAGGCTCGTTTCTGTGATTCAAGACCCAATCTCAACCCTCTTCACACAACTGTCATTACTGACAGTTGTGGGAGGAAATTGATATTCGTTAATTTCAAGTCTTCAATTGCATATCAGTCTCCTTACCATGGTTTGCCGCAGGTCTAAGTAGTGGAGGCTCAGCAGCCAATGCAATCTCTGTAATCAAACCGAAGGAAGATTAGTGAGACGCAACATTTTCAGATTTATAGGCTCGTTTCTGTGATTCAAGACCCAATATCAACGATCTTGAAACAATGGAATTGCCCCTAGTTGCCCATACAGTTGGTAAAGGAATGAGATAATTCCCAGTTTTCAGTACCGCATTTCATATAATTTTTCTCACCATGGTTATTGAGTCCTCCAGCTTCGTCGCCCTCCTCATTATCACTGGCATCTACGCCAAAAGCAAAGGGAAATTAGGAAGAAATCATATCATTAAATTCTTACTCAGTTAAAGAATAAATGCCAACGGTTGCAAGAACAAAAAAAAAATAGTAAATCCTTCTTGGTTCAATGAAATGTAATTTCTGGCTTTGAGCCTGAGACTTTTGCTTACCAAGGTTCTCGAATATTCCAGCTTCGCTTCCTTCCTCATCGCTGGGATCTACGCCAATAACTGCAATCAAAGCAATGGGAAATGAAGAAGTCATATTATTCATTCCTCACTCACCTTTCAAAAAGCAAATGAATAAAAAATGTCAACTATCGCAAAAAAAAAGGTCTTAGATTTTTATGAGTTTAAGGAAACTTTGCAAGTTGAGGCTCTGAGATAAAGATCCTTCTTCTCACCGAGGTTGTCGAGTTCTCCAGCACTATCTTCCTCATCACTGGGAACTAAGCCAATATCTGCAATCACAGCAAAAGGAAATCAATGAGAATTCATATTATTGAATCTGTACTTTCGTCACTGTAATTGAATACTGGTTTTGAACTATTCCGAAAACTGTAGAATTAATGCAATGCATATACTTCTAGAACAACTTATATGCCAATTCTACATATCTACACTCGGCATGAACATCTTTATCATGAAGTACATACATTTTCTAGTAGAACGAACGAAATTCAATACACAACACGACACAAATCGTTGGAATGTTCAAATGGTTCTCTTCTTTATTCTCAATGATATGTTGAATACTTTACCAAGATTTGCATCTTGATTGGCCTCCGCAGCATTGGGATCGTTGACACGTTGCTCTTCGTCAAGATCTCGGTCGTAATCAGAATCAACATCTGTAATACAAAGGATGACCCAGTGATATCGATAAATCAGGTTGAAAAATGTCTTCTTTCTGAATATTCATGAGTTTTTCTACAATTGCCAGATAACATTCACGATGAAGAAAAGGAAAGAAAGGATCCTTGTTTATTTTGTCTGATTATTGACAAATTGTATTGCGAATATTGCGAATTATTAGCGTCATCATATATTATTATTAGGGCCAGGGACTTGGTATGGAGGGGGTAATACTAATACATGTAAACACATCTGTGTGATCGGCGATGTTCAGGTTTGCACAGTGACAAAGTTCAGATGGCAACGAGAACTGTCAGAATAAAATGTTAAACTTAACCCTCTCGACATGTGATAACTGTAGACCATGGAAGAGTATGCTGTATACATACACGTATGCATGCAGGTTCAAGACTGCCAGAAGAAAATCATTAAAACGGGCAACTTTCCGTGACTTATGCAGTAGATATAGAAAATAAATTTATGTCACTGCGTACTGAAAACCACTATTCTAACCTCGCTTTGCTCGGTTACAACGCGGTCCTTCGACACAGCATGCGAAGCCACGGCGTATTCAAGAGTGCCCGTGTGTATGAAAACGAGCAGCTCCCCGTAACCTAAGCACTTGAAATTAAAAATAATTATCCTATCCGAAATTTCAGAAAATTGGACGCACTTAGGCACGTTACAGCTGATTTTTGAGGCTTCTTAGATTTCCGAACCCATCTGTGCATATATCCAAGCATGCCCGTGTGTGAGAAAGACAGGCAGCTTATGTATAAAAAAAAAAAAAAAAAAAAAAAACCAAGACAAGAAAATAGTTAAAAATCAAGAAATAAAATAAGATAAAAATCAAGACAAAATGTAAGACAAAAATCAAGACAAAAAATAAGACAAAAATCAAGACAAAAAATAAGATAAAAATCAAGACAAAATGTAAGACAAAAATCAAGACAAAAAATAAGACAAAAATCAAGACAAAAAATAAGATAAAAATCAAGACAAAATGTAAGACAAAAATCAGGACAAAAAATAAAACAAAAATCAAGACAAAATTCAAGCCAATAAATAAGATAAAAATCAAGACAAAATGTAAGACAAAAATCAAGACAAGAAATAAGACAAAAATCAAGACAAAAAATAAGATAAAAATCAAGACAAAATGTAAGACAAAAATCAAGACAAAAAATAAGACAAAAATCAAGACAAAAAATAAGATAAAAATCAAGACAAAATGTAAGACAAAAATCAGGACAAAAAATAAGACAAAAATCAAGACAAAAAATCAAGACAAAATTCAAGCCAATAAATAAGATAAAAATCAAGACAAAAATCAAGACAAAAAATAAGATAAAAATCAAGACAAAAATCAAGACAAAAATAAAGACAAAAAATAAGACAAAAATCAAGACGAAAAACAATTCAAAACTCAAGCCAAAAAATAATACAAAAAATAAGACGAGAATCAATACAAAAAATATACGATTAAAATCAAGACAAAAAATGAGATAAAAGTCAAGACAAAATGTAAGATTCAAATCAAGACAAGAAATAAGATAAAGATCAAGACAAAAAATAAGACAAAAAATTATACAGAAATCAACACAAAAAATAAGACGGAAATCAAGACAGAAAATAAGACAAAAAACAATACAAAAATAAGTTCAAAATCAATACAAAATGTCTTTACACCTGCCGCAACATACACGCGTGTCGCGCGGAAGACCTCCGCGTAAATTTCTGCAGCGCCGCCATTTTTTAATATTTCGTATTAAAATTTATTTACGGCATTCTTAACGCCGTTTTTCACCCTGTGTTAGTAAATAAAAATATTTCGTTTTATACTTTAGAGTTTGTGAATTTTTTTGAAATATACTCATTTTCCGAGTGGCCTTGGTGGCCATACCCGTTGAATTTATTTTAACAAATAAATATAAATTAAAGTTATTTTATAAAATTAATAGATCAATAATTATCTTTTCAATTAGTCTTAAGAATATGTAGGCAATCGTATTGAAAATTCGGATAATCCTGTAGGGCCCATAATATAAACGTAAAAATGTATGCGTCTTCTTCAAAATTGCGTCTGACGGGTGAGGTATTTTTTAATAACACTAAACCGTTAATTGCGAAATCGATTTTTGACTTAGTTCTTTGTTGATTAGATCTGTTATTGAATTGGTTATTGAAAATATTTCTAGCGATTACGATTTTTCTTTTTTTGTCTCTTAAATTACTTTGAAGCAATGCTTGCGGCGGAAATAAGGCAGGTACAGTAATGTTCTGTTCCTACTGGTTACAGCTTTTAATTTTTTTTTTTTTTAATTTTTTTATAAGCTCAAAATAAGTTAAACATCATGATAAAAAAAATCTGTTAATTAATTGATAAAAGAACTACGCAACGGAAAAGGATCCTGATAGTAGCGATTTATGTCGCCGACCTATTGATCCTATCCGAAGAATTTAAGTGTAAACGATCTTGGTGAAGCAAAACATATACTGGGATTCATAACAAGAAAGAACAGCATGGTAAAGTGATGTATGATTTTTTATTTTACACATCTCTGTTTTTATGATATATATATTATATTTTTTTCAATATGGCCGCATGCTCCTCTTCGACAATCTGAAACTAATATAATATTTGTTCATTTGGACATGAAAATTAAATGTTTTCCACTCAAAAAATGGTGAGTATTATACGATGCAAACAATAATACTTGCATGGTAATCTTGATAAATAAATAATAAGTTGAATGAAATTTGATTTCTATAATTTCTTTAAACATCTGCACATTTTTCAACCATCTATCTTTAGCAGTATAGATCTACATACCGAGCATCACGCGCTGCTTTGTCTTTCCCTGCCCTGGTCTTTCTCCTCGGTTCCTGTACTTCCATTTCAAACTCTTCTTCTTGTAATACTCGCGCCGCAATTCTCTGTTCTCGCTCCTCCATCCTCCTCTCGATCTCCTTCTCAATCGCTTCTTCTAATCTCATCTCCCTCTCTTTTTTCGTTCGCACTTCTATTTCCGCCTGTCTCTCCGATTCTATAATAGCTACCCGCTCTTCTATAGTCAATTCCACCACCTCTGCAGAAAAAAATTCAATGTAATGAATGACAACATATTTCATACAGTACAGTTAACGTTCTCGGTAAGCTTTACATAACGCCGATAAGTAAACTTTGCCAATGATCAATGGTCATCAATGATCAATGGTCATGCGACTCACCCTTTTCCTCTGACCATAAGGAACCCATTTTTTTTTCTGGAAACAGAGAAGTGTGAGTTAAATAACCTTTTCATACAAGTGAATTGTGAGTTAAATTTTCTTTTCATTCATTGGGTGAACATAAAAAATCTAATTCCCATCATTCGGAGTAATTATTTACGATGAATAAAAAATAAATAATTAAAATACGAATTGATCTTTCATACTTCAATACGTATAAAAATGGTCGCGCTTGGGTTTTCGATATACCGAAACGTTGTATATTCTCGTACTTATATTATGTTAATATCAATGTTAATCGCGATTAGGACACTTCATGACGGACAAGACATTATTTTCCAACATTTAAACGGTTATAACTTTAATCAATCAAACGAATATATAATTTAATACGGTGGTACTTACATTTCGCTGCTCAGCAATGGACACCGTTGACGATTATGAGAAAGACGCCTTACTTTTCGATGTTTGTGTGTTTTATTATTTTTTTTTTGTTTCAACAAATGAATTCTGAAAGATATTCATTCAAAATGTTCATACCGTAATTCATACCAATGGTGTGCCCAGTACAGTTACTACGCAAGTCAAAGCTGCGCTGAATATTAGAGTCAAGAACTATGATTTTATATTATCTGAATAATGAATATGAATATGAAAACTGCGTTACGAAAGATATATGCAATAGTGTAAATGAAAATGATTGTTTTATTTATATCCATAATAAATTACGCAAGTCAAAGCTGCGCTGAAAGTTAGAGTCAAGAACATATCATAGCATAACATAACATAACATAACATAACATAACATATCATTTTTATCTAATTATATGTGTGGGATATATTCTATCGGCCGAAAAGGCCGCGAAATTTTCAAATTTCCGCTAAAAAGAGTCACACATCTATTAACATGTTTACTTTTAACATGTTTCAGAATATTCGTAGGCACAGCTTTTCCATTCCTGCCTTTCAGAGTCATCTCTTTCAAATTCTTGCGGCCAACCAATTTCAGTAATAGTTGTGTGACCATTCTTTTCGGCTTGTTTTTAATATTTTTCAGTGATGCTGTACTATTTTAGCGACATGTATTCGATCGGCCGCAAAGGCCGTGAGCAACGTGTATTCTATCGGCCGCAAAGGCCGCGAGTGACATGTATTCTATCGGCCGCAAAGGCCGCGAGTGACATGTATTCTATCGGCCGCAAAGGCCGCGAGTGAAATGTATTCTATCGGCCGCAAAGGCCGCGAGTGACATGTACTCGTTATTTTGGGCTTTTTTTCAAATTTCCGAGAAAAAGAGTCACACATCTATCAAATGCCAGATCAGTCAGCTTCAGTCTTGAAGGAGTTTTCGTCAACGTATATTCTGAAATTTTTATTCAAAAAACGCGAATGACAGTTGAAAATATTTGTAGTTGAATAAATTTGAATTGTCGAATACTGAGTGACATTTTTTTATATTCAATCAATATGTCTTGAGCATTTTGATAACTGACTTACTTTTAACATGTTTCAGAATATTCTTAGGCACAGCTTTTCCATTCCTGCCTTTCAGAGTCATCTCTTTCAAATTCTTGCGGCCAACCAATTTCAATAATAGTTGTGTGACCATTCTTTTCGGCTTGTTAGAATATTTTTCAGTGATGCTGTGAAGCGTGGCGGTTTTGATAAAAATATTGCTCCCTTGACGGAGTTCAGTTTCATCTGAGTCTTCTTCAGTGCCATCGTCGTTACTCTCATCATCATCATCATCATCGTCGTCATCGTCATCGTCATCGTCATCATTGTCATCGTCGTGATCATCGTGATCGGACTCACCGTTTGTTCGACCTCTACTAATACCTGCAACACAATCATCATCTTGCCCATCAACATCATGTGCGACGTTACCATGATGATGTTCATCACTACCACTAGCAGCAACAACGACGTTATTATGATGATCATCACTGCTACCAGCAGTAACAACGATGTTATCATGATGAAGATCATCACTGCCACCAGTAGCAACAACGACATCATCATCACGATCAGCGACGACGTTTTCGTTGTAGCCAGCACCAAAAACAACATCATCTTTGCCATTGTCATCAGCGACATCAGCGACATTGCCATCACCACCAGCAATACTCTCATCGTCAGAATCAGAGGTGATTGATAATAAAATGGGTTCCTTATGGTCAGAGGAAAAGGGTGAGTCGCATGACCATTGATCATTGATGACCATTGATCATTGGCAAAGTTTACTTATCGGCGTTATGTAAAGCTTACCGAGAACGTTAACTGTACTGTATGAAATATGTTGTCATTCATTACATTGAATTTTTTTCTGCAGAGGTGGTGGAATTGACTATAGAAGAGCGGGTAGCTATTATAGAATCGGAGAGACAGGCGGAAATAGAAGTGCGAACGAAAAAAGAGAGGGAGATGAGATTAGAAGAAGCGATTGAGAAGGAGATCGAGAGGAGGATGGAGGAGCGAGAACAGAGAATTGCGGCGCGAGTATTACAAGAAGAAGAGTTTGAAATGGAAGTACAGGAACCGAGGAGAAAGACCAGGGCAGGGAAAGACAAAGCAGCGCGTGATGCTCGGTATGTAGATCTATACTGCTAAAGATAGATGGTTGAAAAATGTGCAGATGTTTAAAGAAATTATAGAAATCAAATTTCATTCAACTTATTATTTATTTATCAAGATTACCATGCAAGTATTATTGTTTGCATCGTATAATACTCACCATTTTTTGAGTGGAAAACATTTAATTTTCATGTCCAAATGAACAAATATTATATTAGTTTCAGATTGTCGAAGAGGAGCATGCGGCCATATTAAAAAAATTAAAAAAAAAAAAAAAATTAAAAAAATTAAAAAATAAAAAGTTTAAAAGTTTATGTATTTCATATATTTAAATACAATTATACCATGTATAGTTCATATTAAATATAAAAGAAAATAAAAAGAGAATGAAGAAAGATAAAAGTGGAATGGGATCAAAAATAAAAATAAAATTGTATCATTTCATTTAGGTATTTCAAAAATAAAAATAAAAATAAAATTGTATCATTTCATTTATGTATTTCAAAAATAAAAATAAAAATAAAATTGTATCATTTATTTTAGGTATTCATATTCATATTCGTATTTCAAAATCAAAAATAAAAATAAAATTGTATCATTTATTTTAGGTATTCATATTTCGTGAGGCACTACCTATTTCGTGAGTTGGCAACACTGCTTTCATTGGTTACTGTATGTTGTCTGTCGCGCCGCGTGAAGCGATGCGCTCTGTGTAACTGAGCCATAAGTCGTTTCAAAGTCGCGTCCGGTTCGTACTCGCACATGCATGAAGTGAGAAAGAATTCAGTTCTTCTAACCAAAGTTTAAACTAAATGCTGTGAATAAAACATATTGCAGTAACGGTGATTATACGAACGTTAGTGACAACAAGAACGCAATCCACAATATGGTAGACGGTATTGCTATCATCCGTTTAACATACCGACCGCGTGGTTACTACAGCCATTTGCAATGCGTAACCTCAAAAATTTTTTGTCCTTATTTCGCAAAGCGTGTATGGTTCTTTCATGATACGAACATTTTTATATTACGGTAAGCATTCGGACCAACCACATGTTTACAATGGTTATACAATTATAGCATGCTGATAATATTGGAATAACTTATTTTCCATTTTTTATTTTGCTTTCATTCATTTTTCTTGAATACAATTTTGAACATAACCTGAAACATAATTTCAGAACAATTATCTCAACTTTCGCAGCCGAAATACGGCTACCCAAGATTATGGGTCAAGATTATGGACAAGCGTGTATGTGTCTTTCATGAAACGGACATTTCTATATGACGGTAAGCATTTGGACCAACCACATGTTCACAATGGTTATACAATTTTATCATGCTGATAATATTAGCAGTGTTGCCAACTCACGAAATAGGTACTGCCTCACGAAATATGAATACCTAAAATAAATGATACAATTTTATTTTTATTTTTGATTTTGAAATACGAATATGAATATGAATACCTAAAATAAATGATACAATTTTATTTTTATTTTTATTTTTGAAATACATAAATGAAATGATATTGGAATAACTTATTTTCCATTTCTAAATTTATTTTATTTAATTCATTTTTCTTAAATACAAGTTCATACATAACGTAAAACATAATTTCAGAACAATTATCTTAATCTTCACAACCGAAATATGGACACCCAAGATTAGAAACTTACTCAACATTGACACGTGCAGGGTGCATTGGCTCGTGAAGCATAGATGGTTGGTACAGGATCAACAATTGCTGAAAGCTAGCAATTTCGTAGAAATATATACAGTTAGGGTCTTCTACGGTGTCCGGAGTGCGACCTATTGACGTGAACCGAGTGATTGACCAGAGGAATCATAGTCTAATCCTTGATCTAAAAGCACAAGCTGACGACTTTCGAAAAATTATTTACAAACAAATAAATACGGCTAGGTCTACACAGTCGACGCAGACTTCGGGTGGAGGTGAGTGTTCTTGGCGATGGCAAACAAATAACATTGATATCAAAATCCCTGAATTTAAAGATTAAAACTCGGATAATCCTCTAGTATTATTTTTATCAGGCCTACATAAATAATTCTATCTCAAAAATGTACCGGAAATAGCGAAAGTGGTTTTAACTGAAACTGCTCTAAAAGGTATAGCTAAGCTTTGATTTGACGCTGGTAAAACTTCATTCAGTTCTTATGTCCAATTTCGTATAGCATTCTATGAAGAATTTTTTACAATCATCTGTTACGGCTTCGGATATTCATTAGGCTCATAATTGTTTGATTGACTTTATAAGCAGTGTAGAAAACTTATACGTAAAAGATAAATTATCGTTCGTTTTGATTTTTTTTCAAGATCGGGAAAAATTTTGTCGTGCGGCATTGTTTCCAACTCTTCTCAGCTCGCTCTCTGATTGCGACTACTCTCGGAAATCGCAAGCTGTAACCATTAGGAACAGAACATTTTTACAGAACATTACTGTACCTGCCTTATTTCCGCCGCAAGCATTGCTTCAAAGTAATTTAAGAGGTGGTGCAAGTAAAATTGATGTAAATTCTACTCGACGTTCTGGGTTGGATAAAAATATAATTTCACTTTCTCCCTCTTCATTTTTACATATGAAAAAGAAATTTTGTCGTGCGGCATCGTTTCCAACTCTTCTCAGCTCGCTCTCTGATTGCGACTACTCTCGGAAATCGCAAGCTGTAACCAGTAGGAACAGAACATTACTGTACCTGCCTTATTTCCGCCGCAAGCATTGCTTCAAAGTAATTTAAGAGGTGGTGCAAGTAAAATTGATGTAAATTCTACTCGACGTTCTGGGTTGGATAAAAATATAATTTCCCTTTCTCCCTCTTCATTTTTACATATGAAAAAGAAATTTTGTCGTGCGGCATCGTTTACAACTCTTCTCAGCTCGCTCTCTGATTGCGACTACTCTCTGAAATCGCAAGCTGTAACCAGTAGGAACAGAAACTTGAACGAACCAGTTCCCTCCCACTTCTCCTGGCTCTACTGTTTTTTGGTGGGATCCAAACCACCAGAGCCGCGGTTGAGGCACATGAGTATTTTTCATCGAAAATTTCAGTGGTACCGGGCGGGACTTGAACTCACGATCTATCGATTCGTAGACTGAGCTCTTGTCCACGAGCCACCGCGGCTCTTGGAAGAAATGTACTGAGTTCTCATTTCATTAGTTGATGAAGTATTAATTTTAGTCATGGAATCAATCCTTCCATCAGAAATAATTTCTTGCCAATTTCTTATTCCATTATTTCGAATACTCTCGGAAATCGCAAGCTGTAACCACAGTAGGAACAGTACTTGAACGAACCAGTTCCTTCCTAACTTAGCACTTTGACTGGCACTTCTGTTGTTTGGTTTTACTTCGTTCAATTTATTTGCCACAATTTTGTCTTTATCCCCTTTTCCATCTCCCTTTTTCCATTTCCATTTTTCGCACTCTGATTGTTAATTATAAATCTGTCTCAATATTTTTTTTATGAGTTAAAAGAGACAAAAAAAGAAAAATCGTAATCGCTAGAAATATTTTCAATAACCAATTCAATAACAGATCTAATCAACAAAGAACTAAGTCAAAAATCTATTTCGCAATTAACGGTTTAGTGTTATTAAAAAATACTTCACCCGTCAGACGCAATTTTGAAGAAGACGCATACATTTTTACGTTTATATTATGGGCCCTACAGGATTATCCGAATTTTCAATACGATTGCCTACATATTATCTGACATAGATGAAAAAGTTTATGAAAATATTTGCCATCCCAATGATACTCATGTTCACCTCGACGTTATTTAGGCATTTGCTATATTTTATTATATATAAAATGTTATTCATATTCTGTGTGAGCAGTTAGAATAAACAGAAAAAAAAATGTAATTTCTACCGATGTAATAAAATATTTTATACACGCTTGAATCATCAATATTTTCTAAACCTCCACAAGATCTGTTTCTACAAACTGTCAAGTAAATATTGTGAATATTGTCGATTTCACTGATAACACATGTGATTAAATATGTTAAAATATTAAAATTTTCACAAATAACTTTATCATTTATTTGAAAGCATTTTAAAAAATTATGCAGATGCGTCTAGTACTGCGGATACTAAAGTAGCTTGCTCCTATTGCTGCGTGCCAATTACTGCGGATAATCCAATTACTGCGTGCCCATTGCTGCGGAGAAGCCAATGACTGCAAATTTTTTTGATGTAATAAAAAAAATTAAATAAGACTAATTGAAAAGATAATTATTGATCTATTAATTTTATAAAATAACTTTAATTTATATTTATTTGTTAAAATAAATTCAACGGGTATGGCCACCAAGGCCACTCGGAAAATGAGTATATTTCAAAAAAATTCACAAACTCTAAAGTATAAAACGAAATATTTTTATTTACTAACACAGGGTGAAAAACGGCGTTAAGAATGCCGTAAATAAATTTTAATACGAAATATTAAAAAATGGCGGCGCTGCAGAAATTTACGCGGAGGTCTTCCGCGCGACACGCGTGTATGTTGCGGCAGGTGTAAAGACATTTTGTATTGATTTTGAACTTATTTTTGTATTGTTTTTTGTCTTATTTTCTGTCTTGATTTCCGTCTTATTTTTTGTGTTGATTTCTGTATAATTTTTTGTCTTATTTTTTGTCTTGATCTTTATCTTATTTCTTGTCTTGATTTGAATCTTACATTTTGTCTTGACTTTTATCTCATTTTTTGTCTTGATTTTAATCGTATATTTTTTGTATTGATTCTCGTCTTATTTTTTGTATTATTTTTTGGCTTGAGTTTTGAATTGTTTTTCGTCTTGATTTTTGTCTTATTTTTTGTCTTTATTTTTGTCTTGATTTTTGTCTTGATTTTTATCTTATTTTTTGTCTTGATTTTTGTCTTGATTTTTATCTTATTTATTGGCTTGAATTTTGTCTTGATTTTTTGTCTTGATTTTTGTCTTATTTTTTGTCCTGATTTTTGTCTTACATTTTGTCTTGATTTTTATCTTATTTTTTGTCTTGATTTTTGTCTTATTTTTTGTCTTGATTTTTGTCTTACATTTTGTCTTGATTTTTATCTTATTTTTTGTCTTGATTTTTGTCTTATTTCTTGTCTTGATTTTTGTCTTACATTTTGTCTTGATTTTTATCTTATTTATTGGCTTGAATTTTGTCTTGATTTTTGTTTTATTTTTTGTCCTGATTTTTGTCTTACATTTTGTCTTGATTTTTATCTTATTTTTTGTCTTGATTTTTGTCTTATTTTTTGTCTTGATTTTTGTCTTACATTTTGTCTTGATTTTTATCTTATTTTTTGTCTTGATTTTTGTCTTATTTTTTGTCTTGATTTTTGTCTTACATTTTGTCTTGATTTTTATCTTATTTTCTCGTCTCCGAGCCGAAAGCGACAACTTTCGTCCCGCTACGCGGAACGAAGTTGCCGCTTTTCGGCTCCGTCGATGAGAAAAATCGTATACACTCCTCGGGCAGTAAATAAGAAAGCCTCAGATCACATGTCTGTCGACCTCGGCTTCGCCTCGGACGACAATTACATGTGATCTGGGACCTTCCTTATTTTACTGCCCTAGGTATGTAATATACTATTTATTTCTTGATTTTTAACTTTTTTCTTGTCTTGGTTTTTTTTTTTTTTTTTTTTTTTTTATACATAAGCTGCCTGTCTTTCTCACACACGGGCATGCTTGGATATATGCACAGATGGGTTCGGAAATCTAAGAAGCCTCAAAAATCAGCTGTAACGTGCCTAAGTGCGTCCAATCTTCTGAAATTTCGGATAGGATAATTATTTTTAATTTCAAGTGCTTAGGTTACGGGGAGCTGCTCGTTTTCATACACACGGGCACTCTTGAATACGCCGTGGCTTCGCATGCTGTGTCGAAGGACCGCGTTGTAACCGAGCAAAGCGAGGTTAGAATAGTGGTTTTCAGTACGCAGTGACATAAATTTATTTTCTATATCTACTGCATAAGTCACGGAAAGTTGCCCGTTTTAATGATTTTCTTCTGGCAGTCTTGAACCTGCATGCATACGTGTATGTATACAGCATACTCTTTCATGGTCTACAGTTATCACATGTCGAGAGGGTTAAGTTTAACATTTTATTCTGACAGTTCTCGTTGCCATCTGAACTTTGTCACTGTGCAAACCTGAACATCGCCGATCACACAGATGTGTTTACATGTATTAGTATTACCCCCTCCATACCAAGTCCCTGGCCCTAATTATTATCATCCTCAAGTACATTTGGTGAGATTGATTCCAACTCAACAACTACACATTCAGTTTGTGTATGGGCTCGGGTGTGCACAAACGACCCACAGCGGTCCCGAACCCCGAAAAGCTGGCCAAAAGTCCCAAAAAAAAATATTTTTTCCAGGAACTTTCAATGGTTGGAATAGTTGTAGTGGTACCCCTAGTATGTATTATGCCGGTTAAGAAAGGGGTACCGTCCCTACCTGGCTTGGGAACGCATTCCGTTCGTGAGCGTTAGAGCAGCTGCATCGTTTACTCGTCGCGCGTCGAAAATAAGACAAAGTTAAGACACGTGTAGAATCGCGAAAAGTGAACGGATTTTGGTTCTCCAAAATGGATTCTTCTCCGGAAAGTAAGTACAATTTGAATGTGTTGCTTGAAATTATTGTTAACAATCTATGAAATAGTAAGTCATTAATAAAAGTAGTGGTATTTTTCTTGGTAATGTTCAGATCTCTCCTCCCCCCGGACAGTAAAAGTTTTAAATGGGAGATACTTGTAATGGAAAATGCCGCTTGGAAAATTTTTAGGAAATTTTTATTTTTACTTATCTATTTGAAATCGATTAATCACCATTTTTGAAAGAAAAAACAACATACTCTCAGTAAGGACCACCCTAGTGTGCACTATCTGCAGTTTTCGTAATTCTCGCGTCTGTAATATTGTTTATAGGAAATTGGTAAAGATAATTCTTCTATTAATGTTATTTTTCCATTTTCTACAGAAAATCTGGATAATACCGAAGCGATTTCTTTCACGGGGAAGGAAATTTTCGTATTTTTGAAATCGGTATTAAACGAAAATATCAACGTTGTTACTGACATTGTTGAAAAGGAGGTGTCAAAAAAATCAAAGCATCCATACATTTTGCCGAAAAGTCTGAAAGATGCTCTAAGTAAATTGGTATCGAATTTCAAAAAGAAGTGGCAACAAGCGACCAGGAACGAAACCAACTTCTTCCGGAAATTCGATGAGTGGCTCAACGTTCCGGTGTCTTTCACAATTAAAGAAGAAGGTTTGAAGACTCCCATGGTAAACACAATGAGGCGTCCTTCTACGGAAAACACAATGGGGCGTCCTTCCACGAGCTGGGACGATTTAAGTGATCGGTCAAAACGTAGGAGGACAGAAACGGTTCGAAACGAACATACCGTCCACGAATTGGCCTACGATACACAAATGAGTCTCCGAGCTTCTGGAAATTTACAAGCTTCAAAGGTAATTAGGGATGTCACAGAAGGGAGTCCATCAAAAGCATCACAGTACCGTACGTCTATTAAACGCGTTTCAGAAGATGTACTGTCAGGCAACGAAGCATTATCACTTGTAGTAGAAGGTAAAATGACCAAAAGTCAATACCAATTAATACGTTCTGTAAGCGTGCAAAAAAATTGTAAATTATACCCGCCTTATAAATGTGTATTGGATTCTAAAAAAAAATGTTACCCTGCACAGTCAGAAATTTCTGTAACTGAAAGTGGAGCCACAGTTGGACTTCAAGCATTGCTAAATCATACAGCTGAAAGATTATTAATGGTACAATCGGACGTTATTGGAAGTCTTTCTGACAACAAAGTTGATAATTTAGAATTGATATGCAAGTGGGGATGCGATGGCACATCTGGTCAGAGCACTTACAAACAAAAATTTAGCGATGGAAACGGCAATAAATCGGATGCCAACATTTTCTTTATTTCACTGGTTCCCTTGCAAATCTTTGATAAAGTCAATCCACACGTGATTATTTGGAAAAATCCACGTCCTTCATCGCCAAGATTTTGTCGGCCAATTAAAATTGAATTCTTTCATGAAACTGCCGAAGCAACTAGGGCAAAAGTTGCTTGTATCGAAGCGCAAGAGAAAAACCTCGTGCCCTTTCAAACTGTAATTGGCGGCAAAAAAATTAACATCAATTTCAAACTTGTGTTGACGATGATAGATGGTAAAGTTTGTAATTCTATCACAAATACATCATCAAGTATGCGTTGTTACCTTTGTGGTGCTACGTCCAAAGAATTTAATGACATTGACAAGATGTTGCAAAGACCGATTAATAAAGATCACTTCGAATTCGGAATATCGTCGCTGCATGCTTGGATACGGTTTTTCGAATGTTGCTTACATGTAGCTTACAAATTAGAAATCAAAAAGTGGCAAGGGCGCAAAGAGGATGAAGAAAATGTTGATAGAAGAAAAAAAAATATACAACAAGGTTTTCGTGAAAGATTAGGGCTTCTTGTTGATCAACCAAAACCAGGCTATGGAAGTTCTAATGACGGAAATACAGCTAGGAGTTTTTTCGAAAATTCTGAAATTTCCGCTTCGATAACGGGAATTGATGAAGAATTGATAAAGCGATTCCATGTTGTGTTGCAAGTAATTTCTTGTGGTTTCGAAATCAATATACCTAAATTTCGCAAATACACTGGAGATACTGCACGAAAATTTGTCGAACTATATTCGTGGTACTTCTTGCCAACAACAGTACACAAAATTCTTATTCACGGTCATGGAATCGTGGAATCTTCGTTACTTCCTATCGGACAAATGTCTGAAGAAGCTCAGGAATCATGTAACAAGTATATTAAGAGATTCCGAGAAGATTTTTCACGAAAATGTAGCCGCATCAACAACATGAACGACATTTTTTGCAGACTTTTAGTAATGTCAGATCCACTAATATCCAGTTTGCGAAAACTTCCTCCAAAGAAACTAAGATCGTTATCTCCATACGCGGTTGAACTATTGATTCCACCTGCAGTTCCAGAATCAAGTCAGATTCTTTGTAATTACACGAGCGATACATCGGACGATGATGACACTTCGCAGGACAGCGATTAATTGTAAGAAATGCTCAAATTATATCGATCAAAAATATTAATATTAATTTATAATTATTATAAATATTCATTGTCATTGTAATAATGATTAATTACTGTATTCCAATCCTCTTCTTCCCAAATCTTTTTGACTTCGAATTCGTAATCAGCGACCCCGAAAACCCCCGAGTACAGACTTTCACCCGAATTGAATACGTTTTTGAAGAAATTTTCCGCCATATTGGATCCGCCATTTCGTTTTTCTCCATTTTGACTTCGAATTCGTAATCAGCGACCCCGAAAACCCTCGAGTACAGACTTTCACCCGAATTAAAAACGTTTTTTACTTTTGGCCAGCTTTTCGGGGTTTGGGACCACTGTGGGCCGGTTAATTGTTTCTAAGGGGGTAGAGTAATGTTCATTAATGGGTTCGCGGTGGCTAACTGTTTTTTTTCGGACTTTCGGAAACGAGACTCCATTCTAATTGTATTTCATGTGCCGATGGCCGAAATTATAATGATTATATTTATGACCCCTTATAAAAATAATATAATATTATTTTATTCGGTTGTATCCGAAAAAGTCCGAAAAAAAACAGCTAGCCGCCGCGAACCCATTAATGAACATTACTGTACAGTAATGTTCATCGATGGTGTTTCCGTGGCTCACTATTTTTTATAGCCTTTGTTTAAATCAAATTTCCCTTCTGCAAATATTTCATTTGCCCATGACCAGTGGCTTACTTCGTGCCTCTGTTCCACCTCGCAGCTGTCATATTCCTAATAACCTGAACGTTCTGCCGGTCATGGGCAAATAAAGTATTTGTATAAGGGAAATTTGATTAAAAAAAAAAGCTAGGAAAAATAGTGAGCCACGGGGACATCAGCGATGAACATTACTGTACGTGGACTGAATTTATATTCAGCGAAGGACATGAAATATTGAAAACTCATGAATTATGTATCGAAATAGCACTCATCAACTGTAGAAAAACTGAGTCACTAGAATGTTTTCTCAGAGCGTAGCAGTGATTTGAAAAAAATTATTTTAAAGGTATATCTACCCTAGGGTGGTCCTTAAATACCAACTTGAGGAGTGAAGCATGGCAGATCAAACAAAAGACCAAAATCAAAAAAAAAATTCCAACAGGTGCCTAAAGAGGTTTAAAGGTTTTCCGTTAAAATAACATGGGATTTGGCGATTTTTTTTTTACATTTGATAGGTCAAATCTGCTCTAAACTATACCACTATATGGAAAAAAAATCGAAGAAAATTTATCGGTTAGTCTGTCTATGATGTTAACCCCTAAGCCTGATTTTTTCGCACAATTTTAAACGAAAATATTAGAATACTCGATTATTACCCTTACACGGGGATTTTTTCTATGTTCAAAAGGTCATTTCCAGAGTAAAATTTCACAAGTAATGCAGAGAAATCGAAAAAAAGAAAAATCGGGTAAACTTCAGGCCTCTTTAGTCACCTGTTAGAATTTTTTTTCAAATCTAATATTCGGGGACAATCATTTTTGATCTTTTGCCTGAAGGGTGCCATCCTTCACTCCTCAAGTTGGTATTTAAGGACCACTCTAATGTACCCCCTTAACGTCGTTTTGAACCGACGAAAATCAAAATTCACCTCGAAAAGAAGATTTTCTACGAAATATTGATATCATATGCAATACTTGTTGTTAAAGGACGTTTTCCAGTCAACTGTATTGTTTTCTATTCGTGGGTCGATCCTGTGTTTGAAACCATGAACGACATTTTGCTACATAACCGTCACGTAATAGCTTAAGCGCCCGTGTACGAGAACATGACTTTGATTATTGATTACTATACTCGAAACTCATGGGCGAATTGACTGAAACTTGAGGGGAAATGAAAGCTGTCATCTGTCGTTCTCTCTAGCTCCTACTGTGAGGTTGATGGCGCTATCTCTTCCACACTCACGCCAAGGTCACTGGCAGGTTTCGTATCCCGTTAACCTCAAATCGTGTTTTATATCGATAAACATCTCACACGAATTTTCAAGCCTTCTCTGCGTTTTTATCTACTAGCCAATGTTTCGAATAAAGCACAAAAAAACTTCGTCTGTCAAATATCATACATATGTAATGTCATTATAGATAATGAAAATAAGCTGAGTCAACGCTAATAAATTTCAAAAGATATCCGTTCAAATTTTATTCAATCCAAGTTACACTAGAATTCGATTTTTAACGTTTCGGGATTTTGCACTTTCGGAACTTCGAGCTAGTGGGGTTTCGATCGGTCGTAAATTGATTGGAGTTTTCTGAATGTTCAATTTCGCCAGTTGAAGCTATCGACAGTTCTATTTCTGCACTATTTTCTTTCGAAATGATAACAATGTGCAAAATTGTACTTTCGGCACTACTATTTCAGAATCCTGACTTTCTGATTGATCGATTTGTTTTGATTTTTCCGTTGGTGGTTTTGTTTTCGGTACTTTTCTATTCAGGCTTGGCTCTTACCAGTATTTCGTCCGTTCTGTTTTATTATTTTCTGACATTGGCAGTTCTGTTTTTTTGATGTCGAAATTCTTTACTTCTGTAAACTTATATATCGCCCCAGAAAAGTTCGGAATTATGGTCTTTCGACAAATAGTCATTCGGAATTGCAAGCCCGGCCCGACTATTGCTCCCATAGTTCCATCGTACAAGTACAACATCAAGTAAGTAAAATTTATTATCCAGTAAGCGGCAAAAAATTTTTTTTTTGCGGATATACCTATAAGATATTCCATTGCATGAAAAAGATTTTGCCGCTATGAAAACGAATTTTTTATTTTTGCCGCTGACGCCCGTTTGGCATCAGTCCATCGATATATGTTTGATGAGTTTTACATAGTGTTGACATCTATGTCGACATACATGCCGCAACATTTATGTTGACATTTATATCAAACAAATATGTCACATACAGAGATGATTCCTTGAAAGTTCACAGTCAGTCACAGCCAATTCGACACTACCCGAGTTTTTCGTCTGTTTTTCGCAGGCTGGCCATCCCCTTTTTAATTATAAACTAGCTCATCTCGCGCGCTTCGCGCACGTCTTCTGTTTTTCTGAGTTCTATTATCTTATTGTTTTTTCACGACACTATTTGATTTGGAATTCAAATAAATGAGAGAAATAAGAGGATACTCGAAAACAAATTTTGGAATCATCGGAAGCAACGTGAATAAAGGGGAATTTTACTCCGGATCGATGACAGATGGAACTAATGAATTATAAATTAAAGTTTCTAAAAACGAAAATCTAGAAGAATTTCAAAAAGGAAAAGGAATCATGATAATTTTGAGTATGAACATTGCTTGTACAATTGCTGTAATATTCAACCGAAAAGTACTTACATGCACGTTGATCAATTATTAAATGTATATATTATTGATACGTCTTCTAATATAGTTATTGTGACCAATACTGATCGTGAATGTAATTAGAAGCGTGTACTACTACGTCATAAAAGTAAATGATTAAAAAGGTATGAGAATTCGTATTCATGATTAGACACGTTGATTCAGTGTACCATTTTCGGATAGGTTCCAATGAACGCAATGTTTATATTAATGTTTGCTACCTATGTTATTCGCATCGCATTGAGAAATCAAAACAGCAAGCGTGAAAATATTTCGTTAGTAAAAATATACTTGCTCAATTTTTAATCAATATATTATTTATTTTGTATTTTAAAGTGTAAAACAATTTTATGATTCAACATTCTTTAACTATCACTTTTTTCAATATACTTTTTTTTTAATGAAATTATATTTATGAATTCTCTTTTCAAGTTTTACGTTTTATAACTTCGTTCTTTTTTCTTTAATTACGTCATCTTTGCTGTCAATTTTTCTTTTTTTCTCAATGGATCTCCATCCTTTGATTAAATTTTTTGTACTCATTTTCGGACTATTTGTTTTCTTAATTTCATCGGCCGATTTCACCATTATGTATATTAGATTTGCTGTGAAATTAAATTGTTTTTTTTATAAACTATCGCTTATATACGATTTTCATGCACGTTGTTCGTATGTATGGACTACAATTTTATTTTCAAAAATGAATATTCATAATTAAAATAATAACCATTTGTCTGTATGTATCCCTTTATCGTGATTTCTTCTCCTTATTCAAATTCTTGTAATTTTTCGTTTTTTGAAACTCTAACTTCTAATTTATAGGTTCCGTCTGTTATTGATCCGGAGTAAAATTCGGTTCCTCTATTGACGTTGGTTTCGAGTAGTCCAAAATTTGTTTTCAAGTATCCTTTTATTTCTGTTATTCATTCGAATTAAAAAATTGAATAGAGTTATAAATTCGTATTAAAAAAAATATATATATACAGTGCTCTGATAACTCACTGACGTAGCTCGTAATGTCAGCCACATCTTTCAAGTCAGCTAATTTCGGTTCTAATTCAGTAACTGTACTGGTCGAATGTTTGCCGAGAATATTGATGATTGTATTTCTTTGGATTATAATTTCATACCCCACTGTCCCCTTGTTAAAATTTGTGTTGGGACATGCCTTTGAATAGGCACCATCAATGTGCACAATCTGCAAATTTATTCAAAATTTATATATATTTATAAAATCAAAATTATTAAGCTTTCCAATTAATGTTATCGCGTATGATTATTTTTCATTGCATTTTAAGATATTCATTTTTATACGCAATTTAAATGCTTACGAAGGTTGTTCTTAAAATAGGCTCTGTCTTTTCAATTTCTTTATTCCAAGCGATAATTTGCACCCGTTCGCCATCGTCGTTATTCAAAAAAAATTTGAAAACTTTGTTCCCCTTTTGCCCTACTACTTTTGAACATTCAATGCTATCGACGTATCCAATAATTTCCCTAAAAAGTAAAGTCATTATTCACTGTTGATAAGTACCTATCTACTATAGTAAGTACATGTATAGTAAGTATTCCACGGAAAAAAATTATTATATATAATTGTATATGTACACATACACCGCGAATATCTATAACTGTGGAACGATCCGTGCGCCTGAAGGTAGGCGATTGAAGATACACCTCATTGAAATAACATGGGATGTATAACAAAACAAAATAAAATAAATAAATAATAGTACATTACAGTACGAGTCCGGTAAAACTTTTTCTGACAAGTGTGAGGTTGCAGTACGAGCCGAAGGCGAGTTTGGCAATCACTCGAGATTAGGAGAAGTTTTTCCGTCGAGTATTGTACAAAATTTTACTTTAGGGGGTGTGAAAATGGGTGTCCAAAATCATACTGAGTGAAGTAAATATATTTTATATGTAATAAAATATCTTCAATTGTCTGCCTCCAGTCGCACGGATCGTTCCACAGTTAGAGATATGCATCGTATATGAATTTGTTTATACTGTAACGTGGCAACGTTTAGACCTCCGCTAAACCGGACTACGGTCGTGCCGAAGTCCGGCCGCCCGATTTAAATCGCGCCGCCCGACTTCCCTGCGGAGCCGATTGGCCGCAGACCCTCGCTTATGGCGACGCGGTCGCCGCCAGCGCCCACAGGCCGGGTGATGCCGGTTGGTACTAACACCGGAAGAGAAATCACTTCCATCTTTGGAAACCGTAGAGTTCGCCTCGTGCAATTCGCCGTTTTGGTTATATAAGTGATTTTGGAAGTTTGAGAGAGAGAGAGAGAGTTGAGAGAGAGTGTAGAGAGTGGAGTGGAGTGTGTGACGAGTGTTGGAGTGATTTGTTTTGTTTGGATATCGACCCGGCTATACTTTTGTGACTATTGATTTGGATTTTGGACATTGAATACTGCTTTGGATTTTGACGACCCCTGCATCCACCCGGCTCTCCGACCGTCTTAAGAAATAATACCGTCGTAACCGAGGCAGCGAGACCGTCACCACCAGGTAGGATCAATCCGATCTCTAGTCGATACTCCCTATAGTACAACCCGCACCCCGTATTATTCCCTAGGCCTCGAAACCGCGTGTCTGAATCCCAACCGTTCCCCGCGAACCGTTGGATTCAAAAATACAGCACACCGGTACGCCTGTTTTCGTTGCGCGTAGCCGTGCCAAGTTTGGTCACCGCTGCGCCGATCGCGACCGAATTCAGTTCGACGCCATATTGGCCACAGAGCGGCTGACGTCACGCCTCGCACTCAGCTGCGGCGTGTCAGAGCTCTGTCGCTTCTCCTGAACCGCTGCCTGCCCCTCCACTTCTCCGCCGCCGCTATACCGCGCGCCGCGCCAGTATAGCGAGAGACGTCGAGAGAGGCACGCACTCTCGCTACGGTGACAGCTGACTGTCCCGTAGCCAGAGCGAGAGAGGTAGACCGTAGGTCGAGTAGACTTGGTCCTCCCTACCGTCCCTCTCACGAGCACGGTAGTGCAACTACTAGTTCATAGTTTTTTTTGTATTTTTAGTCTAGTCAGTTCATTTTGCTTTTTCTTGTGATAATTTATTTAATAACGTAATTTGTAGTAGAGTAGAGCCAAGTAAATATTTTTCTAATTTTATACCAGCGCCAGGTAGCGGGCGTAACCCAAATTCGCCACCTTTTCTTTTTTTCTTTTTTCAAATAAATAAATATTTTCAAATTAAATATATACTGGTGTCTTTATTCCTCGCCCCTACGAAATCCCTCTATCGTAGTAGTTAGTCGGAGGGTCCCAGAGAGAGAGAGAGAGGACTTCTGAGGAAGTCTGGCGCCCAACAGCATCCCCTACCTACCCGTTGGCCCCCGGTTTGTATTCGGCTTATCTTCCTTGGTTACCCGAACCCAGGGGAAACCCGTTACAAAATTGGCGCCCAACGTGGGGCCCGAATAAAGACACTTTCGGGTTTTGGCCGAATTCACCCCTGCTACCTAGGTTAATTTTCAGTTTTTTTTTTGTTTTTCGAGAGTTTGATTTTTTTTTTTGCACTTCCGACGAGTCTCTTAGATCGCTAGCGGAGTAAGTAAAGCCGGCGAAGATGGGGAACCTCTTAGCCAACCCCGAGAGTGCGTGGCATCCACCTCCGGCAAGAGGGCTCATCGTTCCGAGCCAGGAACCCCTCCCCGACGAGACGCTGCCGGTCTCCGAGTGGATCTGCGGCCTCTCCGAGGCGGAATTGGAGCGACAGCTCCGCCTAAACCAGCTGCAACCCGCAGGGTCGGGTACGGACCGCCGGTGGAGGCTGATGCGCTACCACCTGATGTCCCGTGGTCAAAACGTGACCTGGGACCCCGAGGAAGACGAGCTTCCGCCGCCGGAAGTTCCCACCCTTTCGCCTACGGAGATCCGGTCGTCGAGTCGCCATCCGACCGCACCCGTCGCGAGTCGTGAACCCCGCCGCGAAATCCCTGCCTCCCCCTCCCCTTACCCTGTACCTGAGCGAGAGGCCCCCTCCCCACCCCCAGACCCGCGAACTGAACCGGAAGCCTGCAACAGCACGCCTCTGAGTCCGGCTGCCGCCACGTCGCCGCAGTACCAGTCAACCGGTCGCGCACCTCCCAGTGCTCGATCGCGGGTGCACTTTTCAGAAGAGCTGAATCGTGCAGAGGCTACCCCGGCAGGTCCCGGGTACCCTCTAACCACCGCCGAACCCTCACGAGTTCCGGAACCGGATTCCCGAGGGGACTCCCCGAACCCGTTCGGTGGACCCTCCTATGCCGCTGGTCGTGCCTCTGTGCCGAGCCACCACCAGCCGCCACCATTCACCCAAACACCCTCATACCCCTATCCCCACCCCTACCTCCCCCAGGCATCCCCCTGGTACCCGGTATACCCCGGTACTCCCTATTATGCGGCTAACCCCTATACGGAGTACTCACACCCCCACCATCCCTATTTCCCCGCAACACCGTACCCGGGCTACCCAGAGTACCCCACCAACCCTTACCTACATCCTTCCCAATACCCACCTCACCCCCACTATCATCCTCAACCCCCAAGACCCCATCTATACCCTCACACCCCACAATACCCGGCCACGGTACCCCTCGTCACCCCCTACCCTACCGCCCCTCACCCAGAGACCCCTTCCCCCACCCCCACCCCCGCTAGTAGTCCCGCGGCTGACCCCGCTACCCCCTACCCTACCCCCACTCCCCCTCCGCAGACCACCCCCGCGACCCCAGCTCCCGAGCCCACGCCCGTGCGTACGCGAGACCCTCACGAGACCGTTCGAAGGTGGAACATCACGTTCTCGGGTCAGGGAGAATGCAGCGCCGAAGAATTCCTCCGACGGGTCGAGGAAAGCCGTACCGGCCTAAACATGACCGACCAGCAAGTGCTGGGAGCACTGTCTTCCGCGCTCACGGGGATCGCGCGGCAATGGGAGCGACAAAACCGCGGTACGTGGCCAACCTGGGCTGAATTCGCGGAATCCTTCCGAGACCGCTTCGGCGGGATGAACTATGAGATCCGTGTTCGGGACGAAGCACGCCGCCGCACGCAAGGACCGCAGGAGAGTATCGCCGACTACATCGTGTGTATGATCGGGATCCTATCTAGCCTCCCTAATCCGTGGCCGCTGCGTGAACAGCTCGACATGGCCTACACGAATCTTCACCCCCGGTATAGGTCCGCGATCGCGAGGAACGAGATAGACTCGTTTAAAAGCTTGGAACAGGCCGGTAAGCGGGTTGAATCCGCCTGGGCTTTAGACCGGTTCTATATACCCCCACCCCCCGTCGCGAGCGCGTTCCTCCCAGAGTTCGCGTGCCAAGCCTCCAACTCCACCGCGGTGGTGCCGACCCCCAGCCAACCTCAAGCGAGAACGCGCGAGGCGGTGCAGGCGTCCGCGAACCCCACCGCGGCGAACGCTGCCCTAGACAGGCCAGCCGCGAGGCAGAGAACTCGAACTAGGGGCGGTAGATCGACCTCTACCCCCCCAAGTGGGAACCCCTCTAACCCTCCCCCAGCCTTGATGTCCCTACTCCCCCCCAATCCTACAAGGTCGACCCCCGCGCCCGCGAATACCGCTCGCAGACAACCTGCGGCCGCGCACGCGAGTGCTGCGCCCCCAGACCTACCTGCCAGCTGTTTCCGGTGCTATTCCCCCGGGCACTTCGTTCGCGAATGTCCCCACCCCCCTAGCTATATCGCCTGCTCGCGTTGCAGAACTCCGGGAGTGATAGACGCGAACTGCAGGAGATGCCTAGGCAATGCGCCGGGAAACGCCAACAGGAATTAGTAGGTCGGGTCCCTACTTATTCCTCCGTGGTGCGAGGACCCTACTCCCCCCGAGCTGTCACCGCAACCGAGCCCCCAACGCGCAAGAGTCACCGCGATCCCCGCTACTATCTGGATGTCGAAGTAGCCGGGCAGGTTTTATACGCGTTATTCGACCCCGGTTCGAGCCGAACTTATATCGGAGGCCCGGCGTTGAGGCGATATCGCGATTTAATTCCTCAGTTAACTCCGCTTCCTCCAGGCGGCGTCATATACCCTAACGGCGCGGTAGATTCGGTGATCGGTGAACTGGAAGCGCCCGTACGCATCGGAAGGCGCACCTGCCGGCTAGCAGTCCGCGTTGCCCCCTCCTTCGAGTACCAGTGTATCCTCGGAATGGATGCACTGACGGCCTTCGGTTTCCGCGTCGACTTCGGCCGCGGCACCTGGACAATACGGTCCGAGGAAGGTGACGAGCGCTCAGTAGAGTCCTCAAATCCCCCTGAGAGAGAGAGAGAGAGAGAGAGGGAGAATTCCCCTACCCCACCCGCTGAACAAGCCTGTGCCGGACTTTCCGAGCTCACCAGCTCCGAACAGTCCCGCCTAGACACGCTTCTTCACCGGATCCTACCCCCTCCCAACCCCCACCCCGGAATCACCGACTTAGCTACCCACCGCATCGAAGTGCAGGGCCACCCCCCGATAAAGCAACGGTACTACCAAGTATCCCCGAAAGTACGCGAGTACATGTACGAGGAGGTAGATACCATGCTGGCTGGCGGCATCATCGAGCCGTCGCGTAGTGAATGGTCGAGTCCGATCGTAATGATCCGAAAACCCTCCGGAAAATACCGCTTCTGCCTCGACTTTCGGAAAGTCAACGAGGTCGCGAAGAAAGATGCGTATCCCCTCCCGCACATGAACAGCATTCTCGATAAGCTGCGCGAGGCGAAATACATCACCACTCTCGACCTGAGCCAGGCGTATTTTCAAGTTCCCCTAGAGAGAGAGAGTCGGGAAATAACCGCGTTTACCGTCCCGGGACGTGGTCTATTCCAATTCACGCGAATGCCGTACGGCCTATCAGGCGCACCCGCGACGTTTCAACGCTTGATGGATCGCTTAATTGGACCCGACATGGAACCCCACGTATTTGTGTATCTCGATGACGTCATCATCGTGAACCAGACGTTCGACGACCACCTGCGGTGGCTGGAACGGGTTCTACGCAAGATCACTGACGCCAACCTCACTATCAATGCCGATAAGTGCGAGTTCTGCCGTTCAGAGGTCAAATACCTGGGCTTCCGAGTGAACCGCGACGGACTGCAAGCGGATCCCGAGAAAGTAGCCGCGATAATGCAATACCCGGTGCCTCGCACGGTAAAGCAAGTACGCCGTTTTCTCGGTATGGCTTCTTGGTACCGACGCTTCATTGACGACTTCGCCACGAAGGCCGAGCCTCTGAACCGTCTGCTCAAGAAAAACCGCCGCTGGCAGTGGGACGCCGAGCAGCAACAGGCCTTCGAAGCCCTGCAACACGCTCTGGCCTCCCCGCCGACCCTAGTATGCCCCGACTTCTCCGTACCGTTTACCCTCCAGACCGACGCGAGCGACTACGGCCTAGGCGCCGTCCTCACCCAGACCCACGCCACGGGTTCTGAGCACGTGATTGCCTACGCTAGCAGATCCCTTACGGAAGCGGAGCGAAAGTACACGGTCACCGAGCGCGAGTGTCTCGCCGTATTATGGTCCGTCCGCAAGTTCCGGCCGTACCTCGAGGGTTATCACTTCACCGTGATCACCGACCACAGTAGCCTACTGTGGCTACATAACCTCCACAACCCTTCGGGCCGCCTCGCGAGGTGGGCGTTAGAGCTCCTCGAATTCGATTTCCGAATCATTCACCGTAAGGGCGCTCTACACCACGTTCCCGACGCGCTATCCCGAATCCCGGAGCCAACCCCTAACCCAGTCGCTACTGTGGAAGAAACCCAGGACCGCTGGTACCAACGACGCGTTGAAGCCGTACAGACCATGCCTGTCCAGTTCCCTAACTGGAAGGTGGAAGAAGGTCGCCTATACCACCATCGCGTCGACCCGCTGGCCGACCCCCTCTTACCCGACCTAGACCCTTGGAAGTTAGTCCTGCCGAGCTCGAAACGCTCCGCAGCGCTAACTGAGGCTCACGCACTCCCTACCGCTGGCCATCTTGGAGTAGAGAAGACGTATGCTCGCATAGCCCTCCTCTATTACTGGCCGGGGATGTACCGAGACGTGACCCAATTTATCCGCACCTGCGAAGCGTGCCAGCGCTGTAAGGTAGACCAAGCCGGACCCCAGGGTCTGATGGGTCGCCGAGTCACCGAGGCACCCTTCGTCGCAGTAGCTGCCGATATAATGGGACCCTTTCCGCCGAGCCGGCAAGGCTTCGCATACGTCTTGGTAATCCAGGACCTTTTCACCAAGTGGGTAGAGTGTGTACCTCTACGCAAAGCGAACGGGCAAACGATCCTCAAGGCGCTAGAAGAACTGGTCTTCTACCGCTGGGGAGTACCGGAGGTACTGTTGACCGACAATGGCACTGAGTTCGTCAACAAGGTAATAACCTCCGCGTGCACCGACCTTGGCGTATACCATACCACGATCCCCCCTTATCACGCCCAGGCCAACCCGGTCGAGCGCGTGAACCGCGTAATTAAAACTATGATCACGACCTTCCTGGAAGGTGATCACCGCGAATGGGACCGGCATCTACCCGAGTTCCGGTTCGCGATTAATTCCGCCGTTCACAGCTCCACCCAGGTTTCGCCAGCCTTTCTCAACTTCGGGAGAGAACTCCGGCCCCCGAAAACGGTGCGCCGAGAAGAGGAAGGCCCGCCGGTGATCCACCTGCAAACCCCAGAGGAGTGGGAAAGCCGCGTACGAAGACTTGACGCGCTGAGAGATCTAGTCACCCAGAACTTGGAGGATGCCAACGCACGACAGGCGCGGTATTATAACCGCGGTCGTCGGGATCCCGAGTTCCAACCGGGTGACTTGGTTCTACGCCGTCAACGAGTGCTGTCTTCCGCTGCTAACTACATCGCCTCGAAGCTCTCGGCGAAATTCAACGGTCCGTATGTCGTAAAACGTCGGAGGAGTCCGACGGTATACAGCCTGACGGAGCTGGACGGTAAGTCAGCGGGTAAGGTCCACGTGAAGGACCTGAAACCGTACCGTCAGGCCACTGCCGACCTGTCTGAAATCCCCGCAGACGCGCGGCCATTAGAGAACCCCCCTCCTCCCTCCTCCGATCCTCCCGACCCCCCTCTGCCGATAAACCCTGTACTAATACCAGATATTCCGCAGAGAGACGATGAGAGGGAGCCTACGAGGCCGTCGGGCCATCTCGATGGATGGCCGCCTGCAGGCAGTCGGGAGGGACCCGCCAGGCCAGCCAGCCCCGCGGACCGCAGCCGCGATCCTCCGCAGCGGGACTCCGGTCGACCTGGACGAGGAGATGGCCGTCCTGAGCCTCCTGGTGCTACCCCCGCCGCCACCGCCGCCGGAGCCGATGGACCAGGAGAGGCCGAACCCGACCCCCCAGCTGCCGGAGGGGTCCGGAGAGGCAGAGGCCGCCCACCAAGGGCCCGAGGTGGTGACCCCAGAGGCCGCGGTGCTACCCAGCACCAGCCGCCAAACCCCCCCGATCCCATCCTCGACCCCCAGCCCTCAACGAGCGCTGGGGCCTCCTCCCCTACCCCCCGTCCCTACCACCTCCGGCCAAGGGCCGCAAAAGCGCCGCCGTAACCGGCCGCGCAGCCGCCGCACAACCCGGCCGGGGAGCCCGACGGACCAGAGCTTGTCGAGCTCGCTCGACTCGCTCCCGGGGCCCCCGCAACGGCGTGCCGCACGCCTCCCGAGGGGAAACGAGCCGGAGCAACGCTTCGGCCGTGCCCTCCCTCCTTCCCACGATAGCCCGGGCCCAAGCCGCCCGCCAGCTCGCCTGGCCGGCCTAATGGACCGGCCCTATCCACGGCCGTCGACCCGGGGACGAGGCCTGCCATACCGGCCGCCTGCTTCGGCACCGCCGCCCGTCCGCACCTCGCAAGCCCCGACGGTCACGACCGCCCCTCCCGCTCGATCGGCCCCGGCCACGGCTGCGGTGACCCGTGCTACCCGGCCGCCGCGCCTGAGTAGCACCTTGTGCTGGTCTTGTGACCAGCCGGGTCACCGATCCGCCAACTGCCCGGGCCCGATACACGAGCACTGCGCGGAGTGCGGGTGGCGAGGGTATACCACCCTCACCTGCCCCGCGCATCGTCGAGGAGAGGCCCCGGCTGCGGCCGGGCCCTCACCCAGGCCAGCTCCCGCCACCGAGCCGACCGCCGCTGTGGATGCCCCGGCATCGCAGCCGCGTCGCACTCGCCGCGGTCGACGCGCCGGAGCGGCTCGCACGCCCAATCCCGCTCTCGTAGCGGCGATTGTGGAGGTGCTCGAGCGCTTCATGTAAGCCCCCCCCCCCCCCCCCCCCCCCCTCGAGACCCCGCACCCGCTCACCCGCCTCAACACCGTCCGGGTGGACAGACTGATAGATTAAGTGTAATGAGGCCGGTTGACGCGGAGGTTGCGGAAGCGTCCGAGTGCACCCGTACGTTCCGTTTGGCCGAGGGGTGTTGTAACGTGGCAACGTTTAGACCTCCGCTAAACCGGACTACGGTCGTGCCGAAGTCCGGCCGCCCGATTTAAATCGCGCCGCCCGACTTCCCTGCGGAGCCGATTGGCCGCAGACCCTCGCTTATGGCGACGCGGTCGCCGCCAGCGCCCACAGGCCGGGTGATGCCGGTTGGTACTAACACCGGAAGAGAAATCACTTCCATCTTTGGAAACCGTAGAGTTCGCCTCGTGCAATTCGCCGTTTTGGTCATATAAGTGATTTTGGAAGTTTGAGAGAGAGAGAGAGAGTTGAGAGAGAGTGTAGAGAGTGGAGTGGAGTGTGTGACGAGTGTTGGAGTGATTTGTTTTGTTTGGATATCGACCCGGCTATACTTTTGTGACTATTGATTTGGATTTTGGACATTGAATACTGCTTTGGATTTTGACGACCCCTGCATCCACCCGGCTCTCCGACCGTCTTAAGAAATAATACCGTCGTAACCGAGGCAGCGAGACCGTCACCACCAGGTAGGATCAATCCGATCTCTAGTCGATACTCCCTATAGTACAACCCGCACCCCGTATTATTCCCTAGGCCTCGAAACCGCGTGTCTGAATCCCAACCGTTCCCCGCGAACCGTTGGATTCAAAAATACAGCACACCGGTACGCCTGTTTTCGTTGCGCGTAGCCGTGCCAAGTTTGGTCACCGCTGCGCCGATCGCGACCGAATTCAGTTCGACGCCATATTGGCCACAGAGCGGCTGACGTCACGCCTCGCACTCAGCTGCGGCGTGTCAGAGCTCTGTCGCTTCTCCTGAACCGCTGCCTGCCCCTCCACTTCTCCGCCGCCGCTATACCGCGCGCCGCGCCAGTATAGCGAGAGACGTCGAGAGAGGCACGCACTCTCGCTACGGTGACAGCTGACTGTCCCGTAGCCAGAGCGAGAGAGGTAGACCGTAGGTCGAGTAGACTTGGTCCTCCCTACCGTCCCTCTCACGAGCACGGTAGTGCAACTACTAGTTCATAGTTTTTTTTGTATTTTTAGTCTAGTCAGTTCATTTTGCTTTTTCTTGTGATAATTTATTTAATAACGTAATTTGTAGTAGAGTAGAGCCAAGTAAATATTTTTCTAATTTTATACCAGCGCCAGGTAGCGGGCGTAACCCAAATTCGCCACCTTTTCTTTTTTTCTTTTTTCAAATAAATAAATATTTTCAAATTAAATATATACTGGTGTCTTTATTCCTCGCCCCTACGAAATCCCTCTATCGTAGTAGTTAGTCGGAGGGTCCCAGAGAGAGAGAGAGAGGACTTCTGAGGAAGTCTGGCGCCCAACAGCATCCCCTACCTACCCGTTGGCCCCCGGTTTGTATTCGGCTTATCTTCCTTGGTTACCCGAACCCAGGGGAAACCCGTTACAATACATAGATTTTGTGTTAATATATAATCATATATACGTGTATGGAGTTATAGATAACTATATATGCATAATTTTATTTCGACCTTTTAATGCCTAACTTGAAAAAAAAAAAATTTCATCACATTGAAAGGTAAGAATAAAATTATCTGAAAATTGTTCTAATGCACCATGTTGTACATGTACATCATACAAATACGAATAACTATACCAAATTTCAGATTTTTTCATCAATAACCATTGGAGTCATAAAAATTCAATTTTTAGTTAAAAAAAAATACATGCAATTTCCCATTAAAAACTTTCGTCGTCTTGGGGGGCGGGTTAATATTAATAATAATAAGCACTGTGTTAAGAGGCAACACAGTGCCTTATACCTAGTGGATAACATGGTGGGGATAACACACCAGCGCAGTATAGGTTCTACTGTGTTAGCTATTGAGTAGTAATAACGCGGCGCTTTAACGTTTTTACAACGGAAGTATTTTCTCAGTGTATATACCCAATAAACACACAGTGATTGATATCATGTGTATTAAACGTGTCCACGAAACGTGTACATAACGTTAAAACGACCACGTATTCGTTGATTTTATTAGGAATTCACGTGTTCGACACGTCGAGTTCGTAGGTACGATGTCCGCCTGGAACACGTATATTTTCGAAAGGGAAAATTCGCCTAATCAACGTGTTCATAAGGTGCGTGTATTCCACGTGAACTCCACGTTTTAAATACACGTAAATTTTCTACATCTTTTAGACGTATATTCCACGTCTATTTTGAAAGTATTTTAAACGTAATTGATATACGTTTATTCAATGTAGTTTCTGTTAATTTAAATATTTTTCGAATTCGATTTCCCCGGCGAATAACGTAAAAACCATCTGTAGTCTCTATTTTCGCATGAAACGAACATTTTTTCGGACGTATGTGTTCCGAATTGAATTTGAATTCGCGCGGCGTGGGCCTTTTTTGCGTTATTGACGCCTGGGCTCGGATAATAATCGAACTGTGTCACATTGTATCAAAAGGAGGGGGGCGACTAGGGATGAGCCTTAAACTCTCTCTATAGACATCTCTGTAAATTGGAAATAATGCGACCTGAATAATCGACTAGAATCATTTATTGAATATTAATCAATTAATTGAAAATAAAAATGAATTTAACAGTAATTTTCATACTCATCGGATAAAAAGTCAAGGAAATTGCACCAGGTAAGTGAAAACTTATTCATAAGAGCAATGAAAAGTTTATATCATTCACAGTAATAATTAAGTAGGATCATGACATAACAAATTTCCAGGCATCGGAGTCAGCAAGAATAGCGCCACGCTATTGACACACGGCATCATTTCTCATCGGGTCTTGAAAAAGGATGATCATCTAGTTACCGCAGGATACTCCCAGATAACAATTTGACGGCAAGTTGCTGGCATTGTGCCAGCATTTTCCAACATTTGAACGTAGCAATTAACCGCCAAGGTGTAACCTCAATATCGGAACAGTATGCAAGCATTGGATGCGTGAGCTCGTTTAAAGACAAAATTACGGCATTGAGCAAGCATCCACAGGGTGCGAGTTTCTACTTTGTACGATAAATGCCAGCAAACCATGCTTTCACATTGATGCTGGGCATAGCAGCAGCATTTAAACAGCATCAGAAGACAACAAGGATTGCAACTTGTGCTCGATCTGATCTGGTTATCTGGGCTGTAGTCTCAATAGACACTTATCGACTCTCAACCTGACCAATGGGTTTCGCAGGCGGTTAGAGGAGTGTATTACTGTTGAGGGTGGTCTGTTTGGACATCTTCGACACAATCGCAGAGTTGCAGAAGTGGTAGAAGAGGTCAGAGAGGTCGAAGACCAACCGGGCTGAAAGAACTCGTGTGGTGTAGCTCCGCTGAGACACGGATAATCAATCTCCTTCTACGTTGGCTGTGACACACCTGGCGGCATGGATGTCTGCATTTTGGAACTCTCGCAGACTTCTAGGAACCCTGCTAAAGAGTGGATTATTTAATTACGGGCAGTACCATATTTCACTTATTTCTTTTTTCAATTCTTTACTTTGACTATTATGACACTCATTTTTTCACAGAATCGAAGTACTGCAGAGTCCAACGTCGTCGTCGAGCAGTCGACAACGGTAAGTAAAATTTCTTTAACTTTTTATTTTTTGTAAATCTTTTACCAGGACTGGGACTTCAAATGAGAGTAAATTAAACAGCGCTTATTTTCTCACAGAACCGGATCAAGATTTTTACCTTCACGCTGCAGAGTCAGGCAATATCTCATTGAGGTATGGAGCGGGAAGTCACTCAGGAGAGATCTGGCACAAAATTCTTCTGCTTACTCAACCTTCGTCTATGCTCTAGCCTGAGAATAACGATGAAAGATTGTTTTGCAAGACGACGTAAAGCTTTGTTATGTATCAAATGTATTCGTACTTATTATAATAAATTTGTTCTCACTTACCTGATACATGTCTTGAGCCTTCCTCAACCTAAGAATACGAATCACTGTTTTGCTCTGCTTCATTGTTATTTGAATTAATTAATAAATTTTCATGAAATGTTGACTCTCAATTTTCGTTACTTCTAACATCCAAAAAATAGAGAATTTATGCGTCGAGCGTCCGTAACCCTTATCCATCAGCATTGTATTTTTCAATTGAGGGCTTGAAGATCTTAACATTTCACGACTGTGGACAACATCAAGAATCTGTAATAAAAATCTTCTATCTCCGCTAATTATTTCACATTGCCTCCTTTAGTATGAAATCTACTCTTACCGCGCGGGTGCTACGAAAGATTTCAACTAATCTTATCGGCTCTCCATACCTCTACGTGTATAAGAAGCAAATTTAAAAATTAATTTCTCGAAAACGGTGTAGTGAATTGACTTGAAATTTTGGCAGTAAGCATTTCATTCATCTATCTTTCGATGATAAAACTTTCAAAGATTTCTTATCATTCGCATTTTGGTATCGAACCTCCTTAAAGACCACCCGAATCCCGTGCAGAAATTTTCTCAGGGGCATGACAGGGACCTGATTTTTTGGCCCGAGTACTAATATGGCCCCCGCCAGGAAGAATGATGAGGGCCTTGGAGGGCATGTAACGTTTGGTTCATGAGGCCCTGATGAGGAAATTTGATCGGGCCCTAACCTAATTTCCCGAATGCGACCGTGTCATAATTCGGGCAGTTTTCTTAAGGCCCTTGTCGGATAAACTCATCGGGCCCTAACTTGATCACCTCAGAGAGGCCCGTATTATAATTCGGGCAATTTTCGTAAGGCCCTTGTCGGATAAATTCATCGGGCCCTAACTTGATTACCTCGGAGAGGCCCGTGTTATAATTCGGATCTCTATGGACATTGAAATATAGGTTTCCGACTATTGTGCTATGGCCGTACGCAATCCTCGGTAATAACTGAGAATACAAGGTGACCCACAACTCCCGCACCACCCGGAACAGGCAGGTTCCTTATCGAATTCGTAGACGAAAGTTCCTCTATGAAAACTCTCCAAGGCCAACGGTTCTCGAGTTATTGAAATTCGTGATTGACCAATCAGAGCGTCTTTCTAGTCATTCACTCCATAGTTACGGTCATGGAGAGACGCTCTGATTGGTCAATTGAGATTTTAAATAAGTCGAAAACAGTTGGCCTTAAAGAGATTTCGTAAAGGAACTTTCGTCTCAGAATTCGATAAGGAATCTGCCTGTTCCGGGTGGTGCAGGATTTCTGGGTCACCTTGTATGAATATTGCAATAAAAAATGTATTTCTCAAATCATTTTATTGATTCCTTGACGGGAAATTCTTAATATGCGTAAACATATTTTATAAAAGTATATAAACTATATTATAAACATAACGTATGACTTGCCTTCCCTTACGGAAAAAAACCTTCAAATTTAAGGGGTAAATTCGCACCCCTGAAGTTTTAGGGGTTTACCATGAAAACTCAGGGTTTACCCTGTATTTGGGGGTGAAATTTGGGGGCAAACCTTGAGCTTTCATGGTAAATCCCCAAAACTTTGGGGGTGCGAATTTACCCCTCAAATTCGAGGGTTTTTTTCCGTGAGGGTTAATGGTCTACTGGGAGTGTAAATATACCTAATACAAACTATATCGCGTGACTAATGCCAAAAGGTCGTGAGTGACATTATACGACTTTTCAAGAAACATTAAGATATGTTCAGAAACATTGAAATACAATAATTGATAAATGAAAGGCAGATACGACCTTCTGGCTTCAATTTTCGTGAAATTTACATTTCTTAATGTCAAAAGGTCGTATTTATAGTTGGCATTTGCATTTGCATATACGACCTTTTGACTTTAACGAAGGTAAATTTCCCAAAAGTTAAAGCTAGAAAGTCGTATCTACCAACACTTACGACCTTTTGCTTTTACGTTTTAAATTTTTAAATTTTGGGTCTATTTTCGTCTTCTCATCGATTTTTGAGTGAATGAGAATAAAAAAAAATTAAACGACCTTTTTGGCATTAGTCACGCGATTTGAAATATACTAATATATAAAAGGAACTTTCATTAATTATAAAAATCATATTATACAGGGTGTCTCCCAATTAGTCATACAAACCTATATGAGCGTTTCCTCTGTGAAAGGGAAAACGATTTTTCGCAGCGAAATCTTTATCAGGGCAATAGTTCTCCAGCAATAGCAATAAATAGATTGGCCAATCAGCAGGTCAGTTCAGCGTATAAATGAAGATAGGTACCAAGTTAGGAAAACACCCCGCTCACAACAACCGCGAAAAAAACAAAGACGGGTGCGACCGCCTCGCTAGCGATTGTTGTGAGCGGGGTGTTTTCCTAACTTGGTACCTATCTTTATTTATACGCTGAAATGGCCTGCTGATTGGCTAATCTATTCATTGCTATCGCTGGAGAACTATTGCTCTGATAAAGACTTCGCTGCGGAAAATCGTTTTCTCTTTCAAAGAGGAATCGCCCCATATAGAGCGGGTTTGTATAACTAATTAGGAGAGACCCTGTTAGAAGAAAAACAGAGGAACTGTCGATATACGAAGGAAATATCGAAAACTATAAATCAAATTTTTCTTTTTCATTCTGCAGTAATGAATTCAATGTTTCTGTTATTTGAGGCTTAATATCAGAGAGAGAGTAGTACCACTTGTCACTGACTAGCTGCTCATTTCTTCGAAGATAGCCATGCTCATACTTTTGTTCTGAGAGTTAAGTTATAACAATTTCTCTATTCATAGGTTTCGATACTGACGCATCAAACTGTATGGCGTAAAATCACATATGAATTGCATCATATAAAAAACTATGTATATGTAAACTATATTCAATAGTAACGTATACCTAAAAACTCTTATTGGCTCAAATAAACTATAATGAATAAATGTAAAGAAAGATAATAAACAACAAAAAAACAGCCATAATGTATGGGGTTAACCCAAACGCTCACACATACTATCGACAAACTTTAGATGGATTCAGTTTTCAGATGGCTCGTCATTATTTGGCTTCTCCTTCCTCTTGGTTCCGCCAACAAGCCGACGTACATTACGCTGACCATCCCAGTCCTTGGCGTTGTTGAAGATACTTCCCAATGCTTTCACGAAGTTTTTTTCGGTTATGGGTCTGCCACTCTCGCATGTGCAATTCTTGCACGCTAACTCTGTAATATGTATTACAATTTGTACAAATATGCACATCGGTACAAATAGTTTGGGTTTTTTTTTTTTCACGATTCATATACATACCAAAGAGAGTTCTACAGAGAGTAGTCCCTTTCATGTTGTATTTGCCTTTTGTATCGCGAACTGCAGTACAGAGCACAGCCAATTTTCGATCGAAAATTTTTTTAAAAATGGCAAGCAGCGTTTTATACATTTCGTCCTCCACGAAATGTTTCAGGCAAGCTGTCTGAGAATTGAGAACATACAATAATATGGATAACTCTTTCAAGAGAAGACACCACTAAAACTTTGACAAAAGATATTTTCTTATCGATAGAACATATTAGCCGATATACTCAGTGAAATCAATACTGTTAAATTATTAGAAAAAGATATTTTCAATTCTTTCTCGTTACCAAAAAAATCTCTCATCAAATAATGCTTCTTACAATCTTATGATACTAGTATGTGGACTGAAAAAACATTTCAATTTTCTGCAATAAAGGTGTATACGCAAAAAACCTTTCGTAGCAGAGTTTCTGTGTACCTACCACAACAGACGAAATGCATAGCTTTTCTGTGCATAGAATCATAGTCACAGAAGATTGTGATTTTTTTTACTTGTCGCATCATGTAAATGCCAGGAAAGTATTGGTTGTGTGTCAAAAATGAATTTCGCCAATTCAAAGAAATTTCGACTTTCGAAGCCTTTAGTTGACAACACATGATTCTGAACAGACGTTGATCTGTCTGTCTGTCCAAAATATAAATAAGCCAAGTATTCTGGAAAACGGCTTCATAAACTCAATACGGAAAGTTTCTTATAAACTGTTTGCCATCTTATTTTTCATCCATATATGATAGTACCAGCTATAGATAAACGTGTACATAGTTTAAAAACGGCAAACGGAAAAATCACAAAATGTACTTTTAAACTCGTCCCTAAAAAACGTATCATTCCCTCATAGTTGTGTAACTTTGGGATTGGAACATAATTTCAAATTGTATCAAACGCAGCGTTATTGTTTTTGGAAGTTGGCAACATCGATATTGATGCGATTTTTTGTTAAAACTATATTGAGGAAATTTTTTCAAATTAATATTTTCAAATGTCATTCCGTCACTGAGCTATCAATCGCTCATTTTTGAATTTTATTATGAACCCGCTCACCCCCTTTTCAACTTGAAAAAGTTGGGGACCACTATAATGTGTTCGTCAATTAGGATATGTATATAAAATTTACAAAAAAAAAAGATCCATAATAGTTAAAAAAAAATTCGGTCAAATTAATAGCTCTTTCGACTGGGACTACACCAAGCTACACTGGTGTAGTGTAGCCATCTTCATCTCTTTCTTTTCTTTGAGGGGGAGAGAGACAAAGATGGCTACACTGCACCAGTGTAGTTTGGTGTAGCCCCAGTCGAAAGAGCTATAATAAAGTCATTTTTCTATTTTTTTTTTTTAGAATCAGCCAAATATTGCATTCAAATATTCGAAAATGAATGGTGATGAAAATTTTAGGGCAGCCGGATGACCAAATTTGTATAATACGCATAGTATCGTGATATAAAAATGGTGGACAGCCCTCTCCGATTGGACGTTATTGAGTGATTCATAAAATGAAAATTAAAAATCTTTTTTGTCAAAGTTCAGTGGCATCTTCCCTCCAAACATGCATACATATATCATAGGCATAACTCGGATTCCAAACTTACAAAGTCTGTGACACACTGTTCACTTATAGTCAGTTCGTTTTCAAAATGCTCTAAAGCTTGCAGGGTGTCCAGTTTCAGAGTTATTTTATATTTAACAGCGAAGTCTTCAACTGTCATACCGGTCAGTTTTATTTTCAAAGTTTGAGTAATACAGTTCCGCAGTTCCCTGATTTGCTCGCTTTGTGTGTTCACCTCAACTGTCAAGGCTTTTATTGCCGAGTGGAGTAGAAGAGTTTCTGTAATATAAAATACGAATGAACCAATAAAATTATCAATTATTCCAAGATACTACTAACTTAACCGATGAAGATTAAATAACAAGTTACACATTTCATGTTTGCTTTCACATGATATACAGGGTGTCTATGTTAACTCCGGAGATACTTCTAGGGTGTGCAGGGGCTGCTAACGCTAGCATTTTGAGGTAAGACACCCATGGTCGAGAACTCATCCTCACAGCTGTGGAGGGCTTTGAAGGATTTGGTACTGCGCGCTTGTTCATGGTGTCATGAATCAGATGTAAACACTTTCAACCCAACGTTTTATTGAGCCATAGACAGCAGTACAAAGTTTTCGTGAGACATCAACAAAACGATAAACTCGGAAAAAACCGATAAACAATGAGAAAAATGACAAAAGAATTTTTTTTTTTATCACCAAGTTTATCGTTTTGTTAATTTCACACAAGAACTTTGCACTGTTGTCTATGGCTGGGTGAAACGTTGGATCGAAGGTGATCACATCTGATTCATGATACTATGAACAAGCGCACGGTACCAAATTCTTCAAAGCCCTCCGCAGCCGTTAGGATGAGTTCTCGATCATGGGTGTCTTACCTCGAAATGCTAGTCTCAGCAGCCCCTGCACACCCTAGAAGTATGTCCAGAGTTAACATGAATACCCTGTATATGTACTCAACAGAAGTATATGAACCTTTTGAAAAACTGTTCACTTTATCAGATTCCAGATCCTGAACACGGCTTTCCGTCTGTGCATATGATTTTTTTTCTGTGTTAGCCTTAGATATTACTTTCGAGCTAGATGACAGCACAATTTTACTTTGGGATGAAACCGAAGCATTTCTTGGAATTGGTAAGGTTTCTGTCGAAGTCACTTTTTTTGCTTTTGATTTTCCGTTCAATTCATCTGTATGAGTAGAAGGATCTGATTGTTGAATTAGTGAAACATTTTCTTCGTTGGGAGATGGTCTGGAATTTTCAGGTTGATTTTGAGAGGTAATCATCGAAATAGGTGAAGTTTCTTTCAAAGCTGTGTGTTTTTTCGACTTTACACTAAGCTCATCTATTTCTGTAGAAGTTTTCGGTTTTCGAATGTATGAAATATTGGTCTTGTTAGAAGAGAAAGGTCCTAATTCTTCCTTTTTCTTCTTAGGCCTTATATTTCCAGATTCATCCTCATCAGATAAATCGCAATTAATCAATGCTGTAGAATATAAATTGATAATAATAAGTATGAAGTCACGACTGAGATTAAGAGGAATCGATACAAAAATACATGAGGATGGAATTTACATTCAGCTGAACTGTTTTCAGGTCCTGAACTAGAAGATTCTTCAAGATCTGCAGAGCCGTACATAATTTCGTCAACTTTCTCTTTTTGGGTTTTTTTGCTTTTTTGTTCAAAAACTTTTGTGAAATATGCTGATTTGTCTTTTGCGTGGGCCTCGTTATCAGTAGAGTAAGCATATGCTTTATCGTTCTTCAACTGCTCGAGTTTCTTCTGTCCCTCTTCGTATGTTTCTTGAGAGTAGAAGAAAAAAAAAAAATAGGTCGAAGACTATAAGTTATGATTTCAATTTTGCACTAGAATTGCCATTTACACACAAGAGATTCTTCTTCGCTACTACGTGTAAGTCATGGCAGCTTGTAATTTTTATTTTACCAATGAACCGAAATCAGCTGGTAAAATGACGTTAGATTCGGGTGGGCGTCTCAAAATTTGTAAACAGATGAAATTTGACAAAAGACCATTTTTTATGATTCTAAATTATAAGCGAAGGTCTAGTTCAAAAACAATTATCATAATTTTTAGATTGCGGTAGTATGTGAACTGAAAAAAAAAAAATCGCCATCTTCTGCAATGAAAGTGTACACTAAACGTAATGGATTCTGAGCCGGATGTGTTCGACAATTGAAGAAACAGCCAATCGGCGCTTTGCATTTTTGTAATCCAGAGCGCCGATTGGCTGTTTCTAGAATTGTCAAACACATCCGGCTCAGAATCCATTACGTTTAGTGTACAGTGCAGAAAACTGAAATCTTTTCTTTGATACAGACACTACCGTAATCTGAACACTCTACGAAGTATTTTCTGATTGGACCTTTCTGAATAATCAGAAAAAAATAAAAAGTGGTTCTTATCAAAGTCTCAGTGGTGTCAGAGTGACAAAATGTCATGATAAAGTCATTGGACTTACCAGCTTGACCCCGCAGATGTACGGGATAGTAGGCCCAGTCTTCTGGGGCAGCACTTTTATTCTGGATAAGCCGCTTGAGTTTTGTCAGAGTCGTCTTATTATACGGGGGTGGCATGAATTTGGAAACGCATGTAGCAGCAGCAGGATCATACGTGACCCACTTGCATGGGACACAATCTAATGACAATAGTCCTCCTATCTTTTCCTCGAAAAATTCGATAAGTTGGTAATCTTTAGTTTCAGTCACTGTGAACATAAAAAAAAAAATGCGTCATGTATCGGCTACAGCGGTGACGCCACGAGGTGAATATATTATAGGTTATGTAAGGCTAGTACTCTTCGACTGTTGTTATCTCGCCACCTTAAGCAGCAATAACGTCGTTATTCTACATACACATATTATAAAACGGTCCATACTTACTTTTTATTACATTGGGGCACTGAATGATTGTACTTTCTCAATTACGTTGATAAATTGAGAACACTACCGGGAGAACCGAACCCGCGTGGAGAGCGCCTAGACGTGTTATGCGTGGAATGTCTGCGCATGAGTTTGGCGCGTTCTGTGGCGTGTTTTTGATTAGCTCCGCCGTCGCTGGCGGGACGTTTCACAACTCAAACCCGCCAATCAGAATAAATCATTCACTATCTCTTCGAATACCTCTGCAGTTCGTGCTTTGACACATAGGTTGGGGGAAAAAAAAAAAAAAAAAAACAGATAGCCATAAGGGAAAATGAAGAAGATTTGTTCGTAATCACTCCTGCGGTTAAATAAAAACATTCAGAGGCAGTATCTAGATCCTGACGAAATAAGAAGGTGGAGAAGAAATCGGAACGATGAGCGACAGATCACGATACCGGGTTCAAAAACATCGAGCTCTACAAAAAGCTCGCACGAAAGAAATCGAAGAAATTACGAAAATTATTGAAGCTAGATCGAACAACCTTGATAATGAAATATACACAGAACAGCACGCACAAGGTTGTTCTCATTAATTTATATCGCTGAAATGACAAAACATATGAATTTTTATCCTGTATACTATGAATGTAATTGTAAACTTGCCAATTTCGATACATCACGAAGCGAATTTTTGTTTCAATTTGATAATTATTGTTATAACCAAGGCCCGGACTTTCGTGCTGGATTCGTCACGGCAAGATCGCGAGTGCCCGGAAAAATGAGCGTGGTTCAATTTTTTTATGGTCTCTGAAATATTTTCTGATTCTAGGACTTAGAATATTTTTGCCTTTTATGTCCTAGAATTAGTAAATAATTCAAAGTCCATAAAAAAATTGAACCACGCTCATTTTTCCGAGCGCTCGCGATCTTGCCGTGACGAATCCAGCACGAAAGTCCGGGCCTTGGTTATAACCATTGGGAAACTTTGTAAAAATATTTTAATAATTAAAATTCTTTGACTACTCAATGAAGCTTTATTCCTCGAATGGGATTATTTCGACAGTGTTTTCCCTGAGTCAATAAAATCACAAATTTTTACTTTTTTTCTGGTAATTGAGAAAAGATAGTTTTTTTTTCGAAATTTGTGATCAGCTGGGGTATCTAACTGAATTAAAGCATTACTAAGAAAGTAATTTCGCTTTAATCCGCATATCTTCGAATAGTACATTCTTTACTAACACAACACAATGAAGTTACGAATACCAATATGATTGATTTCCTTATGGCTTCTTGAAAGTATGACCTAGCAATGGGTGAAATCAAAACTCACCGAGTAATAGCTCATTTGAAAACTATTTCGGATTATGACCTGTTTTTTAATCTTTAATTAATTTGATGGATTATTGCAGAAGAAGATGATTCAGCTGTTGTGACCCCTGAACAAATTCCCGAGATTGTTAGTGACATTCAGGAAAATCCACCAATAGATAATACTAATCAGCTGCAACCCAGAATATCAAAGGAAGACTCAGAAAGTGAACTACAATATTCCGAATATAACAACAAGGATTCATTCACTGAAAAGCTGCGAGTTTGGGCAGTAGAATGCAACATTCAACAAAATCATTTGGATAAGCTATTGGGTATACTGCGAAACGAATTGGAACTTGATTTACCTAAGTCATCAAAAACATTTCTCGGAACAGCCGAAGCGGAATATGAAATAATGGACATGAAAGATTATGATACCATGAATACGAATGGACAATTTGTTTATTTTGGAATGAAAAAAGTCCTTGAGCAGATCATCAATACGGAATTTCATAAAAAAGATATTGAACTGCTGATAAATATTGACGGTATGCCTGTAACTGTTTCAGGAAGCAAATCTTTCTGGCCAATTCTGTGCAAAGTATATTACCATCCAGATGTATACAAACCTTTTACTGTGGGTATATACTATGGCAAAAGTAAACCTAAATCTCCCGATGAGTATCTTGATCAATTTATAAATGAGATAAATGATCTACAACAGAATGGACTTGTAATCGAAGAACGCTTGTATAAAGTAAAACTAAAAGCTGTTGTCTGTGACACACCAGCCCGAGCCTACTTAAAATGTACGAAGGGTCATGGCGGATATCATGCTTGTGAACGGTGCACAGTACGCGGAGAGCTAGTCAGAGTGGGCAGGGGCACTACAGTAACTTATCCAGGAGCAAATCATCAAAAGCGCACTAAATTTTCATTCATCACACAAGAAGATTCCGAACATCATACCGGTGTCTCACCTCTACTTCGTATAAGGCCCGAACTAGACATGATGAAACTATTTGTTCTGGATCATATGCATTTGTTCTTCAATGGAGTTATGAAGAAATTACTTCAACTTCAGATAAGCGGTCCTTTGAAAGTGAGATTGAGCCGATTGCAAAAAAATGAAATTTCACTAAGGCTTTTGCGCTTAAAATCACACGTGCCTGCAGAGTTCCAGCGCAAGCCCAGATCTATTTTTGAATATTTGAAATGGAAAGCGACTGAATTTCGATTCTTTCTACTTTATTGTGGCCCCATAGTTCTGAAAAATGTGCTTTCATCAGATTTGTACGACCATTTCATGCTGCTCCATATAGCATGCAGAATTCTGTGTAGTGAGAAACTTGCTCTAACTCACAATAGTCTTGCGAAAAGTTACCTGAAAAAGTTCGTTTCTGCTTTACCTTACCTATATGGGCCACAAGCTCTAGTCATAAATATGCACAACTTGTTGCATGTAGTCGACGATGTAAGAAATATGAATTGTCCGCTAAGCCGAATCAGTTGCTTTCCATTCGAAAACGCACTTGGAAAAATTAAACGCACTCTTCGTACGCCTAATAAGCCTTTATCACAATTGTGTCGCAGGTTACATGAACAAAATGTGATATTGCAGAAGAAAGCAGTTCTTCCTGTCAACCGAATATTAGATCAAAAAGTCAACGGACAAAATGATTCTATAAAAAGTATTTATTGGAATTCCATGATTATCAGCTGTAAAATGCCTGATAATATGGTGTTATTGAATCACAATGTGATCATGGAAATCTCGGCAATGCACAGCGAAAATAACTTGTTGTCATCTATTCAGATCGAAGGAAAAATCTGGCACCGAGCAAAATTAGTATACAGTTACCCATGCAAGTCGAGATTGTTGAAAACATGGCAACTTTCTTCAAAATCACAAGGCATTGCTAAATATCCATTGACATGCGTGTCACAGAAATTAGTTCGACTGCCCTTCAGAAAAAATGAATCTTTTGTCATACCGTTACTCCATTAAGTTATTTTAATATAGGCTCAAGTCCACTGGTTTAAGGTGAAAATTACCAAATAATCCAATCACCCTCTTAAGGAGGTACATACACCTTTGGAATAATTTTTTTTTAATTACTGCTACGCTCTGAGAAAACATGCTAGTGACTCAGTTTTTCTACAGTTGATTAGTGCTATTTTGATACATAGTTCATGATTTTTCCAGATTTTTTGTCCTTCGCTGAACATAAATTCAGTCCAACGCAGCAACGTGTACCCTACGTGTACCCTACGAATGTTTTCTCAGAGCGCAGCAGTAATTTGAAATATTATTTTAAACGTGTATGTACCCCCTTAAGAGAGACCCCACTAAAACCTTGACAAGAACCATTTCTTTGTTTTTTAAATGAGTAAAAAACTTCTCATCGCAAGCGGCATATTTGAAGTTTCAGATTATGATGGAATATATATATTGAGATGAAAAATTAAATCTTCTGTAATGGAAGTGTTATATAGATGCAGGGAACCAGTTTTTGTAGCACTGCACCGGAAATGTTCTGCGGAAGATTCCCTGTGTCTCCAACTCTCATTGCAGAAGATATCATTTTTGTTCCAATACAAATTATGCCATAATGTAAATCCCCTAATATGTAAAAAAAAACGAAACAACTGGTTCACGTCGAGACTTCAGTATAATATTTACCTCAAGTTAAAATTGCGCCAAAAATACTTCATCAAAAAAGAGTTACACTAATATTATTATATTGTTCAATATATCGAAGCCCGAGTGGAATAACATCCTATCTCAAATTGTGTTTGAAAACTAGACTACATCAAAATACGATTAAAAACTAGCCTATCTCAAATTTTGATTGGAAACTATCCAACTACTCATTGGACCATCACAGAAATATGCCTATATATATTATATAGTTACTATAAAGTAACTTATCTGTTCTTATTGTGCTTGTCCGATATATAACTGTAAATAATGCATCCCTAACGATTTCTAACCGGGCCCTAGTCAGTTGACCTTATCGAGGCCTTGAATTCCTAAACCAAGGTACCCCTGATAATTCCTAATTGGGCCCTAGTCAGTTAGCCTTGCCGAGGCCTTGCATCCCGAAACCAAGGCACCCCTGATAATTCCTAACTGGGCCCTAGTCAGTTGGTCTTATCGAGGCCTTGAATTCCTAAACCAAGGTACCCCTGATAATTCCTAATTGGGCCCCAGTCAGTTGGCCTTGCCGAGGCCTTGCATCCCGAAACCAAGGCACCCTTGATAATTCCCAACCGGGCCCTAGTCAGTTGACCTTATCGAGGCCTTGAATTCCTAAACCAAGGTACCCCTGATAATTCCTAATTGGGCCCTAGTCAGTTAGCCTTGCCGAGGCCTTGCATCCCGAAACCAAGGCACCCCTGATAATTCCTAACCGGGCCCTAGTCAGTTGACCTTATCGAGGCCTTGAATTCCTAAACCAAGGTACCCCTGATAATTCCTAATTGGGCCCTAGTCAGTTAGCCTTGCCGAGGCCTTGCATCCCGAAACCAAGGCACCCCTGATAATTCCTAACTGGGCCCTAGTCAGTTGGCCTTATCAAGGCCTTGAATTCCGAAACCAAGGCACCCTTGATAATTCCTAACTGGGCCCTAGTCAGTTGGCCTTACCGAGACCTTGAAGTCCGAAACCAAGGCAGCCCTGATAATTCCTAACTGGGCCCTAGTCAATTGGCCTTACCGAGACCTTGAATTCCGCAACTGAGGCACCCCTAATCATTCCTAACTAGGCCCTGGTCGGGCAGTAGTAAGGAATCCTTTATAAGGAACCCTCATTTCAGCCTTATAGGGGCCTTATGTTCCACAAGGCTATCCTTAACAAATTTCTGCACGGGATATTTACTTACTCTATTATAATCAGAAGGATAACACAAGCAATTATTAGGTACGCTTATCATTTATTGGTATAAGGTATAATAATAATAGTGTGATGTAATATTAATATACTCGAGGTAACCTTTATTTTTAGATTATATACTTTTTTGAAACAGACAAATCCAACGTTTGTACTTATGTTTTGTAATACTTTTGTGGTTTCAATAATCTTAAATCTAGAGGACAGCATGCTATCGATGCAACGTTAATCGACGGCTGGGCAGAACAACATCGTATTTCAGAATTTGGTTCAACAATATCGTATCTCAGAATTTGTTTAAAAAACACCGTATCTCTGAATTTGCTCCAAAAACATCGTGTCTCGAAATTTGGATGAAAAAGGTCGTATCTATCGTAAGAAACGAGCAGACATACGATGTTTTTCAAACAAATTTCGAGATACGATGTTTTTGGAGCAAATTCTGAGATACGATGTTTTTGAAACAAATTCTGAGATACGATATTGTTGAACCAAATTCTGAGATACGATGTTGTTCTGCTCAGCCGTCGGCTTTGTACTTAAGTTTTGTTATACTTTTTTGGTTTTAATAATCTTAAATCTAGAGAAAAGGCATGCTATCGATGCGATGTTTATACTTATGTTTTGTAATACTTCTTTGGTTCGGATAATCTCAAATCTAGAGGACGGCATGCTATCGATGCAACGTTAATCGACGGCTGAGCAGAACAACATCGTATCTCAGAATTTGGTTCAACAATATCGTATCTCAGAATTTGTTTCAAAAACATCGTACCCAGACAGCAGAAAAATATTTCATAAATATCTATGAAATATGGAGAAAAATATATCGAATATTAGTGAAATATATGTATATATCCCAACAACGTAGATGAAATATTCTATCAATATAAGTATTAGGGTGGTCCTTAGGTGGGGTCAAAAAAAAAATTCATCTTGGATCCCCCCAAATCAGCTCCAAATAATTAAAAAAAAATTCCCTAATTTTTCCAGATTTTTATTTTATTCCCCTAGTCCCCCTGTTTGAACGGGATTTTCAAATGATTCAAAAACATACTTATTCGATATATTTCATACTTAATTTTATTTCATGGTTAATCGTGGGCTAAAAATTCAGATTCTCGATTATTCAGTGAGATTCATCTTCTTTCCAGTGAAGAATAAAAGAATCATAAATGGGGTATCCCATGAGAATCGTGTGCTTTATTATTATCTTTTTCTCATTCAGTAACAATGTTACCAGTACTAAACGATGATTCCGGAAATACAAAAATTAAATAAATGAGCAGTATCAAGAAGACCTGAATACTTAAGCTCTTATACAGTACAAAAATCGTTTTTTCATCAGGATATAAACTAAAGAAAAGTTTTTTCTTTAATAAAAAATTGGCATTCATTTAGTCAGTACTGCAATTGAATAACCCACATGTAAGCACTACGTAACATTAAAGTCAATGACATGCGAAAACTGCGGTGATTTTTTTGCCTAATTTGATCATTCGTTATGCTGAATGAGAAAAAAATAATAATGAAGCACACGATTCTCATGGGATACCCCATTTATGATTCTTTTATTCTTCACTGAAAAGAAGATGAATCTCACTGAATAATCGAGAATCTGAATTTTCAGCCCACGATTAACCATGAAATAAAATTAAGTATGAAATATATCGAATAAGTATGTTTTTGAATCATTTGAAAATCCCGTTCAAACAGGGGGACTAGGGGAATAAAATAAAAATCTGTAAAAATTAGGGAATTTTTTTTTAATTATTTGGAGCTGATTTGGGGGGATCCAAGATGAATTTTTTTTTTGACCCCATCTAAGGACCACCCTAATAAGTATGTCCCTCATTTCACGTAAAATACATATAGTTCAAATATTCAAATAATATTTCGAGAATATAGACATGGTTTTCTGATATCTGAATATTCCATAAAATATATTGTATGAATATTCATTAAACCACTATATTCGAATCATAGATGAGCCACGCCGTAGGAGTAGGAATGAGGTTAGATTTTGACCGGTTGCATGTGGCTTGCACTTCTAAACAATTCATGCGAATTATACACAGTACACAGTTTAGACATCAGTAATCAAATGTATAATAGTATTTATTGGGTTCACTTACCGTTTTCGAAAAATATCTACGAGCGAAGTGCACTTATTGAACACTTATTAAACACAAGTTGTATGTTGCACAGGGAGTCTCGTCTCTAATGCGAAAAAAGTACGTATTTTATCACTCTCGGTCCTTAGGGCCGATGGCGGCTTCGATCGAATCAACTATCGTAATTCAACTATTCGATCGAAGCGCCATCGGTCTTAAGGACCGTGTGGTGAAAACATAGTACGTATCTTTTATTTTGCATTAGAGACGAGACATGTTTTATAATTCAATTGTAATTCATTGCATTTTAACGTAATTTAGTGAAAAATGTCAATGTTTGAAGAGCATATTTTTTCGTGCATTATATGTAAAATTTCAAATATTCTTACAATATTTACATATACCGAGAATATTCGGTGAGAGTAAACGACCCCTTCCTACGGCCAAACCAACACAGCCGCGCACCGCGTGCGTGAGGCTCGTTCGGGAGGGGATAGGCGCCCAGTGGTGCTTCCACCCAATATTCCGCGCTAGGCCGAATCCGTATAGCCTAGAGTCCCTAGAATAAACTAATTGGTCAGTTTGAACTCGCTCAAACATGGCTGCCGATCTAGTGACTTTTGTCTAGTAACAAGCTCGAACCTGGCATTTTAACCTCAACTTCCACAATCCTCGACCTCATGTCGTGGAGTATGGACTTGCTGTTAATGTAAGTTTACATTCAATATAAAAAATTTAATGCAAGAAAATTCAAAATAAGTGGTTTCGTGTTCAATATTTATTTCTACAATACCCCACCCGCAATGCGCGCGAACATTCAAACTTCGCGCGTACAACTCGCTCAAACATGGCGTCGCGTTTGCTAGACTCTGTTTATTCTAGGGACTCTAGTATAGCTTATACGCGTTAACTCGATGAATTCTCAACTTAAAAAGCAATCATCACACTGAACACGGCAAAGAAAGCGAGGAATGAATTTCTCGGCCCGAACGGGATTAAAATGAATTCGCCTGATGTGAACATTTATTTTCCAAATTTATCAACCAATTTAAAATCAAATATCAATTAATTAGATTTAAGTATTGATTATCAGTGTTTAGGAGCGATATTTAAGACAAAGTGGAACAGGTAAGTGGAGAGTGAATCATTGAAGACAACATGGTCAAAAATTGGTTTATTTATTGATTTATTTATTTATTCATTCATTTTCAGAACTCAATTTTATTCAAAACATCTGTTCGGAATACTAGTATTCAATCTAGTGAAAATTATAAGAATTCGTGGGAAAGTTTTCAGTGTTTGTGTCAACTTTAGTTTAATAATAACATAATGAATCCTTTGATCAGCGTACAATGCAGAGAATCGAGTCATCGAGGATAAGGCGGCCACCCACAGGCCACGTCCTCAAGTCTAAAACAGAAAAATGAAATTTATCAACGATTATTGGTTAATCGAGGGATCCATTGCTGTTGAATTATGGTGTACGCACAAACTTGTCAGAGATCGAATGCTTGGGAATCAAGGAAAGGCTACCGATGAGCCACTGTCGAACGTAGTACGCTACGACTCAGACCGTTTTTGTCTCGCAACGATTACTTCTATTGGAGAACCGAGTGCTGACATGTACCTCAGCGAGGTTTTATAGCGTGCGGAGGTGCTACGTCGCAGATGTTCGTAGTGCCATGAGGCAGCGTTCGAGGAGCTTCGTTGCAAGGATTTGTAGCACGTCGACGAATTCATCAAACATTTCTTACTCGTCTAACGACCATCCAACGTTCATGTCTCATCGCAGGCGGAGGAGCTACGTCGCAGGTGTTCGTAGTGCCATAAGGCAGCGTTCGAGGAGCTTCGTTGCAAGGATTCGTAGCACGACGACGAATTCATCGAACATTTCTTCCTCGTCTAACGACCATCCAACGTTCATGTCTCATCGCAGGCGGAGGAGCTACGTCGCAGGTGTTCGTAGTGCCATAAGGCAGCGTTCGAGGAGCTTCGTTGCAAGGATTCGTAGCACGACGACGAATTCATTGAACATTTCTTACTCGTCTAACGACCATCAAACGTTCATGTCTCATCGCAGGCGGAGGAGCTACGTCGCAGATGTTCGTAGTGCGCATTCTCAGGTATTTTTCTCCGTTGAGATTACCATCCATGAAGAATGGTCCGATAACTTTGTTGCGATAGCACTACTGTCGCTTGTCTGAGAAGCAGATCCTGTCGATGAGGCCCGGGTCTGCATTCAGACGATCAATCATATTTCAGAAAATCATGCCGTCTCAGTATCAAGCTCACTCGCTGCTGGTGTGGTTAAAATTGAAAAGGCTTGTACTTGTACAAGCGTAGCACCTTGTGTGCCGTAGACTTAACTACGTCACACTCTTGGGCGATTCGAGAAAGAGGCTTATCGAGCCGCTCTTCGACCATCACGCAAATGTTCAGCTTGGCTTCTTCTGATAGGCGCTTCCCAGGCTGAACGACTTTTTCCAAATTAGGATCCACATTTCCAGTTTCGTGGAATTTTTTTTACGATTTTATAAACAGTACATTTCGAGGGAATCGGCTGATCTGGGTTTACTGCCGCAAAATAATCGGAAAGGTAGGAAGGTATTCTTATTTAATTCTGTAAGCGAAAAAGTTTTTAAAATATTCGTATCGACACGGAAAACGAAGCTAGATCATCACGAAGTTCGGATTGTCGTTAGCACAGGGGTGCCCATTCGGCGGACTCACTGAGTTCCGCTTGAAAGAGGTTAGAAATCTGAAAAAGGTAGCACACCCCTGGTGCGGCTAGTGCGCGAAAATGATAGTTCAAATTCGCGGCCTATGATTGGTTCGCAATCATTTCCATTGACGTCAGAGCCAACCGCATGGTTAGGCGACCCGTTCCCCCCTATCCTTATCGTAGCCATTGTCTCATTCAAGTCTCTTAGCGAATTGCGTGAAGAAGTGCCGATAACCGATTTTTCGATAATTTCCGACAAGTTATTATTGATTATTAAATAAACTTTTGTGTGGTGAACAGACACTTTTTAGTGATAAGAAAAAACTATCGTGTGGTGAACAGACACTAGTAATCTTAAATTTAGATTTTTTTATTTTTATTTTTTTGTTTTCTGCGTAAGCAGATTTTGTTTGGTGAACAGACACTAGATATCGTAAATTTACATTTTTTTTTTTCTTCAAATCGCGTAAGCGGGTGGTTATCGGACACTATCGTGTGATTTAGTTCTAAGAGTGTACAAAAATGCCGAGGATAATATTCACTGTTGCGGAAAGGGTTGAGATGGTGAGGCTTCATGAGCAAGGTACGAGTCTACAGCACATTTCAGATTATTTTGCGGCAACATACCCGGATCGGCCGATTCCGTCGAAATGTGCTGTTTTTAAAATCGTGAAAAAATTCCACGAAACCGGAAATGTTGATCCTCATTTGGGAAAAGTCGTTCAGCCTAGGAAGCGCCTGTCAGAGGAAGTCAAGCTCAACATTTGTCTGACGGTCGAAGAGGGGCTCGATAAGCCGCTTTCTCAAGTCGCACAAGAGTGTGGCGTAGCAAAGTCCACGGCACACAAGGTGCTACGTTCGCACAAATACAAAGCCTTCAAATTCCAGCCGCACCAGCAACTGACTGAGCTTGACATTGAAAGTCGCATGGTTTTCTGCGAGAACATGATCGATCGTCTGAATGCAGACCCGGGCCTCATTGACAGGATCTGCTTTTCAGACGAGGCGACAGTGGTGCGTGTCGGTGCGCCAAACAGGCAAAACAGCAGAACGTGGTCGCAGCAGAACCCCCATCGTCTGGTACAATCGCATACCCAGTACCAAGAAAAGGTAAACGTGTGGGCTGGAACCTACCGCAGCAGAGTGATCGGACCATTCTTTGTATAGATGGGAATCTAAACGGAGAAAGATACTTGAGAATGCTGAGAGAAGAGATAGTACCCGCTCTGAGAGCGCTTGAAGTGGATGTGAGTACATCTTTCTGATACATCTTAGAGTACCTCTTGAAAATTTTTTGTCAATTAATAACATGCTTGAACTTTTAATACTTTTGTTTTGTATAGGGTCCGATATGGTTCCAACAGGATGGGGCACCACCTCACTTCACCGTTGCCGTCAGACGGTATCTGGATGAAGAGTTCCCGGGTCGATGGATTGGGTGAGGTGGTCCAGTTCAGTGGCCTCCCCGCTCGCCAGATCTATCACCCCTTGATTATTCTTTGTGGAGCTGGGTGAAGAACAGGGTGCACGCAGACCAGACGATAGAAAACGTCGCTGCACTGCGGGCTCGAATATGAGATATCCTAGACAACGTTGCTCCTCAGGCTATCAGGAATATGAACCATGCTTTTTATGACCGCCTTGGCTATTGCAGCGCAGCAGAAGGTGGTCATTTCGAACACATCCTTCATGAACGAATCGAATGAATTCTATTATTGACCATCGAAAGATGCTGGATCTGATACAATACTGCGGTCCTTCTCTGCACTCTGCGAAGCCTTGCCGCATGAAAATTTTATAGAAAATGCCCCCCGGAAGTTGCTAATGCACTGCAAACTTTCACCACGGAGCTCCTCTGTACGCTACCAGCGCACCAGAAACACCTGCGACGAAACTCCTCTGCCTGCTACAGAACGTGAACGTTGAACGCTCGTTAGACAAGTTCAAAATGTCTGCTGAGATCGACGACGAACTTTACCAACTCCTGCAACGAAGCTACTTCGTACGCTGCCAAGCCTCGCCGACATTGTTGCTAGCTCTCATTTCTTCGATCCATGCTTGGTTCTCGATTACTCTTCGCAGTCTGTTGCCTGAGGTCAGCTTGGACAACAACGCCGGCGATATTTCTCCTCAAGAGTTAGCGGGTGATCAGTCATTACCATAAGATACAAAGTTAACGGATATCAAAAGACTTACAAAGACTTATAAGTTATCATGATAATCAGTTATACTCTCACCTTGCTATTTCAGAAGAAGTTACGATGTCCGGGGATGGCAACATCTTCTTCAACTAGTATCAATTTATTCTTCTCAGACACCTGATTGTCGACGTACTACAAACTCCCGTGACGAAGCCCCTCCGAACGATATGAAACCTCGCTGAAGTATTTGTCATCACTTGGTTCTCTGATGAAAGTCATCATTGCGAGACAAAAACGGTCTGAGTCGTAGCGTACTACGTTCGACAGTGGCTCATCAGTAGCCTTTCCTTGATTCCCAAGCATTCGATCTCTGACAAGTTTGTGCGTACACCATAATTCAACAGCAATGGATCCCTCGATTAACCAATAATCGTTGATAAATTTCATTTTTCTGTTTTAGACTTGAGGACGTGGCCTGTGGGTGGCCGCCTTATCCTCGATGACTCGATTCTCTGCATTGTACGCTGATCAAAGGATTCATTATGTTATTATTAAACTAAAGTTGACACAAACACTGAAAACTTTCCCACGAATTCTTATAATTTTCACTAGATTGAATACTAGTATTCCGAACAGATGTTTTGAATAAAATTGAGTTCTGAAAATGAATGAATAAATAAATAAATCAATAAATAAACCAATTTTTGACCATGTTGTCTTCAATGATTCACTCTCCACTTACCTGTTCCACTTTGTCTTAAATATCGCTCCTAAACACTGATAATCAATACTTAAATCTAATTAATTGATATTTGATTTTAAATTGGTTGATAAATTTTGAAAATAAATGTTCACATCAGGCGAATTCATTTTAATCCCGTTCGGGCCGAGAAATTCATTCCTCGCTTTCTTTGCCGTGTTCAGTGTGATGATTGCTTTTTAAGTTGAGAATTCATCGAGTTAACGCGTATAAGCTATACTAGAGTCCCTAGAATAAACAGAGTCCAGCAAACGCGACGCCATGATTGAGCGAGTTGTACGCGCGAAGTTTGAATGTTCGCGCGCATTGCGGGTGGGGTATTGTAGAAATAAATATTGAACACGAAACCACTTATTTTGAATTTTCTTGCATTAAATTTTTTATATTGAATGTAAACTTACATTAACAGCAAGTCCATACTCCACGACATGAGGTCGAGGATTGTGGAAGTCGAGGTTAGAATGCCAGGTTCGAGCTTGTTACTAGACAAAAGTCACTAGATCGGCAGCCATGTTTGATCGAGTTCAAACTGACCAATCAGTTTATTCTAGGGACTCTAGGCTATACGGATTCGGCCTAGCGCGGAATATTGGGTGGAAGCACCACTGGGCGCCTATCCCCTCCCGAACGAGCCTCACGCACGCGGTGCGCGCCTGTGTTGGTTTGGCCGTAGGAAGGGGTCGTTTACTCTCACCGAATATTCTCGGTATAGATATTAGATGCACTTTATCGAAATATGTTTCTGAAATGATCCTATATTACAGGAATATTGTAGAAATATTCACCTATGTTTACGAACAGATATTTTAACGAAAACATAGTGAAAATATCATACCAATATATCGGATATTTTCACACATTTTCAGACATTTTCAAATATTCTCGAAATATTGAGTGCTGTCTGGGTATCTCTGAATTCGCTCCAAAAACATCGTGTCTCGAAATTTGGATGAAAAAGGTCGTATCTATCGTAAGAAACGAGCGGACATACGATGTTTTTGGAGCAAATTCTGAGATTACGATGTTTTTGCAACAAATTCTGAGATACGATATTGTTGAACCAAATTCTGAGATACGATGTTGTTCTGCTCAGCCGTCGGCTTTGTACTTATGTTTTGTAATACTTTTTTGGTTTTAGTAATCTTAAATCTGGACGAAAGGCATGCTATCGATGTGATGTTTGTACCAGCACAATCTCATTCCTCCTCTTCGACGAAGAAAATTATGTTTTGCGCATATCCTTCCTCTTTTTAGATTGCTTCAACCAATCTTTGATAGTATCCGCGATACCTTTGTCTGTGGCCCCTTCTTTAATTTTGAAATTGAACCGTACAGCCTCTGTAATTGATAGAACATTAGCGTGAGCATATTATTTTTCTTCAAAACCCAAATCTACACATCTAGACACATGGAGGTGAATTTCCAATTCAGGCCTGCCAATCGAAAATCAGCCTTTTCTTTGAATTTTAGGACACCGATCTTTCAAATTTGAGGAGGTTTTCAGAACCATTTAAAATCCATTAAGGAACCTCAAGTCGCACTCTCATGGAGTAAGTGCTTAAATTTTGGATACCAAATGTTTCAATTTTACGGGGGAAACCCCCACAGGTTTCTCAGTAAAATCCTATTCTTTGATTTTTTTTCTTCAATGATTCATCAAAATCCAATTAACAATTCCTCACAGCAGTTTTAAGATTATGTTAGCATCTGTATTGATGAAAACATTCGACATTCTGCGATGAAAGTGTATGCGCAGGGGACCTTTTTGCGGTCTCTTTGCAGTCTTGATGCTGCGGAAGGTTCCCAGCGCAGAGAATTCGGTCGCAGAGGATTAATATAGTTCGACAATACATATATTACTATGATCCGCAAATTTATAAAAGTACTTTTCGATCTACCATTTTTTTTTAGTCATTCACAAAAAGAGACAATCTGTTTTTGTCCCAAATTTCACCGAAACCTCCCCGAACAAAAATATCAATAAATCTGTACTCAATTGTAATTATTTTCACATAAGACCCATGTTAGCAGACGGTCTCCTCCAAGCTTTTCAGACACTTCAAATATTTATTACTGGATCAAATTATGGTTTAAATTTCCTTGTTTTGATAGAAAAAAAAAAATTAGGCAGTGCATGAGATTTTTTCTTGTAAGTATCAACTCCAGGATTGAATTCGTTTATTGGGGACAATATTCGTTGAAATAGATTTTTTACCTGTGATACATTTCACGGTATTCTTCTTATTAAAAGCCTCCTTCTCCCTATGCCCAACCCAGTTGTACTCCATTCCAACAACGTCTGACAGAAGAAAGCGCATCATATTCATCACGGCTCTTCTTGGATTGGAGCCGCCCAAAGCAGCAAGTCTCTTGGTCTGTAATGTGATATGAATGTATTATATGCGCTCGTTTGCTGAATACTGTACAGACATTTAATCATTTCTATCAACTGGTTTGAAGTGACATGAAAGATTTTTAATTTTTGATAAAAATTGTTATGTCTCACATGTCGACTTACTAGTCGAGTTTGTAAATATCATAATAGAACTACAGCAGTTTCGTTGAGAATGAAATTGAAGAGAAAATGTGAGTTTATCATGTAGTTCGAGTGAAATGTTATATATATCAACACAAATGAAAGAATACCGTGACCAAATTTTTGCATTCTATGAGAAAACAGTTATTGGAGATCATACTTACTAGGTACGAACTGTGATTCTCATTTTGTAGAAGTAAATCGTATCTTTCGAATTCATGGACGCTAAGGAAAGGAAATGGCGGTGTATCAGCAGGCCTTTCGGCCACATCGAGTGCTTTTGTGGTCGCTCTTGCCATCGCGTTGAGCATAACTTGATTCTGTTCACACGTGGACTTGACTTGTTCCAAGGTGGTGAATAACTCACGGAGTGTTACTGGCGCCAGGGAAAAGTTAGATGCATCATTGAAGACCCTTTCGCGAGCGTTATGAATGAACCCTTCCTCGTGCGTCCTAGATCCCCTCGACGATGAAGCGCTTGTGACGGAACTATTATTGAGTGAACAACGGCTAGCATTTGACACGTTTCGTAACTCAACGTCAGGCGTTGCTGTGGTCATACGAGGACTCCTGTTTCTGAGAGATGAAGCTGAAGGCCTTGCTGGAGTATTACTACATGGGCTTGGCACGCTTAGTAAGGCAGCATCAGGTTTGTGATTTACCATGCTCCGATAAGCCCCAGACACCAGACTCCGGCCTCTCTGAAGGACAGGACTCTCGCCTCGACTGAAAACAGGAGACTCGCCTCTATGAAGGACAGGACTCTCGCCTCTGTGAAGGACAGGACTCTCGCCTCTGTGAAGGACAGGACTCTCGCCTCTGTGAAGAACAGGACTCTCGCCTCTATGAAGGACAGGACTTTCGTCTCGATTAAAAACAGGATTCTTGCCTCTATTAAGAACAGGACTTTCGCTTCTGTGAAGAGAAGTGTGTCCGGCATCATGATCCAGTCCGGTGATTGATCGTTCGAGATGCGACAAAATCTCTGGCGCGATTTCTGGCGGTGTGTCACAGTCATCGGTAGACTCCTCCGTTTCATCTACGTCGGATTTATTCCTTTTTTTGTTTTTTTTAGATTTTTTGGTACGAGTTCTCTTATGCTTCTTTTGCTTTCGCTTTCGCGTAGTTCTGTCAGCATGAGACTCCGTTATGTCAACCACTGCGGTTGGTCTCAGGCCACTACTTCCAGCATCAGTCGATCCATTATCAATTAAGACATTCATCTTCTGCGATGCTGTTTCGTAATCTATGTAACGGTCCAGGTTTTGCGATGCAATTCTCTGAAAGTATTTAAATATCGGACCCGTGCTGTGGCGATATTGGCTTTTAAATTTTGGTGGTGTTGATACCCGGTGATGCCTATGTTGCCGATGGACGTATGTATTGGTGGTGTTTATACTCCATACAGCGTGCGACCGTGTCGTGCACACACCGCCGGTCAGCTGTAGTGGTTCTTCACGCTTGTTGATGCTAGACTCTCTCGTGCGCTGGAAGCTGTAACTTAGCCTGGATGAGGCCTGGATTCCTTAGACAATTTCCTTTCCTCTCATTGAGTCGGGAAATGACAAGGAATACCAGGTGGAGTTAGTACAATTAACAACAATGACGAGTACCGCTACGATTACTTATCTTTTATTAAGACTCGTAATGAGGATATGTCAGAGTAATCGGTGTAGTCGCTACGATCCTTCAGCCGCTCATTGGGCGTCGAGATGAGTGATCTGCAGCCGATGTTTGGCTTTGGTTGCGTTATATTGCAGGACGAAGACGCTCTCTGTAGCAGAGTTTATCTTGCTTACCATATAACGCGACCTTAGCCTATGTTGGGATGTGTTGTTAATTCACTAGGTATAGAAATGATACTTTCACAGCACTTTAATAACAAACTTAATAGGATTATTTATTATATCACAACACTTGTATATTACTTGTCTCCGACACGCGACTAAATTTGATAATTACGCAAAAATGAAATAAACTATTTGAGCACACAAATTAAACAATTAAATGATATAAATTATCTATACTAATTTATTGTTCCGAATTGAATTTATGCTGGAACTGAATTTAAACCCGCTATGCGGTATATTATGATGCTAATGACTCGAAATAAATATGACTCTAAATTAATTTTATAACTGACTCTAAATTATACTAATGACTCTATACATATGTATACAAATAGACATAGATAATCATGACTATAACTTTCTAATCAGACAGTTCGGATTCAGGTAAATTAGGGGTAGCTTTATCTGCGGATCCCTTGATGCGCTCAAGATCACTCAAGACAGAACTTACGCTCACGAAGTTTCGAGTATTCTCTTTGATTTCGTACGCAGCTATTTGCAAAAAAGTACAAACAGCCTCGCTCTGTGCTGAATATTTTGCATTCAATGCATAAAAGGATTTGAAGCAAGTATCCACCGCAGCTGTTACCAGACTGAATTTATATTTCACGTCGTTAATACATACGTAAGCTGCATCCACCTTATTAGGTTGTCCAACGACGACTACTATTGGTTGACATGTCAGATCATATGACCTCATGAGATTCTGTCGTGCCACCATCACCTTCTCCATATCAGCCATAGTCTAAAGTTATGAAAAAAAAAAAAAAAAATGAGGATCAGACTTAAGGAATTTCCTATCGCACAAATCAACGTTCATTGCCTCGGAGTGAAGATTGGTTGCCAGTTTGAAAACACTGTTTGAGGTATAAATTTTCTTTTGAATTTAAAAAAAAAAAAACCATCTGAGCACCAACTAGGTAATTTATGTCCAATCAATTGAATTTACATCTATAGAATAAACTATCTTTGAAAGAATGGTTCATGACAAATCTTATATGCTCACATTGATCCAAAGGATAAACCCATCCGCTTGCTCTTGCTTCGAAGGTTTCCATTTTTTTTTAACCAGTTTTGACGAATACAGGTCGAAACAAGTAGGGCAAGAGGCGCAGCGCAAGTACCTTTACAGGGATCTGTTCTGTATTAAACGTTGAGAAATACACACAGATTAGGAGAAACATTGAATAATCTGCTTTCATGAGATTGAAGTTTATAACGTGATGCAACTGGATAGTAGAAAAAACTCTGTAATACAGTACTGAAATGATACATCTGATTACATATCCAAATTGAAGTAAACAAGTATATCATGCATATTTTACAATTTACACAATATCAAAATTACCACAAAAAAGTCTAAGATGTTATTTTTTTTTATATTTTGTTGCGTCAATGTTATGACTTTCAAGCACATTTTCTATCGCTCATTATACATAGTTATCTATAAAGTGTTTTTAAACCTTTGTATTGTAATAAATGGTCACTCATGGATTTTTTTTCTGCAATACGGATGATATTGTTTGAAAGATCCGGCCATGTTTTGAAAAAAATATTTGGATCCGCCAGCGCTAACGTTTCATAGTCAATCTGTAACTGTGTCAGAAAATTAATTGTCAGAACCAACTCAATAAATTGACAGTAGAATCAATGAGAATCAATGAAAATCAAAAATCAAAGTACAAAATTTTTAATATATTAATGTTAGAACAAAACGAACGATAGCATCCACAATTATAATAGCGGATTATATGTACCAGAGTTGGTCCTATGGGGGTCTTCAGCATCAGGTATTGTTCGAAGTACAAATCTATGTCAGCAATGTTTCTACGGCGAAGAAGAAATGTTCTTTGCCATAAAGTTTGTATGGTAGCTTCATCGTCCAGCGATGTGCATTGAAGTTTCAGGAGATCGTCAGTCAACTCCACTTGTTCTCGTTCAGCTTCATTGATTTTGGGTGTCGATAATATAGTTCTCTTGATTTTACGTTTTATATTGGTATATTTGTCCCACAGTTTGCCTTTCGCTGTTTGTTTGTCTTGTCCACCTTTATATCCAGTAAAATAGATTCCCACTTTTTCATATTTGAAAATGTCTATAATTTCGTTCGACCAAAACTTCAAATCTTCAGTTCTAATCCTATAGGACATGTGCACCGTTAATTATGAATCTTTTTCACGTGTGTTTACAACACGTGTATGAGGCGTTCCATACTATTTCAGTCAAGATTGGACATTTGAACATATGTATTTTTTTTTCAAATTTTTACTTTATGATGTTCTCGGAACTTGACTCCTGATGTTATGAAATCTATGCTTTCAGAATATTACTTGAAAAAAGTGCTATGTTTCAGATAGATTTTTGATAATTCTTTTAGATTTTAGGATAGCTAGTTTTATTGCATCTTGGATACGGATGGTTGATAAGATATAATAATTGAGGTCAGTTTCTCGAAGAGTATTATGATATGTAAAGTTATAAAGCAAATTTAAAATATCAACGGCAATCTTCATCTAAATGGCATGGAACGCCCCCCCCCCCCCCCCCCCCCATATATATATGCATATACATAGTGGCCACTAACAGTAAAAAAAATTCCCTCATGTTTTCTGTCAAAATTATAACTTTTTCCTGACTTAAATTCGAATTAATAATGGCAATATGAATAACTAATTAATGAAACTCCTAATTGATCGGTATATTTGAAAACTTGTTTACGATCTGTTTACTGGAGACGAAAAATAATTTTTATATAACCAAGACATAGAGATTGACAGGACTAATTTTTTTTTTTTTTTCAATTCTGTATATTGTCACTCATTCTCCCTGACCGATTAAAAACTTCCCTGACTTTTCTCTGATTTCACTAATCACTTTTTAATTCCCCCAAATTTCCAGGATTTACTTGACCAGTAGCCAACATGATTATACAGAGCGTTCCTGTGGATAGTGGTCAGTCTAATGGCGGGGCATTTCTTTATTTTTCGAAACTGACAACCAACTACTGATATATTATATGTCTATGACCGATACCTTCATACGTGACAGCTACCGCTACGTCGTCTAAAGGTATCAGTCATAGACATATAAAATATCAGTAGATCGGTTGTAAGTTTTTAAAAATAAATAAATGCCCCGCCATTAGACTGACCACTATCCACAGAATCGCTCTGTATACCTATGTGTATGTGTATAGTAATGTTCATTAATGGCTTAGCGTTGGCTAACTGTTTTTTTCGGACTTTTTCGGATACAATCAAATAAAATAATATTCTATTATTTTTATAAGGGGTCATAATTATTATTATTATTATAATTTCGGCCATCGGCACATGAAATACAACTAGAATGGAGCCTTGTTTACGATAAAAGCAGAATTAAAAGTTAGCCACCGCAAACCCATTAATGAACATTACTGTATATTGTACTCATGAAAAATGAGAAGAAACGAACATACTTCAGATTTCGATTGAGTAATTCCTCTATAATTACTGTAGATAACTGGTTTCTGTCAGATGGTGTCAGATGCGTTTGTGCTAATAAATATCGGCCAGTAACTGACCCGTGTAAAAGACTTCTAAGCTTCTGTAATGAATGCAATAAATTTAAATACACTTGCCTGTGAGTAAGGTAAACGCACCAATAGTGAAACACTAACCAATAGTGAAACAGCGGAGTTATTTCTCTTTCTGAAAATTCTATACATAACTTTTTTTTTTGAAATTCATTCCTTTAGTTAAGAAATATTTTTACAAAGTGAACGCAAATTTTTTTTTTCGGCGAGAATGTTTGGAAGAATTTTAAAATGTCATATTTCTGGCGCCACGTATGACGAGCGGGCTCTTTGGGCTTCGTCTACGCGTCGCCAGTGGTGCTGACGCTCTGCATCGGAAAGAGAGCTAGCACGTGTTTTCTTTCAATTAAGTCCTGAAAAACTCCAACAACGGTAGCAGTGACACTTTATTTATCGTTGAAGAGCAGGTAAATAAAATAAATTACAGTTTTTCCTATAAAAAACGCCGCGTTTCACTAAAGGTTGCCTCGGAAGAGCGATGCAACTAGAAGTGAAACAGCTTTTTGTGGTTACTATTTAAACGAATTGTGACATGATTAATACATCAATTTGCTGTACCCAGACAATCTTAAACTGTGAATTTCTTTACCAGATTGATTTTTTCAATAGTTTCACATTAATATTAGGTATAAAATTCAAAGAATTTCGAGTTTCAAGGGCAGCAAATGGACGAATCATTATTAGGTTATATGCTATTTATAGAAGGCTTTGCTTTTGAAAAATTATCTAGATATTCTCCTAATTTTTGTTGTTGTAGGGATTGCAGATGCCAAAAGTTGAGAAGCAGTACAGTCCTGCAGAATTGCAGGCAGCACTGGATGCAGTAAATAATGGTTTGAGCCTACGCAAGGCTGCACAACAGTTCAGAGTTCCCGCCGCAACTCTCTTAAGAAGAAAGCAAGGAAAATATCCTCTGATAACAAGGAAAGGACCCAAGACAGTTCTTTCAACTGAAGAGGAACATGAACTTGTTGAGTGGGTCATACACATGGGTAGCGTAGGGTACCCTGTTTCAAAAAGTGACATTTTAGACAGTGTCAAGCTCATATGCACTAAATTAAAGAAAAAAAATCCATTCACTGGAGGGCGACCATCGGTGAAATGGTACAAGGGGTTCATGGATCGCCATAAGAATGAATTGAGTGTCGGGATGAGTCAAAACTTGACATTGCGAAGAGCAATAGTAACTGAAGAAGCCATCAGGAACTGGTTTAAGGAAGTTTATGGACATCTTTGAACTGAGAACCTGCTGGAAATTGATCCATCCAGGATATTCAACTTAGATGAGTCAGCCTTCCATTTGTCACCAAAAACTGATAAAGTCATTGCACGAAAAGGACAAAAAGCTGTGTAAAACATTTGTTTTGATGACAAAGCATGCCTGACAACTTTGATTACAGTCAACGCTAAGGGCCAACTTCCACCTGGACTCATAATGTTCAAAGGAGTTAAATTTCCACACAACGTTGTTGCAAATCTTCCATCCACCTTCAGTGCTGGTAGAAGTGAGAATGGTTGGATGACGGGGGAGACTTTCTATGAATATATCACAAATACTTTTTACAATTGGTGTCTGAAAGAAAAAATAGTGTTCCCTATGATAGTATATTTGGATGGGCATAGCAGCCACTTAACGCTACCCTTGTGTAAATTCTGTTCAGAACACCAAATTGTATTGATAACTCTCTACCCTAACGCTACTCATCTAATGCAACCGTTAGATGTGGCATTTTTCAAACCATTGAAGAAGGCATACAAAGCTGAATTAGACAAATGGAGACATGAACATCATGGAAATTATCCTAGTCGTGAAAATTTTGGTAATGTCATACATAATGCACTAGAATCCCTAGATTTAGCTACAATAATGAAGAATGGATTCGCTGCATGTGGATTATATCCATTTAATGAAAATGCTCCAGCGTATTCAAGGATCCCTGGAAAATCACTTTCTACCACCAATGTAGATGAGTCAAATAATGATTCACATCCTGTAAAATGGTTTGATGAATTTGAAAGACAAATAAATGAACAGACCCTGGCAGTTTTCAAAAAATGTGCAGAAGATGGAGTCTGGTCTGGCCCTGAAGCTGATCGCACTTTCTTTGAATTTTGGCTAAAATTCAAAGGGATTTCCTTACCTCCAGAGAATGTTGAAATTAATAGAACAGAATTAGCACCTGCAGTATCTGCGAACTCCATTAATTCTGCACATCAATCTATTGCTGAAGCATCAGAGAATACTGAGATCCATGAAGTAATTATGGAATGTGATCTATCCGCAGAAAATACTATAATATTGTACCCTGATGAAGAATCAAGTGCCTCGGTAAAAAAATTTATCCTGTCCTATGGAAAGAATTCCACTTTCAAGAGCTATCCAAGAAAATATGTCCTAACGTGCCAGTAGTTTTATTTGCAAAAGTTCAATTTCATTTTCAATCAAAAACTGAATTTATTTGCAAAGTATTAATTTTGATCATTCTACAGTTTTGATCCTCATATTATTTACAAATTGATTTACTTACAAAATTGAAATATTTACAAATTAATCCATTTACAAGATTCATATATTTACAAATTTAGTTTCAAATTGATTTATTAAAGAAATATACACAATGTGATTGGATTTGAGAGAATTAAGAAGTACTCCTGAGCAATATTATTTAAAAATAGCAATCGAGTAATAAAATCTTTAGAAAAAATTTTTGACTTCCTCTCAGTTTAATATATATATATGTAGGTCAGAAGCGACTTTCAATTATAAGAATCAAATATGGGTATTTTTACAAGGCTAGACATAGGTTTTTTTCTGCACATTTGCAGCACGCTCTGCAAAACAATGAAGCTATCTCTACTGAAAACTCCAGCGATAATGTAATCCTCTTGGAAATTCCTTCGACTCATGAAAAAACACTGGTCGAAGCACAAAATCAAGTCCTCTTGGAAGACTCTTCAGTCGTCACAGAAAGACAAAAAGCTCCTCGCCAAGAAGTAACATCTACAGCCAATCAGGAGAATATTCCATTGAATTCTCAAGGTAAAAACATTTCAACAATACGCAATAGTGGGAAATTTTTTTTTCATCAATAATATATTTATTTTTATAGTGATTCCCAATACACAAATGAGGACTATAGAACCTAACAACGATGAAAAAGTCCCCTCTGCCTTCAAAGATTTGCTCTTCTATGTCGAGTCTGATCCCATTAAGAGAAGGCAAAGATCAGTAAAAGAGGCTAAAATTAAGGAAAAACTTCCTGCTGTGATTAGCTCTGATAAGTATATCGACTATCAAGAAAAGAAAATAAAAGAAAAAGAGTTACAGATAGCTAAGAGGGCAGCTTTAAAAGCTGAGAGGGAACGAAAAAAATTGATGCAAGAGGCTGCTAAAAAGATTAAACAAGAAGCAAGAGAAGAGAAATTGAAACAGAACAGAATTGAGAAACAAAGAAAAGAAGAGGAGAAATTGAGAAAAAAAAGAGAGAGAGAGATAGCAACTCAGAATTCAAAGAATAAGAGACCAAAAAAGGCAACCAATACTTCAAATTCTTCTAATAAGAAAGCTAAAAGACCAAGAGTCTCGGAAAATGATGAACAATAATTCAGAGAATTTAGAGGCGCTGCTTAGCTTACCTGGAGGCAGAATTATGGAGGTTCATGAACCTGTCAACGACGTTGCAAGCCTTCCCCTCGATTTCACTACTTAAAGTTAATTAGTCAAGTTATTAGTTAATCTTCGTTCATAACTATAAGCATTATAACTTAAAGAAATATCTATTTGATATTAATTTTCTAGTAGTTATCCATTATGTGCTAAGGAAATAATATTTTTATATATTTTATAAATATTTTAATATTTCTTCAATAAAAGTTCATGTTTAAATAAGTTTATATTAAAAATTCCCGAGAAAAATGGTTCAAACACACTTCTACCTTCTTCCTAGACTGGCGTTTCACTATTGGTAAGCTACATGTTTCACTACTGGTGATAGCGTTTCACAATTGGTAATCCAACTGTTGCACTACTAGTTTCCCACCTATTTGGCTGTTTCACTTCTGTTCCAAAAAAATCGAGTCTTTGAAATTTGTTTAAAAATTCATTACTTGCTAATATAGACCTAATATTGGTTAGTTTGGAGCTCCAAAACTTGACTGTGAGCCCGAAAAAAAAATTTCTCGAGAACTTTCAAATTTATTATTTTTATTGCTGTTAATAATCGAGACACAGCGGTGGGCGTTTCACTATTGGTGCGCTTACCTTACACATAAATTTCAGTGAAATCTTTGCTGCATATAACGCCAAAATTTGTCTAACCTGGCCAGGGACGATGGCTGTCTCGGAGTTGTAGGATTGTACAGGGTGTATAAAAATTATGTGTCATAGCTTGGCCAGGTGATTCTCTAGTTCGAGATCGATGGAGATCTGTGAAAACATGGCCCCGCAAAATTGACCTCTACCTCGAAATTGAAGGTCAAATTTTTTTATTGTCTTCGAAAATTCTACTCGTCAAGAGGAACAAGAGTCTCTGAGAAACCAGGGGTGACAAATGAGCCCTACACCCCGAAAAAAATTAGTGAATTCGAAAAAATTATTAAATGTGATTTTGCCTTGAATAAGATAAAAGAGTTGAATTATAGTAAAATTGAGAATTGACCGCGCAATTCGGCACACACGCAGAGATCAGGTCTCCGCAGTTCGTCACTTCTGCGGTATTTTGTGACTCCAAACCCTCTCTGCCGTGTTTTTAATGGTTGCGTGGTGAATTAGGACGTTGTTGATGTCCACGAACCCAGAGAATTGAGCCATTCACACCAATAGAACGCAACATGCGAGCTTGTTCTCCAGCTTCCACATGTCGGCCTCGATTGCGCAAGCACGCTCGTAGTCGTTCCTCCAAGTTGGCCCGAACTCTGGCCAGAACTCGACGGTTGCGCCTTAATCTAATGAATCCCTCATCTATCCGGCGTCTTAAATCTGCTGGCGTTCGAATCGCTTGCCCAGATTCATACACAATTGCCTTCAGTGCCCCCCAAAAAAAAAAATCCAAAGGATTGAGATCTGGAGATCGTGGTGGCCATAAATGCGGGGCAGGCCTACGTCCTATCCACCGTGTTCCAAATGCTTCGCGAAGGAATGCTCGCACTTGGAGTCCAAAATGCGGCATCATGCATAAAAAAAAGCTGGTTGCGATTTTGCTGGGGAATAATTTCCCGTAAGCGATGCATCAGGTCTCTTCGCAAAAAGGCCAGATATCTTGGGCTATTTAGTCGCGACGGGAGATAAACCGGGCCGATAATGTTATCTCCTACGATTCCAGTCCAAACATTAATCGCGAAACGACCCTGGTTGACTCGTTCCATCATTGCATGAGGGTTTCTGTGTGCCCAAATTCGAACGTTATGTCTATTCAGTAGAGCGGTGCTAGAGCAGCTTGCCTCATCGGTAAACAAAACCCATTCAAGAAAACGAGGGTTTCTCCTCAGTTGCCGGAGCATCCACCGACAGAAAACTCGTCGAGCTCGATGATCCCCAGGGCGCAGTTGCTGGACGCTTTGAACACGGTAAGGCCGCAGGCCCTCATCGCGAATTGTGCGACGCACTGTCATGTGGGCTATACCAACTCGAGCCGCTATTCGGCGTAATCCCATGACAGGAAAAGCTCTCGCAAGAGCGATAACACGCTCCTCAAGCCTCCAATGAACCCGAGGACGTCCTGCTCTTCGATGTCCAGCCTCTTGCACCTCAAACCTCACCTGGTCATTAAACCGCTCTTCCAAACGTTGAAATTCACGCCGATCCGGAATAATACCAGGCCGCAGTGGTCTTCCATTGGCGCGACGGAGCATCCACTGCCTATAAATTTCGCGAGCTCTTACAAAATTTCCAAAAGCCTGATCAATCGCGCGAAGCATAAGGCGTTGATCTCGGCCATCTCGGAAGCGACCACGGTAGTGATGTTCGCGATGATTCATTATCCGATCGATGGTAGACAAATAATGAAGTCTAGGAATCTCTCTCCGAACAGCCGTGAGCCGTGGGCTCCTATATCATTCTTGGAGTGATTTTACTTGTGAGAAAGTTTTTCGGAGTGTCGGGCGCTTGTCGCTAGCCGCAAAGAGCTGTGCTGACATGGGGGTTCACCCAAGCGCACACAAGTGGCGCGGGCGTTCTAAATTATATTATATCAGGGCAGATATTTGTTTTATTTACCGATCAGGCAAGCTGCTCTAGCACCGCTATACTAATTAGACAAAAGATCAGAATTTGGGCGAACAGAAGCCCTTATGCGATGATGGTAACAGATAAAGGCTTCCTTACTATGCTCAATTTTAATATTGTTCAGCTTCTCTCATCAACATTCAAGGCAAAATAACATTTAATAATTTTCTTCGGATTCATTAATTTTTTCGGGGTGAAGAGCTCATTTGCCACCCATGGTTTCTCAGAGACTTTTGTTCCTCTTGACGAGTAGAATTTTCGAAGACAATAAAAAAATTTGACCTTCAATTTCGAGGTAGAGGTCAATTTTGCGGGGCCATGTTTTCACAGATCTCCATCGATCTCGAACTAGAGAATCACCTGGCCAAGCCATGACACATAATTTTTATACACCCTGTACAGAACTGACACAACTTGATACTGACGAAGTGTCATCTTGACTAGATTCAGTCGATGTCTAAAAGGAGATGTTGTATACCGCGAGGACCAGGTGAAAGAGAATGGTCCGTCCGCCCAGACACCTAATATTTTGTATTTTCATGGGGATAGCCACTCGTTGCGCAGAAAATCCTTAGGGTGATTTTGGCGCGTGGTCGATAGCTTCGACCCCAGGATATATTTTTCAGCGCAACGAGTGGCTATCCCCATGAAAATACGAAATATAAGGTGTCTGGGCGGACCGACCATTCTCTTTCACCTGGTCCTCGCGGTATATGTTTTAATGTGTGAAAAACTAGATTCAAGTTTGGGTATGGACAGTTCTCCCCAAGAAGCAGTGATGGAGAAATTGTGATCGTTAAATCGATAGGATTGGGCACGATTGTTTAATGATATATATAATTTAATAGTATACGAAAAAATAATTAGGTTGTTTCCTCTTTTTCCGATCAAACGAAAATTGATGAGAATGCAACAGTTCGAAAACTGCAACATCATGCGTCACCCATGCTACTCGCGAAATCGACTAGCTTAAAATCCTCCCCATCTTAGATTTGAACGATAATTTTTTATATGGTAATATGACCTCTAAAACGATCTCATGATTTATTTTTTATTTTTGTTTGAAAATAATTTTAATTTACAAATTCTCAAACCTGTTCATATTTTCCACCTTTTTTTCAATTTTCTAAAAATTCTCGAAAACCTAATTTTTCATCCCGTTCATTTTAGAGTCAGTCCTTAATGGAAGGGATTTTTCAAATAATTTTTCTGAGCACTTTGTAAATTTTTGATTACCGAAAATTCACGTGGCAACGTATCAGACTTTCTAAAAAAACATGTTGAAGATATGTTATAGGTGATATTAATTTCTTGACCACTTTTGATTGCATTCGTATAAATTTATTGATTGATGTTTTATTAGAGGTCATACCACCATACGAAAAAACGCTGATCAAATCTAATTGTGAGATGGTGAGGGTTTTGAGCTAGTTGATTTCGCGTGGAATGCCCCACATATTGCAAATTAAATTACCTAAAAAATTCGCAATTATCACTCGCAGAAAAAAAAAATACATGAACACTTTTTTTCTCATTTTACATCATAAACATGAACATTGACAAAGAATTGCATGCCAACTCCCTTTCAGAATGATTGACAACTAATTGTACAAGCTTCTGCGTTTTTAAATCATTGAACAATTGAATTGGGATATCGTGGACTTTGGAATTTTCCGATATTCAAACATCATTTCTTACCAAAAGCTGATTATTCGCCGATAATAATGCCTCCCTTTTTCGGATAAAAGTGAACCGCGGGCCAATCTCAGCTATCAATTCGGATATTGCATCGTTAGGGATGGTCAAAAAGGATTCCTGGTCAACTTTTTCACCTGTAGGTTCATTGATTCGATAGGAATAGCTGATTATTAATTGTTCAGAAAATTCATAAATCGGAATAAATTTTATATTTACTGACGCGGTATAATGTACATTAGGGTGGTCATTAAAAAAAAAGTTATCTTGGATGACCTTCAATCGGCTTAACATGTGGAGAAAATAATTCTCTAGTTTTTTCCATATTTTTATTTCGACTTCCTATGGGCCCTATTCTCACATGTACTTTATTTAATTCGTAAAAATCCTAATTTCAGTAATTTTTAGATTGAAAATTTAATTAACAGACCTGAATCGAATAATGAACGATAATATTCATATTTCTGCGAAACATAGTCAAAAATCGTATATGGGTTACTTCATACGAGTCGTAGGTGTTTTAATTCAGTCGCATATTTTCTATCCATTATTTTTAGTACATAATATAACTATTTAATCTTGGCGCTAAGAAGCCTATATTTGAATAAAACAATATCAATTCGAGTACAACAAAATACACGTTGATTGAATCTCTGGCGATGGTTTTAATTTTTTTTCGCAAGAATTTCAAACTACTTACAACAAAAATTAATGACAAAATCAGCTGCAGAACTGTGTCATTGAAATATTAAGCACTTATGTGAAACACCTGAAACGGAGTCCCATTGTAACATAACATCAAGTTTACCAATACAAGAAAATGAGTTGTATTAAGAAATGATGAAATGAAAAATGATGTCTTTGACGAAACAAAAATCAATATTAAAATATGTAAAATAATCATTTCAATTTTTTCACTCGAGCTGTGTGTAATATATAACAATAAAACGTATCCGATGCAATCTTGCTGATTCAAATTAGACCCAACCTAAATTAGGATTTTTACGAAATAAAGAAAGTTCACGTGAAAATAGGGCCCATAGGGAGTCAAAATAAAGATCTGAAAAAATCAGAGAATTGTTTTTTGCCCATTTGGAGCCGATTGATGGCCATCCAAGATAACTTTTTTCTTAACGACCACCCTTATGTACATAGATCACGACCAATCCAAACGTTAGTGTGTTGTAGAAAAAGATACAAGTTAGCGGTCTCGACTGTTATAAGTGATACAAATCATTTTTATTTGGGAATATTTGGGTATCTATCTGATAAGTTATTTATCCATTCAAGTTTTAAAAACTATAGGCATTAGGGTGGTCCTTATTTGGGGGTCGAATGAATTTGAACCGTGCCGCCCCCCGAATCAGTTCAAATCAGTGAAAAATAATCCGTATAAATGCGCAGTGATCTAGCATTTTGTTTTCTAATTTTAGCTATGAAGACAAAAAATTATTTTATATTTTTCATCCTTTTTTTCAGTTTGTATTTCGTGGGTAACAATTATTAATAATTTAGGCCTCAAAGTCACGATGATTTGGTTATTGATTCTATTAACAAAGAAACGAATATATTTCAGGCGTTTTTTCGCGAGCCTCTGGTACAGGTGCCAAAGTGTACCAAGGTATAGTTTAAGTGACACATACTATTATGCTGTAACTCTGCCGCTATTATTACTACAGAATTATTGTACTACAATGTAAATTTAGAAAATAGACGCAGTTCGAAGCTTCTCATAGGCCGTTGCTGATTGTTTTTCATTATTTTCGTGTTATTTTCGCAGTTATGAGTTACAGAATAAGCTGCTCGAGGCTGAAAAAAAAATGCCTTTCTCTACGCGTTAGTGTTTAGATTTTTTTTCACTTCAACATGAAGTCGGTCGCGACCGCAAACCATTCTGGAATCACAACAAAACACTACCCAGCCAGCGAGCGCACAGCACGATCATATCGCTTCAAAATGTATAATTGTATTTCATTGTCTGCAATGATTTGTCACAAAGTTATAGAGTTGAAGATGCATTTTCAGTATTTCGTGAAACTCTATGATACTTTTAGAAATGATTGCAACTATCGAATGGAATGAAAATGCAATTTATATCGGTTAATGTCTGAACATTTCAATGAATGTTTTTTATACTTATACAATTGACTCTTGCAGAACGGAAATCGAAAAAAAAAGCTTTTCTTATCTTCAGCTAAAATGATCAAAAATAAGTGCTTGGTGGCACCACTCCTATTTGAACCAGGTTATTGTGTATTCTCATACTTTTTTCCTTCATTTTAATCGTTATAAGGGGCGGCGCGGTTAAAATTCATTTGACCCGCGAATAAGGACCACTCTCATAGGTATAAGACTAAAAAATTACAATATCCTATTAACTTAAGCAAGGCTTTGGAAAAATAAATTCTTTGTAATCGAAGCTTGCAGACAGAGCAACAGTAAATACATAAACTACTTTTATAACGATACAAAGAAAAGAGTTTTAACTGTATTTACGTTGGAATTTTGGGATGTAATCCTGCAACCCCCAGTCAGCCAACTTCTGTGCTACAAAATTGTCAGCTTCTTTAACACTAGATACTTCAGAAGTTTCTGCCATAGCACCGATCAGTCGAGCTCGTACTGGAGTGAGTAGAGCTGGCCACGCGGAGAAGAGTAGCTAGTCGCCGGCAGTGCCGGTAGCCGTGTAACGTGCGCGCGACCATGCTGTGCCTCTCCAGATCTTGCAGCCAATCAGGCGCGCCGTTTCCATGACAACGAGCCTAATAACGTCGGGCGCATGCGCTAACACGTTTAAATCTGCAGGCGCGGACCCGGCGTGCAGAGTGTCAGACACATTTCTGCTTCGCGCACTATTTTGTTATGTTCCACGAACAATAATATATCTTTCACTGTACATTTTCACTACTTTGGGTTTTTCAACGTTCTTCCTATAATTCTCTCATAATCTTGTACAGGCATTTTAATTACACATTCTATGTAATTAAAGAAAAATATATTTGCATTCAAAGTTATCCTATATGACAGAATCAGTTACCTATATCATGAGAGAATGATAATAGAATTTTGAAATTATTTCTACAATTTATTTATCCAATTATTTATGTACTCGTGCCTGGTTTCACAAACAATGAGTCACTCTCATCAAATAAGCATAGCAATTTCACATACCTTGTAACGGGTTTTTCCTGGGCTCGGGTACCGAGGAATTGAAGCCGAATACAAACCTGGCCCAACTTGTAGGTAGGGGTTGTTGTTGGGCGCCAGACTTCGTTGGAAGTCCTCTCTCTCTCTGGGACCCTCCGGCTAGCTACTAGTGGTAGAGGGATTTCGTGGGGGCGAGAAATAATGACACCAGTTGATCTTAGCTTTACTCTGATTTATTTCAAAAAAAGAAAAAAAAGAAAAAGGTCGCGAATTTGTTTCACGGCCGCTACCTGGCGTATTACGATTTATAATAGTGACTCTAATCTATCTTTAATATTTCGAATAAACTATTTTCCAAAGCTAATGCTAAGGCGACGATCGTTCTCGACGGTCGCAGTCTCTCCCTCTCTGGCTACTTGACAGTCTGCTGTCACTGTAGCGAGATTGCGTGTCTCTCTCGATGTCTCTAGGAGGACTGCTGCGGCTCGCTGTGAAGCGGCGGCGGAGAGGTGGTGGGGATGGCTGGGGAAGCGTCGGTACTCTGACACGCAGCAGCTGAGTGCGTTGCGTGACGTCAGCAGTCCGAAGCGATATGGCGTCGGCGCGATCTCGGTGAATATCGGCGCAGCGGTTACCAATCCTGGCACGGCTCTACGCACGACAAACAACACGTGACGCTGTTCTTGGCGTTTGAATCCAACGGTTCGCTGGAACGATTGAATTCTAACACGTGAACGGCTCGAGGCTTCTAGGGGTTTCTAGGGTGACCACGGGTGCAGGACTAGTATCGAGATGGATCCTACCTTACGGTACGGCGCTCTAGCGTGGCTCGGTTACGACGGTCTCGATCACGCGACGACGGAGGTCCGAGTACAGGCACGGGGCGTAGGTTGTCCGGTAGTCCAAATGTCTAGTCGAGGTCCGGTGGATGCAGGGGTCTCACTCACTCACTTGCACTCACTTAAAACTAGGCTTACTTTCTCTCTCTCTCTCTCTCTACCGACCGTAGTAGCGTAGTGCTAGCACTCGAGACTGCGGAGCGGGAGGACCTGGGTTCGAATCCCCGGCCTGTCGAGGAAAGACCTGAGCGGCAGCCCGCAGAAATTGTAAGACGGGTCACGCCGTTCAGGCGCTGAATTGGCAGGCTGAAGATTGGAGCTTGGTCCGGCTACACTTGGACAAGGTTTTTCGGCAGTTTTCCCTTGTCCCTCGTGCGAATTCGAGTGTTTCTATATTCCAACTGCCACTACCTGCTCACTCTCCACTCTCTCCTTACTTTGATGTAATTTGCAAACATAATTGTAATGAAATAAAAGTAATTTTCTAATTTTTTTTTCTCTCTCTCTTGGTTTGGGTGTGCTTCACGTCGCTCCGAGTTTGACGAGAATTTCAGAGTGGAGAAATCAATTTAAGAAAACAAATAATTGTTCACAAGTGCGTTACCAATGTTAATGTTCAACTTAGTGGTGTGACCCACTCACTTGCATACAGCTGTGCAGTTTTTAAGTGAAAAGTGTGGTGGAAGCTGTCGAGCTGTCGAGCCACCTAGAGTAACAATGAGGTATTAATGTGACAAAGACAAGCAAGAATTGAAAACAACGGTGTTTCTATGTGAAAAGTGCAATAAGACTTTCCACCCATCGTGCGTGAAATTTCATAAAGTAAAAAAAGCAAGAGGGGAATCGGTCGAATGCAATAGTGGCTTTGTGACGATTGACTTGAAAAATAAGAAGAAGCAGGACATTGAAATGGATTGTGACGAAATTCCCGTTGGGACAAGCGGCGCTCGTAATCAAACGAAACTAGATGAAGTAAACAAAAACAAGCGAGCGAGGATGTCAGATGACTCCGATTGTGAAGACAGCGACGCCAGTGACGAGGGGGTTCTACGGCGCCTTATTCAAAAGACCATCAGAGACGAGATGCATCCACTGATCAAGAAAATAGACGAACTGCAAAGCGAGATAGTTAATAGTAAAAATGAGATTGTTAGCTTGAAGCAAACTATTAATAAATTAACAGATGACAAGTTTTTGCAAAATAATAATAATAATAACAATAACAACGCCCAAGCTAACAAGGTAAATGTTGCAAGCGTCTCTTATGCAAATGCTGCTCAAATGAAAAAAAAAGAAGCGGTAATTGTAATAAAACCTGCGAAAGTTGACACTGCCACGCAAGGCAATGTCAACAAAAACGATAACTTGAATAGTGTTAAAAGCAATATTAACGTTAAAGAGCTCGGAGTCGGAGTCAAAAGTATCCAAGAAAAAAATAATGGCACGGTTGTTGTCAAATTTAAAAATGTAAGTGATAAAGACAAATTACAAAAGAATGTTGTTGACAAAATTGGTGAACAATTCAAAGTTCAAGTTCCAAAAGTAAACAAGAAATTTGTAAAAATTCTTTACATTGACAAGGAGGAAGCGACATTGACTGACGAACAACTTGTAAATGACATAATCCAACAAAATGACCTGGGAGAGGTTTGCGAGAAAACAGAGATGAAAATTGTCAAGCGAATTATAAATGACAAGAAAAATGATGTTAGCGCAATTGTTGAAGTGAACTCGGAATTGCAAAAGATCCTTTTGCTTATGGAAAAGGTTTCCCTTGGATGGAAGCAATGTAAAATAGTAGAGCACGTTAACATTACTCGTTGCTTCAAGTGTTGTGGCTATAATCATTTTTCAAAGGAATGTAAGAGAGAGGTCACGTGTGGTAAATGTGGAGGTGCACACAACAGCAAAGATTGCGAATCAAATGACGTAAAATGCACGAATTGTGCGCACCATAACAAGAAAGAGAGAAACAAAGACTTAAACAATGATGACAAGCACAGCGCATATGATAGAAAATGTCCAATTTACATTACATTAGTTGAGAATCAAAAGAAAAGAGATGAGGAAAATATGTAACAATCACAGCAAAATGAATTGTTATTACACTTAAACGCGCAAAGTTTTTTAGCACACAAAGACGAGATCGAAGACTCAATATCAAAAAGGAGACCTATAGTGGTTTGTCTAACTGAAACTCGCGTAACAGAGGACATTAACGATTCCGAGTTACTAATTGACAATTACAATCACATTAGAGTAAACTCGGAAAATAAATATACTGGCGGTATTCTTGTTTATTTTAGAAATGACTTGCAATTCAAAATTATTAACAATAAAAACTATTCATCTAATACCTGGAATTTAACGTTTTCAATTCAATTGTTGAATAAAATAATTATGTCAGTAGTGTATCACTCACCTAGTACGAGTGATGCACTTTTTATGGATATTTTAAGAGAAATTACAGGTGACCTCGTCGAAAATGAACAATTTATATTACTTGGTGATCTTAACATTGATATTAGCAAAAGTAGTTTCTATTCAAAAAAGCTGCAGTCAATAATGGGTGAATTAGGACTTAAGAACTATGTCCTCACGTTCACACGTATAACTAATAATTCACAGACAATGATTGATCCAGCTTTTTCAAATGAAACCCTAAATTGTGATGTCGGGGATTCCCCAAAAATAACTGACCATGATATCCTAAGTATTGAATTGCCTAAAAACCAACAGAATTTGAATATGCAAAACTATTTCATTGGCAGAAATTTTAAAAAATTTGATAATATTAAATTTGCAAAAACCCTAGCTGAAACAATTAATAAAATTGATGAACCTATTGACAACAATGTAAATAGTATTGCAAATCATGTGATCGGATCAATTGAACGGGCGTTGGACCAAGTTATACCTTTGACGAAATTTACAGTAGTTAATAAATGGAAGTGTAAAGAATGGTTTGATAACGGGATTAGAGCATCAAAAAGTAAGAAAAATAAGATATATAAAATTGCTAAAGAAACCAAAGACGACATCCATTGGATTGAATATAAAGAAATCAGAAACAAATTGACTAAAGTAATTAAACAAAAGAAAAGAGAATACAACGACTCAACGATTGACAAAAACAAAAAAGATAGCAAGAAATTATGGAAACACCTCAAACAAATTGTGAGCGGCAAACCAAAGAATAGTGTTAGTAAAGTTAATTCTAACAATGAAATCTGTGATAGAGACGAAGCTATTGCTGATAATTTTAATAAGTTTTTTATTGACAGCATTACTGAAATTAATGATGTAATATTGAACTCTAGTCAAAACATAACTAGTAGTCATGACGATTTATTAGCTGATACTATTAATGATAATAATGAGGGTTGGCTTAATTTTAAAGAAGTTACCCTTAAAGAATTATTTGAGATTGTAAATAAATTAGAAAATAAAGCGTGCACAGAAGACGGTATTAACGCAGAAGTAATCAAAAAAGCGTGGCCCTATATTGACGAACAATATGTTAAACTTGTTGATATTTCACTACGAAAAGGTGAATTTCCAGCGGAGTGGAAAAACTCATTAATTACTCCAATACAGAAAATTCCAAACACAACTAAAGCAAGTGAATTTAGACCGATAAATGTCCTTCCGACCTTTGAGAAGATATTAGAGACTGTAGTCTATAAGCAACTAATTAAATATTTAAATGATAATAACACTTTAGTGCCAGAGCAATCTGGCTTTCGCGAGAGTCATTCCTGTGAGACCGCCTTGCAGAATGTCTTGAACGAGTGGAAGTTAAACTGTGACAACAAACTAAAGACTGGCGTTGCATTCTTAGATTTTAAACGTGCGTTTGAGACAATCGACAGAAATATTTTTATTAAAAAACTAGACAACTGCGGCTTAAAAAGTAATGTACTTAAATGGTTCAAAAGCTATTTAACTGACAGGACACAACAAGTGAAATTTAATAATGTGACCTCCTCAAAAAGAAAAACCAAAGACGGTGTTCCACAAGGCTCAATATTGGGCCCAATACTTTTTTTGATCTATATAAATGACCTAAAGGAGGTATTGAAATACTGTAAATGTAAAATGTTTGCGGACGATACGATAGTATATTACAGTAGCTCTGATTCTATTGACATTGAAAATAAAATTAATTATGACCTGAACAGTATATCTATTTGGTTAAAAAATAATATGATAAGTTTAAATGTAACTAGAACAAAATTTATGCTGGTACGAGGTGTGCGGGCCTCTGTGCCAAATGCAGACTGTGATATTACAATAGAAAATAGTAAAATTGAAAATGTTGACGTAATTAAGTATCTTGGCGTTATGATTGACAAACACTTAAACTTTAGAGAACATGTCAATTACATAATTAAAAAGATCTCGAAAAAAGTAAACTTTTTGTTCAGAATTGGAGACTCTGTATCGGCGCTAACAAGAACTATTATTTATAAAAGTATAATAGCCCCGCACTTTGACTATTGTTCTACAATCCTCCTCGATATTGGCGAATCCGAAATGGACTTACTACAAAGAGCGCAAAATCGAGCGATGCGAGCGATTATTAGATGTAGTAAATTCACACCAACCAACCAAATGTTAAAAGCGTTACATTTCTTTAATATTCGACAGAGAATAGTTTTAAATACGCTTATATTTGTGTATAAAATCAAGTTGAAAATAAGTCCGTCGTATCTCGCGGAGAGTTTAAAACTTGTTGCAGATACACATACATACAACACACGGCAGAAACTTAATATTCGCATAACAAGACGTAATCAAATGCGATCGCAGCAATCTCTAATGTACAACGGCTTTCAAATTTACAATGACTTACCAAACTGTATAAAATCAACTGACAAGGTTAGTGTATTTAGAAGAAAAGCGAGTAAATATGTTAAAGAAATGTATGAATGAGTGAATTATATGAACTGTAAACTGTAGATACTGATGGAAATGTCTCTGGTTTGATTGGGCTTTTCTTGGGTTTCCCCAATCCATGCAACAAATGTTGAACCAACTGTAAACTCCCCAAGTGACGATTACAAAATGTAAAATGTATCCTATTAAGTAGCCAAAGGGCTAAATAAACTCTCTGTCTGTCTCTCTCTCTCTCTCACGTTCCTCAGCATCGCACTGTCACCTTTCGCAATTCGTTCAGCCTTTCTGCCATATATTTCTGGCATTCTCTTCCCGCTGAGGTTACAGAAGTTGAATCTTTGGGTCTGTTCAAGGTCTCGCTTCACGAGTACCTATTTGCTTCCGATACTGGGTCTGACTAGTTGTTTTTAGCTGGTCTCTCGTGTTGTCTCATTTCCGCCTCGCTACCGTTTTTATTTCTATTTCTATTTTTACCTTTATTTTTATTGTATTTTATTTTTACTTAATTTATTTTATTTTTACTTATTTTATATTATTTTTATCCTATTTTACTTTATTTTTATTTATACTATCTATTTTAGTCATAGTTACTTATTTTAACTCTCTATTTTATTTTATTTTTTACTTACTCATTTACTCTAGTTTAGTAGCGTTTCTTTCTGTGGTATGGCTCGTGATGTTTTAGCTGCATTCTTTCTGTTTTGCCTCATACCTTTATTTTTATTTTTATTCATATGCTTTTAGTTCTATTCTATTGTGGTCACTTGGTTTCACTCCTACCTGTCTGGCAGGTCTCAGGCTGTGCAGGATCCGGTTGGTGGGAATTCATGTTATCTTGATATCCAGGCAGGTGTTCCACAAGGGTCTGTTCTGGGGCCCCTACTGTTTTTATTGTTTATTAACGACATCGGATTAGTCCTGAAGTATACCAAGCATGTCATCTTTGCCGACGACCTGCAAATTTACCTGCACGCTAAACCAGGTGACATCCTTGAGGCCATTGCAACCGTTACGTTAGATGCGCAGGCGATTTCTGATTGGGCTGAGCTCAATGGGCTTAAATTGAATGTATCTAAGACCAAGGCTATAATCCTAGGCAGTTCGGGCTACATCAATCAAATCGCAACTCTGGACCCTCCGCCGATTAGTATCAATGGTCAGGCCATTCCTTATGTAGATACGGTACGTGATCTTGGGGTTCATATATCTGCTGACCTGTCCTGGAATAACCACGTGGTTCAGGTGCAGCGTAGGGCTCATGCTGCGTTGCGCAAACTGAGGAGTCAGTGTTTTTCGCTCTCTCCTCGCGTCAAAGCTATGCTAGTCGTCGCGTTAGTCCAGCCGCATCTGGATTATTGCAATGTGGTCTACCACGGCCTCCCTGATCGCCTGAACCTTAAGTTGCAGCGCGTGATGAATTGCGGCGTGCGTTTTGTATTTGGTCTCAGAAGGGACGCTCACATTACTCCATTTCGGCGGCAACTCAAGTGGTTGTCTGTTGCGGATAGGCGCCTTTATTTTCTAGGTGTAGCATTTTTTAAGTTGCTCCTGACGTCTACTCCGTCCTATCTCAGGACACTGTTTGTTGAGCCCGACCCGGTCCTGCGGCGCTCATCTCGTTTAGCGGATACCGGCCCGATGCCGGTGTTTGAAATTCCGTCCTTTAGCACTACCACCTATCAAAATTCGTTTGTCGTATCGGCGTTGTACTTGTGGAGAGACTTACCTTCGTCTATCAAAGAGGCTTCGTCGATTGATTTATTCAAGTCTCGTATCTGGGCCCACCTCTTGGCGTTAGATGCGGGTGGGACTGCTGCTTTCCCTGCTGCTAAGCTTTAGGTCGTAGTGCGGGCCGTTGTGGCATACGTTCTGTGCTACCCCTGTGTCCTATTCTGCTACCACATCGTTGTTACCGCGCTTTTGAGTAGCTTGTTGTTCGTCGAGGTCACCTGTTCGCTAGTCTTAAGTTTCTTTTTGTCTACTTATCTAGATATAAGTTACTCATTGTTATTTTCTTAAGTTTAATTGTTAATTATCTTTCTGTATGCCTTATATGTATCATTATTTTCTCTTACTTTTGCCTATGACCCATTGTGGTTAGGGTATAATAAATGCTATCTAATCTAATCTAATCTAATCTATTCGTCTTAACTAGTTTTATCTTTTATAACTTACTCTATTATTTGTATAGTTAGCCTAATTGCGTTTCAACGTTATTCTTTCTTTCGCTGTTATTATTGCTACTTCTTCTTTTTTTCTCTTTTTTGTTATATACGCCTTTGTATCACACTAAGCCTATTATTTTAAGGTGCATGTTATTGTTAATTCCTGTATTTTGTTCCTTGCCTCAAGGTCCCACCAAGGCATAAATATACCAATCAATCAATCAATCGATCTCTCACCGACCGTAGTAGCGTAGTGCTAGCACTCGAGACTGCGGAGCGGGAGGACCTGAGTTCAAATCCCCAAGCGAGTCAAGGAAGGCCTGAGCGGCAACTTGCGAAAAATGTAAGACGGGTCACGCCGTTCAGGCGCGGACTTGACTCACGGTGGTTTTAGCTTGGATCCGGCTACACCTGGACAAGGTTTTTCGGCGGTTTCCCTTGTCCCTCGTGCGAATGCGGGTGTTTCTATATATGTAGGACGTAGGTATATTTATACCTACATATACAACCTGTCTGCTTGCTCCGTACAGATGTACTCTCTTTCTCCTCTCTATACCTAGTTTTAAGTTAGGTTAAAGTTTCTCCGCCTACCTTGCATACTGCATTGTAAATGCAAGGTAGGATTTGTCCAATATTGTTATGGATAATAAAAATAAATCTATCTATCTATCTATCTATCTCTCTCTCTCTCTGAGACATCTACATAACAGACGAGTACTGATTACCCATACCAAAATTATCGATAAAGCAGGGTGCCTAAATGAGCACAGCGGTGTACAAATGTTCAAAATGCAAAAAGGAAGTAACTAAGACACGGCTATACTGCCCGGTATGTATGAAGAACTTCCACCCAGGATGTACACATGGGCATAATGTATATGTATAATGAGAAGAACCAACTAGTACCATGTACAGTGCAGATGGAAAAAATCGAGGGAACAAGGAAGAGGAAGAAGCCCTGCTGGGAGGGAAAAGGAGGACCCGGGGGCGAGGAGGAGGAGGAGGAGGACGAAGAAAGAGGGGAGGAACAACAGGAACAACAGCTTAGGGGCAGAGAGGGGGACTCGGGGAGAGGGACACGGAGCGGAACAGACGTCACAATGATGGAAACAGTTAGTAAGGATCTCCTAATGGCGATAAAAGAGATCGTGAAAGCAGAAGTCGCGGTGGTGATAGAAGTACTGAAGAAGGAAATAAGAGAACTAAAAGCCAAACTTCTGAGGAAGGATGAGGGAAACGAACAAGGACGAGAAGTACACCAGGCAGAGGAAAATGAACAAGAAATGGTACGAAACAAAAAAGTGACTTACGCACAAATAGAAAAAAAAAGTAGAAAAGAAGAAATAATCATACAACCAAGACAAGAACAAACGAGCGAAGATACGGAAGAAAGAATGAAGAATAATGTCAACATAATGGAACTAGGCGTAGGAATTGAGAACATAACAAGGGGTCCAAACGGAAAAATCATAGTAGGATGCTACAAAAGCAAAGATAGAGAAATTTTAGCTGGAGCCCTAAAGGAAAACCTTGGGGAACAGTACGAAGTATATGCTCCCAATAAAAAACTGCCGAAGTTTAAGGTAATAGGAGTAGAGGAAGAAATTGAGAGAGAGGATGAGGAAAAGTTCATTCAAAAAGTAACAAGACAAAACGAAATAGACACGAAAAGAGATACGTTTAAAATGAAAATAATTAAGAAATGTGATACGGCAAGAAATGAAGTGACTGTGATTATAGAGACTGATCCGATAACGCACAAACACTTCGTAGAAAGGACAAAAATCAAAGCGGGATGGAAAAGCTGCCCAGTGTACGACTATGTCAGCGTTGTAAGATGCTACAAGTGCTGGGGTTTCAACCACTTCGCGAAGGACTGTAAGAACGCGAGCGCATGCCGGAAATGCGGCAAAGGTCATGAGGCTCAGGATTGCACAGCGAAAGACAAAAAAAATTGCGTCAACTGCTGCAGGATGGTGACGAAATACAAACTCGAAGGAATCTCAACGGAACATGAGGCAACGGACCCCACTTGCGAATCCTACAAAAGAATCATAAATAGAAACAGGAAAAATATACAATATACAGAAGAATAGCAATCAAAGGGAGTAAAGAGGCAAATGGGGGGAACGTTTATTTTAATGACAAATGCACAAGGTTTCCTGAATAATAAGGATCAGATAGAAGCACTAATAATAAGAATGAAACCGAAAATTTTATGCTTAACAGAAACACACATCACAGCAGACGTAGGAGAGGAAGAACTGAGAATAGACAATTACGACATGGTACGATGCGACTCCACAAACAGTAGGACAGGCGGGGTAATGACTTTGATTCATAGCGACATAGAATACAAAGTCATGGTGGCAAAGAATATATCGCAAAACACATGGATAAATACAATCAAACTGCGAGGAATATACAACGAAGTCGTGATCTGCAACACATATCACTCACCGAATAAGAGTGACGGTGAATTCATTGACACAATAACAAACGAATGCGAAGCTATGATGGAAATGGGGCAGATCCTAGTAGTTGGAGATTTCAATATTGACCTCAGCAAAGTTAGTCACTACTCCGATAGATTGATAAAAAATATGAGATGCTTAGGATTCAAGCAATACGTAAACGAATATACCAGAATAAGCAAAACATCAAGAACACAGATTGACTTAGTATTCTCAAATTTTTATGTGAAAACGAGCGTTCTTATGACGCCGAAAATTAGTGACCATCAAATTGTAAAAATCGACATTTTAACAAATGACAAACCCGAAAACAAGGTAACAGAAGTATGGAAGAGAGATTTTACACACTACGACGAGGAGAAAGTTAAAACGGTACTGGAGGAGGCTGCCATAAAGAACAAATGTGACATGAATAGCAATACAAACAATCTGGCTAACGATGTAATCACATGTATGACGGAGACGATAAATACGGTGGCACCCATGGAAAAGAGAAGAATAGCAACCAAATGGAAGGAAAGGCCATGGATCCAGCAAGAAGCCAGAGATGCAAGCAGGCGGAAAGATGAGGCCTACATATCCCCCACGGAAAAAATATATATGTAAAAATACATGCTCGGAATATATGCCAGCATATATGAAAATATATATCCAGAGATATATGCAGTATATACTCAGATTCGTCAAAAAATATATGACCAGATATATCCCGGATCATATATCCTAGGTTATATGCCAGCATATATCTCAGTATATATCCTAGGTTATATGCCAGCATATATCTCAGTATATATCCTAGAATATATGCCAGCATATATCTCAAAATACATCCTAGGAATTGACATTTTAGGTTTTATTTTTCAAATTACGCGTCAAAAATGACAAGTGAGAAAGAAATGATCATCATTTTTGAAAGATTCAGAAAATTTGCGATCTTACAAATAAAAACGACGAAAAAAAATGAAATAATTTTTTTTCCGAAAATGAATTTTTTTTTGTATGAAAACGGATTTCTTTACGAACGAAATGATTCCAGGATCAGTCCGCTCCGGTGAATACTTTCGGAGATATGAAGTTTCAAACATAGCGGTGCAACAGCGGTTTACAAAAAATCACATAGCTCTAACTCCGCAATTTTTGAAAAATTTTCAGTGTACGGCAAAACCAACACAGGCGCGCACCGCGTGCGTGAGGCTCCTTCGGAGGGGACAAGCGGCCAGTGGTGCTTCTACCGAATCTTCCGCGCCAGGCCGAATCCGTATTGCCCATCCGCGCGAAATTGATGAATACTCAACTTAAAAAGCAATCATCACACTGAACGCGGGAAAGAATGAACGCGAATAAAATGAATTCGCCTGATGTGAACATTTATTTTCAAAATTTATCAACGAATTACAACTAAATATCTATCAATAAGATATGATTATTAATCATCAGTGTTTATGAGCGATATTTGAGACAAAGTGGAGCGGGTAAGTGGAGAATAAATTACACAGGTCAACAATTTTTTTTTTTTTTTCTGCCTTCTGTTTTAATGCTTAAATTTTGATTCTAGACATCAAAAAACACTCAAATTTCCATTTTTAGCTTTTAAAGTTTGCTTTTTTTTTTTCATTTTTGAACTTGAATTTTTGTTATTTTATATTTATTTGCTATTATTTATCACAAATCTTGAATAATGAAGACTCGAGTGTTCAGCAAAAACTTTTTTAATCGTAATTTAAGAAAAAATAATGGAAAAAAATATATAAATCTATCATTTTTCATTTTTCTTAAAAGTACAAAAAATCGCTCTAGTTTCTTCAAAAGCAAACTTTGATCGAAAAAATTATTTTTCCCCTTCTTATTAACGTAGGAGCAACCAAAATTTCATATGCAGAAGACAGACCCAAAAATCGTGTTGACCAGTGTTATTGAATACAACATCCTCAAACATTGGTTTATTTATTTATTTATTTATTCATTCATTTATTTTCAGAACTCGATTTTATTCGAAACATCTAGTATTGAATCTACTGAAAATTAAGAATTCGTGAGAAAGTTTTCAGTGTTTGTATCAACTTTGGTTCCATAATAACATAACGAAACATTTAATCAGAGTACAATGCAGAGAATGAAGTCATCGAGGATAAGGCTGCCATCCACAGGCCACGTCCTTAGATCTTAAACAGAAAAATAAAATTCATCAACGATTATTGGTTCATCGAGGGATTCATTGCTGTTGACTTATGGTGTACGCACAAACTTATCATAGATTTAATACTTGGGAATCGAAGAAAGGCTACCGATGAGCCACTGTCGAGGGTAGTACACTTTTACTCAAACCATTTTCGTCTCTCAACGATTACTTCTATCGGAGACCCGAGTGCTCATGTGACATGTACCTCAGCGAGGCTTCATAGCGTGTGGAGGGGCTTTGTCGCAGGGGTTTGTACACGGAGAGAAATTTTGGCGTATTTTAAGTAGGGTACTTCGAGCTATAATGTATCGAAACTTTGTAGAGGTAATAAGAGTTGAGAAATTGGCATATTTTAAGATGAAAATCGGCTTGTAACACCTCGAATATCAAGCGAGGTAATTTAGAACAAAGATTGACTTGAAACAAGTCGATGAACGATGTATAATATGCCGGCCGAGCGTCGAAACGCTACGAGTCAAACTCCGATGTGTAATACCTCGCCGGAACGGCACGAAACACGCCGTTCGGCCGAGAGACGAGAGAGCGTGGAGTGGTGGGGGAAGAAGGCGAAGGCAGAGAGCTCCACGCTCCACTCTCTCGCGTCTCTCGGCCGAACGGCTTGTTTTGTGCCGTTCCGGCGAGGTAATACACATCGAAGTTCGACTCGTAGCGCCTCGACGCTTGGCCAGCCTATGATACATCGTTTATCGACTGGTTTCAAGTCAATCTTTGTTCTAATTTACCTCGCTTGATATTCGAGCTATTACAAGCCGATTTTTGACTCATTACACCTCAATCTATGACTTAGAATACCTCGAGTAGCATTTGGAATATTTTGTGTCAATTTCGATCGAGGTAAAATACGCCAAAATTTCTCTCCGTGTAGTGCGATGAGGCAGCGTACGAGGACCTTCCTGGCGAAGCTTTGCCGCACAAAAATTGAATAGATGCTCGCCGACGCGCTGTAAACTCTTACAAGAAAGCTCCTCCGTGTGCTACCAACGCACTACAAACACCTGTGACCGTGCTCCTCCGCACGATGTGAAACATGGACGTTGAATGCTCGTCAGACAAGTAAGAAATGTTCAATGAATATTGTTGATGTGCTACGAACCCTTGCAACGAAGCTTTCGTACGCTGCCTCATCGCACTACAAACTCCTGCGACAAAGCCCCTCCGCATGCTATGAAGCCTCGCTGAGGTACATGTCAGCACTCGGGTCTCCGATAGGAGTAATCGTTGAGAGACGAAAATGGTTTGAGTAAAAGTGTACTACGTTCGACAGTGGCTCATCGGTAGCCTTTCTTCGATTCCCAAGCATTTAATCTCCGATATCTTTTGCGTACACCATAATTCAACAGCAATGGATCCCTCGATGAACCAATAATCGTTGATAAATTTCATTTGTCTGTTCCAGATCTAAGGACGTGGTCTGTGGGTGGCAGCCTTATCCTCGATGACTTCATTCTCTGCATTGCACTCTGATTGAATGATTCATTATGTTATTATTAAACTGAAGTTGACACAAACACTGGAAACTTTCTCACGAATTCATAATTTTCATGAGATTGAATACAAGATGTTTCCAATAAAATCGAGCCTTGATAATGAATGAATAAATAAAGAAATGAATAAATAAACCAATGTTTGAGGATGTTGTCTTCAATAATTTATTCTCCACTTACCCCGCTCCCCTTTGTTTCAAATATCGCTCATAAACACTGATAATTAATAATCATATCTTATTGATAAATATTTAGTTGTAATTCGTTGATAAATTTTGAAAATAAATGTCCACATCAGGCGAATTCATTTTATTTGCGTTTATTCCTTTCCGTGTTCAGTGTGGTGATTGCTTTTTGAGTATTCATTGAATTAGCGCGGATGGGCTGTACGGATTCGGCCTGGCGCGGAAGATTCGGTAGAAGCACCACTGGCCGCCTGTCCCCTCCGAAGGAGCCTCACGCACGCGGTGCGCGCCTGTGTTGGTTTTGCCGTACACTGAAAAGTCTCTGGTGCAGTCAGCAATATAGTCGAGAGTGGTAGCCGCTCTAAGGCCAGCGCAGCTAGCGCGCCGCCAGCACAGCTAGCGCGCTTGCGAGTACAGCTACTATACTCGAATCGAGTTTAGTCGCTACGCTCAACTCCCGGCGCTGTAGGCAATTCACCTGAGCGCGCTAGCTACTCTCCCGGTGCCAGCTACTACTCTTAAACTTGCATTAGCTACTATAACAAGACTCAGCCTAATAGCTGCACCGCGTTATTGCTGGCTGCACGAGAGACTTTTCAGTGTAGGAAGGGGATCGTGTAGTCTCACCGAATATTCACGGTATATGAGCGGATCCACGTCACCTCACTCGAAAAGAACACGTCAAGTCACGGATCTGTGCGCCATCCAAAATATCTTTGGTACACGGAGAGAAATTTTGGCTTATTTTACCTCGATCGAAATTGACACAAAATATTCCGAATGCTACTCGAGGTATTCTAAGTCGTAGATTGAGGTGTTGTGAGTCAAAAATCGATTTTTGTCTTAAAATATACCAATTTCTCAACTCTTATTACCTCGACAAAGTTTCGATGTATTATAGCTCGAAGTACCCTACTCAAAATACGCCAAAATTTCTCTCCGTGTACTATGGATAAAAAAAAATACAGCTTGAAGGATTTTGAAAATTTTTCAAAAATTGTGGAGTTAGAGCTATGTGATTTTTTGTAAACCGCTGTTGCACCGCTATGTTTGAAACTTCATATCTCCGAAAGTATTCACCGGAGCGGACTGATCCTGGAATCATTTCGTTCGTGAAGAAATCCGTTTTCATACGAAAAAAATTCATTTTCGGCAAAAAAATTATTTCATTTTTTTTCGTCGTTTTTATTTCTGAGATCGCAAATTTTCTGAATCTTTCAAAAATGATGATCATTTTTTTCTCACTTGTCATTTTTGACGCGTAATTTGAAAAATAAAACCTAAAATGTCAATTCCTAGGATGTATTTTGAGATATATGCTGGCATATATTCTAGGATATATACTGAGATATATGCTGGCATATAACCTAGGATATATACTGAAATATATGCTGGCATATAACCTAGGATATATACTGAAATATATGCTGGCATATAACCTAGGATATATACTGAGATATATGCTGGCATATAACCTAGGATATATGATCCGGGATATATCTGGTCATATATTTTTTGACGAATCTGAGTATATGCTGCATATATCTCTGGATATATATTTTCATATATGCTGGCATATATTCCGAGCATGTATTTTTACATATATATTTTTTCCGTGGGGGATGTGCAGTTACGACCAATCGGGATGAAGAATGGGAAACATTCAAAAGAGCGAGGAATGAAGCAGTAAGAATAATGAGGAAAAGTAAGAAAGAATACTACGAAGAAAATATCGATAAGGTGAAAAACGAGCCGAAGAAAATGTGGAACACACTAAAAGCCCTAATAGGAGATAAGAAGAGAAAAATGAATACGAAAGGGTTACAATTCGATGGAGAGATGTACAAGGAAGACAGAGAAATAGCCAACAAATTTAATGATTACGTCCTACGGAGCATAGAGGAAATAGTAAATGGTAACGGAAATGGAAACGGAATGGACAGAACCAGAATAGAGACGACTGATGAGGTAGAAACAGAAATACTGACGTTCAGGAAGGTAAAACGCAACGAGTTAGACAAAATAGTTAAAAACCTAGAAAATAAGAAAGGGACGGACGAAGGGATAAGTACCAAATTCATGAAAACGGCGTGGCTGTACGTAGGAGAAATTATGCTGACACTAATTAATAGATCACTACAGGAGGGCACTTTTCCGGAAGAATGGAAGACATCTACGATTATACCGATCCCTAAGGTAGCAGGCAGCGTAAAAGCAGAAGAACACAGGCCGATAAACATGCTACCCATCTACGAAAAAGTACTAGAAATAGCAGCGAAAGACCAAATTGTGGAATATGTAGAAGGTAGCAATATTCTTACTGATGAGCAATCGGGATTCCGACACGGCCACTCCTGTGAAACGGCACTGCAAAGCACGATGATCGAATGGAGGAAAAACTTAGATGATGGCAAACTCATAGGAGTGGTCTTCCTGGACTTTGAAAGAGCATTCGAAACTATAGATAGGGAAATATTACTGCAGAAATTAGGAAGATATGGGATAAGAGGCCAAGTAAAAAAATGGATTGAATCATACATAACAAACCGCACGCAGCAAGTAAAATATGGAGGAAGTATATCCGAAAAAAAGAGCACAAAGTATGGAGTACCACAAGGATCAGTACTGGGCCCCCTACTTTTTATATGTTATATAAATGATATAGTGGAACAACTAACGTACTGCTCATGCAAGATGTTTGCCGATGACACAGTCATATATACGAGTGACAAGAATATCTGTGAAATAGAAAGGAAGCTAAACCACGACTTGGAGAGAATGGTACAATGGCTGGAGAATAATTCAATGAGATTAAACAAGAAGAAAACCAAATGTATGATTATTTATGACCCAAGAAAACCATACACAAAGGGGAGCTGTGTTATCAGGATAGAAGAGGAAAGAATCGAAGAAGTAAGAGAGATTAGGTATCTAGGAGTTATAATCGATGACAATTTGAATTTTAATAGACTAGCGGAATACATTGTAAAGAAAGTAGCAAAAAAAGTAAATTTTATGTATAGAATAAATAAGTTTGTTAGTGCTAATACCCTAGTAACAATATACAAGACAATAGTAGCCCCACATTTCGAATACTGCGGCACCCTGTTACTAAATGTAAATAAATACTGGATGGAGACCCTACAAAAAACCCAAAATAGGGCGATGCGTGCAATATTACGATGTAGTAGATTCGCAAGAATATCCGATATGCTGGATGCGCTACACTTTATGAATATTAGGCAAAGAATGCGGTACAATGTATGCCTGCTTGTGCACAAAGTTAAAATTGGAGCAATGCCAAGTTACTTAAAGAATAAAATGAAACTAGTAAACGAAGGACATAAATATAACACTAGGCAACAAGAAAACATGAGCATTAAATACTTGTAACGGATTGGTATCCTAATTACTAATTAATGGTGGTTAGGACGGGGTGTGCGGGGAGAGTGATAACTCACTAGGGTATGTGTGACTATTATACTATTTTATTCAAATTATCCTCAGATTAAGTACAGGTGTGTAATGGGTGCGGGTGTGTATTGGTGTGACGGTAGGTGTATTGAAGGGTCTATAATGAAGTTATCGAAGGTCTGAATAAAAAGGTACTGACCTTGTATTTTACAGGTTTGGAGTTTACAAAAGTTGTGGATTCTCGATTTGGCACTTAACGTGAGCACGGTAGTTACTCGAGTGACGATCGGTCCTCGCGGCCGATCGTCTTCGGTTAAATTCGTGTATTTTCGTGTTTTTTTTGAATTGCTTCGGTTTCCCCGCGTAGTTTGGGGAGGTTTGTGACTTGCTATGTCACAACTCCCCCCTCCCTACGCGGGGTGAAGCCTCTAGGGTGAACCGATTCGTGTATGTGTGTTATGTGTATGTGTACTGTGTCTTATTTTCTATTATATCTTCTAATTTGTAGTTTTCTTACCCTACTAACTTATTTGCTATTTATCCTACTTGATCTATTATTTTATCATGGTTTTACTTATTCTATTTTTGTACTTATTCCTTATTTCTACTGTGTGTGCTTTCTCTATCTGCTTTACTGTGTTATTTTCTTGTTTTCTTTGACTGTGTATTGTTTCTGACTATTTTCTCGCTTTATACTGTTATTTCTACCTTATTTTCTAGTGTGTGTCGTTTTCGTTGTCTTCTACTGTTGTCGTGTCGTTCTTACGTCGTGTCGTGTCGTTTCCTCGTTTTCCCGTGTCGTTCTGTTGTTTTGTCGTTTCGTTATCCGGTCGTGTCGTTTTCTTTCTCGTTTTCTCGTGTCTTCCTGTTATCTTCTCGCCCCTCTGTCCTCATTTTCCTCGTCTCTTCCTTATTGTGTAGTGTCTGGTGTGATGTCTGTGTCGTCTATTTCAATTATTAGTGTGTCTGTGTCCATTTCGTCTGCTGTTTCGTACGCGTCGTTTTCCGTGTCTGAGTCTCTAGTGGTTTGTTCCGGTGTTGTGTTTTCTGTGTGATTTCTTTGTGTTATGTGGTATGTTTTGGGGAATGGGGGGTGTGATCGTGTGCGTGTGCGTCTTTGGTGTTTTATGGTTCTGTTATGTGTTGGTAATGTAAGGGTTGGTATTGTCTGTTTCGGGGGTGATGGTGGTGTGTAGGGGGGTAAATTGTCTAGGTCAATGAGTGGTGGTTGTGTTGGTGTTGTGTCGTATTTTTTTATGTTTCTGTTTTTGTATTTTATGTATCTGTCTGTCGCTTCGTCTATTTTAAATTGTGTCTCTATTCTGTCTCGTAGTTGTGTAATCTCGTCTCGTGTGTCTGTAGTTGGTTTGGTTCGTGTGTATGGGGTTATGTGTCTACGTGTAATTGTGTCTGGTGTCTGTCTGGATGTGCCTGGGGTTGGTTCTGTGTTTGTTGGTGTGTTGTGTGTGGAGGGTGGGTCTGAGTATCTGTGTGCGTGTGGTGGGAGTCCCGGTGTTTGTAATAATGGCACTTTGTGTGCCGTGGTAGTTGGTGTGTCTTGTGTTGGTGTCGGTCGTAGTGGTGTTTTATCTGTGGATGCTACGAATAGCGTGTACTGTCTGGGTGTTGGTAGTAATTTGCGTCGTGTTTCCGTCGGTGGGTGTATGTTGTATTGGTGTTGTATTGGTCTGTCTGCTTGTACTGTCTCTGGTGTCGTGTAGCGGTGTGCGTGAGTTGGCTGTCCTGGTGTCTGTAGTAGTGGTGTCTTGCGTTTGTGTGTCCTTTCCATTGTCTCTGTCTGTAATATATTGAATGCATTATTAGTTACATGTCTTTTTAAATGTATAGTTTTAGGTTATCAATATGCCATTTTCCGGCGTTCTTTCCGTTTTCTGCTGTCAATTCGTATATCGTGGGTGAAATTTTGTTTGTTATTATATATGGTCCAGAGTATTTATGTGATAATTTTGCTGCTATGTGATCTACCTTTGATGAGAGTGTGTGGTTCTTTTTAAGAACCCTATCTCCTACCTTGAATTCAGTGTTTCTATGTCTTAGATTGTAATAGTGTGCCTGTCTTTCGTTGGCCTCCGTTAAGTGTCTTTGAACTTCTTCCCTGATTATCTGTAGTCTGCGTAGGTGATCTGTCCATTTGTCCGTGTCCTGCATCTCTATGTCTCCCTCGTTCTCTAGTTTATCTCGTAGGTTTTGTGTTGGCTTCAATTCTCTTCCCAAGTTCAGGAATGCCGGTGTGTGTTTTGTTGATGTGTGTGTACTTGTGTTTAGTGCGAATTGTAAGTCTTGTAAGTGTATGTCCCATTCCCTGTGATCTTTCTCTATGTATGCTTGTATCATGGTTTTTATCGTTCTATTTACTCGTTCTACTGGGTTAGCTTGCGCGTGGTATGGGGGTATGGTTGTGTGTCTGATGCCGAATTTTTGTGTTAGTTCGCGCATCAGTTTGTTTATGTATGGTGTACCGTTATCTGTTAGTATTACGCGTGGTGTTCCCCAACGTGATATAACGTGTGTGTGTAGTGCGTGTTCTACTGTTTGAGCTGTTGCTTTTTTAAGTGGTATTATCTCGCTCCATTTCGTGTATGGGTCTTGGAAGACTATTATGTATTGGTGTCGTGTCTTGGAAATCGGGAGTGGACCCATTATGTCAGAAGCTACTACTGTCCACGGTTCTTCTATGATTCTATGGCCCATGAGGCCTGCTGGTTGTCTTTGTTCCACTTTCGTTTTCTGGCAGATTTCGCATTTTCTTACGTGGTTTACTGTGTCTCTGTACATTCCTGGCCAGAAGTATTCTTTAGCTATTCTTTGGTATGTTTTTTCTATCCCTAAATGTCCTGCTTGTGTTGTGTCATGATTTTCGTGTAGTACTTGTGTGATTTTTTCTTTTGGGATTACTAGTTTCCACGGGTTTGTGTCTGGTAGTAGATTAGAGTGTAGTGGATCGGGTCTATGGAAATATAGATGTGTGTCGCGTATTCTCCATGAGTTATTTTTCTCCGGTCGTGTCTGTACTTGTGTCTTTTTATATGTGTACCATTTGTCTGTAGTGTCTTCTATCGCGCCTAACTGTGCTTGTTCTTCGTCTTCGTGTAATCGTGATAATGCGTCGGGTACATGGTGTGCTGAGCCTTTTCTGTGTATTATTTCAAAATCGTATTCTAGTAGTTCTAGTGCCCATCGCGCTAATCTACCTGTCGGGTTTTTTAGATTATGTAGCCATTTTAATGCACTGTGGTCTGTGATGACTGTAAAGTGATACCCTTCTAAATACGGTCTAAATTTTTGTATCGCCCAAATCACTGCTAGGCACTCTCTCTCTGTCGTCGTGTATTTGCGTTCAGCCTCGCTCAGTGCACGGCTGGCGTATGCAACTACTTGTTCTATTTCTTGTTTTGTTTGTGTGAGTACTGCGCCTATGCCTGTTCCGCTCGCATCTGTTTGTACTTGGAATGGTAGTGTGTGGTCGGGACATGTTAGTGTGGGAGGTGTTGTGAGTAATTGTTTGATTGTGTTCGTTGCGTGTTGTTGTTCCTCTCCCCAGACCCATTTCTGTTCCTTTTTTAATAATCGTGTGAGTGGTTCTGTTATGTGTGCGAAATTCGGGATGAATCGTCTGTACCACGAGGCCATTCCGATTAATCGTCTTAACTGCTTAAGTGTTTTTGGTTCTGGGTAGTCTGTTAGTGGTTGTATTTTGTCTGTGTCTATGTGTAGTCCGTGTTTATCTACTATGTAGCCTAGGTATTTTACTTGTGAGCAGCCAAATTCACATTTATCTGGATTAATTGTAAGTCCTGCGTGTGTTATTTTATCTAATATTTTCCCTAGCCAGTGTAAGTGTTCTTCGAATGTTTGTGTAACTATTATTATGTCGTCTAGGTATGCAAATGCGTACGGTTCTGATTTTGGTCCAATTATTTTATCTAGTAGTCTTTGGAAGGTCGCTGGTGCTCCCGTTAGCCCATATGGCATCCTTTTAAATTGGTATAATCCTTTTCCCGGTACTGTAAATGCTGTTATGTGTCTGCTGTCTTCGTGTAGTGGTATTTGGAAGTATGCTTGGCTAAGGTCGAGTTTAGATATGTATTGTGCTCCGCGTAATTTGTCTAGTATTGCTGTCATGTATGATAGGGGGTATGCATCTTTACGTGATACTGAGTTTACTTTTCTTAAATCTAGGCAAAATCTGTATGTGTTGTTTGGTTTTTTAATCATTACAATGGGGCTCGACCAATCACTCTCTGATGGTTCTATGACGTCTTCTGCAATCATTTTGTCTACTTCTGCGTATATCGCGTCTTTGATTTTCGGTGACACCATGTAGTATCTTTGTTTTATGGGTGTGTGTCCTTGTGTGTCTATTCTGTGTGCTGTTAAGTGTGTTAGACCTAGTTGTCCTGGTAGTGAGGTGATCTTGTTTCTTAGTAGTGATTGTAGTTCTGTGTGTTGTGTGTCTGTGAGTTGTTGAATTCCATTGCAGATTCGGGGTGCATGGTTTCTTGGGTATAGGTTTGGATTGGGTGGAAAGTTTGGGGTTGGTAGCAATGCTTTTCGTTGTCGTGGTGTGTACGTGTGTGTTTCGTCTCTCCTATCTGTTTTTTGTTCTTGTGCGCTTTTATAGAGGTTCGGATTTGGTGGAAAATTTGGAGTTGGTAGTAAGGCTTTTTGCTTCGGTGTGGTGTCTATATTTGTTTGTTTCTGTACGTCTGTGTCTATGTGTGTTTTGTTTTGTGTGTCTGAGTTTTGCGTGTCTGTGTTTTGCGACTGTTCTTGCGCTTTCCTCGCTAATTTTTCTTGTAATGCCGCTGCTTTTGCTTGTTTGGTGTGTGTTTGTGTTTCCTGTTCCCTTGTTTCTTTGCGTGTTTCTGTTACTTTTTTTGGTTTCTTATCTTCGTCTTTATCGTCTTCCTGTTCTATGTTTTCTTCATGTGTGTTTGCGATTTGTAGTGGTATTGGGGTTGTTTGTGGCCATCGTTCCATCCTATATGTTAAGTGTGGTTTTTCTCTCATGGACCAGCTGTTGTCTGCGAAGTCTAGCTTCATGCCAAATTGTCTAATTGCATCTATGCCTATTGTGCATGTCCACGCTAACGTTGGAATAATTCCCAATTCCACCCATCTCGCTGTGTGTCCTATTCTAATTAATCGTGTTGTTATTCCTGTTATTCCTGCGCTCGAGCCGTTTGCTACTAGTACTGTAGTGTTAGGTGTATCTTGTATGTCTGTGTATCTTTCTTTTATAATTTCTCTGATCTTTTGTCCTAAGTATGAGTGTGTTGATCCCGTGTCTATGAGTGCATTGAATTCTAATCCGTCCATCTCTAATTTTATGTGAAATCTCGGATCGCGCGGATTGTGTGTAATTGTGTATATTACGTGTTCGGGTGTGTCTGTGTTGTGTGTTTGGGGAACTGCCTCCACCCGTGTTAGCTGTTCCCTTACTCGTTTCCCGACTGTTGTGGTCTTATGCATTGCCATCTCATGTGACCTGGTTCGTTGCAGTTATAGCATCGTTGTTCTGTTGTGTTTGTCCGCGTGTATTGTTGTGGTGTGTATCGCGGTGCTGTGTATGTGATTGCCGGGCGTGGTGGTGGTTGTATCTGTGGTCTTGGTTGAGTTGTGTGTGTGTATGTCGGTGCTATGTTTGGTGTTGGTAGTAAAACTCTGCGTTGCTGTGTTTGAATTTGTGGGGTTCCCTGTGTGTGTGTGTGTTTCGCTTGTTGTGTGTATTCGTTTCTCATGATATTCTGTCTTGCTGCCTCTCGTGCTTTCTCTTTTTCCCACTGTTTACCTGCGCTTTCTAGTTGTTGGAACGTCTTTATTTCGTGTCTGCCTATGTATTGCTTATATTCTAGTTTGAGTTTACTGTGCGTTATCTCTAGTTCCTGTATCTGTGTGTATGGTGGGTTGAGCTGTGCGAGTAGTGTTTTAATTCTTATTACAAATTCTGAAATTCGTTCGTTCTCTCTTTGTATGCAGTTTTTTATTTTCTCCTCTATTCTCTCCCTGTGTTCTGTATCTGTGAATGTGTATTGTATGTGTTCTGCAAATTCTTGCAGTGTGTTCCATCCTCCTCTGTGCATTCTGTACCATTGTTTTGCTTTTCCGTCTAGTATAGGCATGAGGTTGTCCAACAGTTGTTTGTCCTGTATGTCATATGCTACTTGTAGCTCTCTTACGTTTTGTAAAAATTCGTATAGATCTTCGTTGGGTTCTCCGGTGTATTTTATGTTCCACGTTTGTATTAGTGTAATCGGTATTATCGAATTTTGTGTTTGGCTGTTGATAAAGTGTTGTGTGTTCTGTGGGTGTATTGTCTGTGTGTCATATATTCTCGGATGCGTTTGTGGTGGGTCTAGATCTATAAGGTTTTGAATTCGCTGTATGTTTCGCGTGTTAGTGCCTATGAATGTTTCTGTCCCTGTTTTTTCTCGTCCTTGATTGTTCTCGAAGAAGGCGTATTCGTGTGTGTTCATGTGTGTGTGGTTTGGTTGTATGCTGTGTGCGGTCCCTGGTGATTCGAAGTGTATTATCGGTGTATTTAGGATTCGCGTGCTTTGTAGTGTATGTCGCATTCCTATGTTCCTTCCGTTAATTTCTCCCTGTGTATTAAATTCTCTATCATCTCTAAACGGTTCGTGTACCTGCATGCGTGGTAGAATGTGTATTTGATTTTCCTGTGTCTGTCTGTATCTATGTGTGTTTCGCCCGTTTTGACCGTCTAATTCTGCCGTGTTGTTTTCGAACAGCGCACGTATAGGGCCGTGTGTTTGTGTGCCGCATGGCAACGCCGGCTCGCTATGTCTTCTCTCTGCCATTTGTATGTATGTGTGTATATGTGTCTAACCGTTCGTCTTTGAATTTGTCTGTTTTGTGAAATGTGTTTTATTGTTTTAATTTGTTTAACGTCCTACTTGTTTATGGGGTATTGTGGATTGTTACGTTGGGCGCCAATTTGTAACGGATTGGTATCCTAATTACTAATTAATGGTGGTTAGGACGGGGTGTGCGGGGAGAGTGATAACTCACTAGGGTATGTGTGACTATTATACTATTTTATTCAAATTATCCTAAGATTAAGTACAGGTGTGTAATGGGTGCGGGTGTGTATTGGTGTGACGGTAGGTGTATTGAAGGGTCTATAATGAAGTTATCGAAGGTCTGAATAAAAAGGTACTGACCTTGTATTTTACAGGTTTGGAGTTTACAAAAGTTGTGGATTCTCGATTTGGCTCTTAACGTGAGTACGGTAGTTACTCGAGTGACGATCGGTCCTCGCGGCCGATCGTCTTCGGTTAAATTCGTGTATTTTCGTGTTTTTTTGAATTGCTTCGGTTTCCCCGCGTAGTTTGGGGAGGTTTGTGACTTGCTATGTCACATACTCTAGGACAAGCGATGGACAAAAATGCATAACATATAAGGGATTTGATATGTACAACAAGCTACCAGCGGACATAAGAGAGACGAAAAACCTGAGAGAATTCAAACGACTGCTGATACAAGAAATAAAGAGGACACGTGTAGAATGAATAGAAGAAGTGTATAAAGGAGACACGAGATTACCCTTTTTTTTGTACCTTAGTAGATATGGGCAGCTTTGGGTAGACACAACAAACCCCCCTCTCCCCCCTCCCCCTAGGGCGTCTTTGGGTAGTCCCCCCTCTCCCCTCCTCCTAGGGCGTCTTTGGGAAATCCCCCCTCGCCCCGCTCCCCCCGGGCCCAGAGGTCGATTTTGGAGAAAACTGAGGATTCTAACCTAACCTCCCCCTCCCCCCTGGCCAGCTTCTTAGCTGGGGTGCCCTAGTTTTTTTCATTTTCATGCCCCTGGCCTTACCCCGGGTCCTACGCCCCTGATCTTACATATCTATATATATATACTAGGGGGGCTTCGCCCCCCTGCGCGCTTCGCGCGCCAACCCCCCATGTACGATATTTATTAGTCACTGACGATCTGTATATATATATATGTATTTGTTATATTTATATAGTTTTGTCTCAATGAGTATCAACAGGGTGGTTAATGGTACAGTACGTAGTTCGTGTAATTTGACGCGATATCCAATCCACAAAATCTTATCGGGATTTATGATTCAGGACCCGACGATCTAATATATATTTCTCGATATTTTTTCAAATCTGCCAGATCTTCAAGCGACCTTAAGTTTTGTTAAACAGTTGGCTTACGTTGTTTCTCTACCTATTGTTTTTCGCGAACTGTCAACTTTGAAATAGTTTCGTTCCCTTAATATCAACCCCGATTCCGAATTCCCAATTCTTCTTCTCTTACGTCATTTCCTACGTCTATCAAGAAATATTTTCGGTATTCAAGATCCCCAATATTACTGGATATATTTTTTCAAATCTGTCTAATGATGCGTGAAAATGCTGGGTCAACTCGGTCCAAAGGCCTAGGAAAGCGGCAGGGAGAGAGGGAGTGGAGGGAGGGGTTCACATGACCCAAAGCAAGGGCCCAAGGCACAAGAGAGCCAGGGAGGGGTTCGCATGACTCGATCCAAGGGCTCAGGGATGAGGGGGGGAGAAAGCCAAGCGGAGCCGAGGTGGCGGGGAGGGGTTCACATGACTCAAAGCAAGGGCCCAAGGCACAAGAGAGCCAGAGAGGGGTTCGCATGGCTCGATCCAAAGGCCCAGGGATGAGGGGGGGGGGGGGAGCCGAGCGGAGCCGAGGAGGCCATGGAATGTCTGACACGGCGGCGGCGGCGGCGGTATGTGTTATATTATAGAGGGAGGAGAGGGGAGGGGAGGGGTTCACATGACCCAAAGCAAGGGCCGAAGGCACAAGAGAGCCAGGGAGGGGTTCACATGGCTCGATCCAAGGGTCCAGGGATGAGGGGGGGGGGGGGGGGGGGGGAGCCGAGCGGAGTTGAGGAGGCCATGGAATGTCTGACACGGCGGCGGCGGCGATATATCTTTATAATATAGAGAGATATATATGTTTGTGGCAATACATAGGTTGTGGACTTGGGGGAAAATTAGGTGAGGCGGGAGCCCTGGTGCTTATATATACTTATTTATGAATGGGTAGGGTAAAGGTGTAAAATTGAATGACGCGTCAATTACGAAAAAATCCAATTATTTCCATTTATTCGTATAACTTATTTCTAATACACACAAGGAACTTATGCTAAGATAAAATATAGAATATTACGACTACAAGTACAGTTTTCTTTGCAAATCTTACAACTATGGTTATAATTATACAAGATTGATCCTTTATTTCACTAATGTTCGGTCAAGACTCCGCGTCGCAATTAGCGCTAAAACGTCTCATTGGTATTGAGATGATCACTTTCAATGCCCAGATTGTAATACTACAGGCTGTTGCGAATATCAAAAGTAAACCTATTCTGAACCAAACAGGTGGGGGTGAATCGTCCAAGCTATCCAACATATCGTCTGGTCGAAAGCGAATCGCGGTGTTAGGTATTCCAACCCTGTAGGGTCCGGAGGTCTCGTGGCTTTGAATGAAGCCTGCTGAACACATTTTTCCAGCGATGTTGCTCTTTTTCTCTCTCTCTCTCTTTCTTTTTAGCAGTTTGATATTCCTTCGTGGTAATTAGTTTGATGTTTTCAAGTCGAGACGTAAATTTGCTCGTGAATTAGGCTTCGGCTCGGCCTCAAGCTGCTGTTTGACTTCAACAGCGATGAAATTAGAAAAGAGTCTGGTCAATTCGAGTAGAACAATTTCGAGATAATGTTCGCTGAAGACGGGATCGACCTGCTCCTTGATGCTCTCTCTGACGACTCCGTATTCGTTCTTGGTCATCTGCGCGATGGTATGAAGAGAAGGTTCTTTGGAGGGGAATCGCCTAATTCTTGACACCATGTATTCAACGTATTGCTTTTTGCACTGGTTCACACTTGCCGCCAGCCTTTGGAATCTTCGAACTTGTTCGTCAACGCAGACAAATACGGTTTTCAAACCGTCGAATGTGGTTTTTTGCATGACAATCGACGGTCGATAAATTTTCGGTCGCTTCAGGAGCGGAGTGCAGTCTTCGCGATTTTTTCCATCCTCTTCGTCAGATACTAGCTCCGTTGCGTAACCAGCGCTGCGTCGAAGTTCCATACATCCGGCGGAGCTCTGCTGGACATCGAATCTGATGGCCCTCGCACCATGCGCTGTTGTAAATCGTATATTGCAGTCATCACCAAGCTCAATTTCGTCGAGATACCATTGGGCGTCGGCATACACGTCGAAGTCGAAGTAGTCCGATATTGTTTCTAATGAATTAGACAGCGCAGTCCAGGCACTCAATCCTAGACAGATGCCGTCCGGTGTATTGCCGGTCAATCTGATCAACGGTTCAAATTCCTCACCACCCCGCAGACCGAGGCCGACGACGATCTTCTTTGTGAACGACGTGTTTAACGTTTTCATGCGAGATAGTCACTGGTAGTCGCTATGAGTGCGACAAGAGCGTACCAACTTCACATTCAACTATCTCTCCCTTCCGGCTTCTCGCTTGAGGGACAGATCGGCCGCGCTTGTTCCAGTATCATATAGACTATAGTCCATATTATAGGTAGAGTTCAGTGTTCATACGTCGTCAGACATCTTAGTATGCTGTAGCACGTGCTCACAGCAAGTCGTACGTAAACATATTTCCAATAAACTCATAGGCATGAGAACTTTATTGGTAGTTTGTTTCACAATATATTTTTGTTTTCATTGTTGAAAACAGTTGTTCTTGTAGTTTCAACTATACATAAACCGGTAAATTTTTTAAGCTAAATATTGTTATTTTGAAAATGGCTAATATGACCTTCGTTTTCAGTTATTATCATTTCCTTTTTATTGTACAGAAGCCGTCAATAATTGTGATTGAGATGCCTCGAGGCCCATATAAAAAGTATTTACATCGCTACGGTCATGGTATGATTCCTCGTTCAATTTATTATAAACAATTGAAACAGCTCCGTGAAACTGTACGTATACATTACGTTGAACAATTTTCTGCTTTTGTTATACTAGGGGCGTCGCGCGCAAACCCTGCCTCGTTGTTCGGGGTTTCACGCCTCTCTATTTCTCTATACGTTGTCTTCTCTATTATAATAACATCCTTTTGTTGTTATCACTATATTATTTATCAATCTTTGATCTGTCAATTACTGATTGCTGTCAATCACTGTAATTTTACACGAACAATATAGCTTGTAAATTGCTGCAACAGTGTTGATCTCCACCTCTCCACCATGGATTTCCATATTTTCCATGTTAAATTTGTATTCGTCTCGTGACCGTATGCGCGTACCGGGGGATTCATCGCTGATGGTAAACTTATTGAAAGAAAACCATTTACGTGTGATGTAGTCAACGGCATTGAACCGCACCCCCGCATGTCTTTCTTGGATATTGTACATGCAATAGGATATCGTACGGGAAAGACAATATCCATCAGATTTCATTTTCAAAGCTTTATATTCAATATTTAATAATATAGAATATTAAGGGAGTATTGAAGTTTAAAGCAGAATAATTCGTATACTGTCTTTAAAATATAATAAATTTTGGAGTGATGGAGGAAAATAAAATCGGCCGAAGGGGTTTGCATGTATTCAACTTTGGTTTATAGCAGTAGTATTTTATTGGTCGCCTTTCGGCATTTCAATGTTTACATTTTTACATTCTTTTTGTTTTTATGCTGCGCTTAACATAGCTTAGTCTAATGCTTGTCCTATTTCCTATTTCTTACTTCCTATTTGCTTCGTCTTTGCTTGTACTGCACTTCCTGCTCTTAATAGCCGCTCCTAAGATGCCATGCCTACGCTGCCGCGTTACTGTCGCCATGGGCTCCTTAGCAACTTGGACAAACTTAAATACGTCTTAAATAAATCTCAAATAAATCTTATGTTTGTGTTCTTACTAAACGATAATGTTACTGAGCATTTGTAAATTAGAGTTTGATATCAAATAAAGTGTAGAATAAACTTGGATAGACTTAGGTAAATCTTAAATAAATCTTATATACATCTTATGTTTGTGTTCTTGATAAAGGTAATGTTACTGAGCGTTTATAGATTCGAGTTTGATATAGAATAAAATGTAGAATAAAGTAGAATAAAGTGAAGTGGGATATAACCAGATAAGAGTGTCGTTTAAAGTAATGGGTACAATACTAGTCGTGTTGATGCTAAGGTGTTATATTGTGTTGTGACTTGGGTGTCGGGTGTCGTGGGGGGTGTTTGTTTTGGCTCCGAGCTCTCATGTCCTCAAATGCGTCGTTTGTTTCTGATATTTTCGATGTGTTCCCACTTTTCTTCCCTCTCTCTCCACTTCCACTCCTCCCCATTCACCCATATGCTGTCTTCTTCTACCCATACCTCTTTTCCTCTTCTTCTTTCTTGCTCCGCTCCTTCTTCTATTTTGAATCTTTTTGCCCTTTCTATGAACGTCAGCTCTTCCTCCACCCTCCATCTCTTGGCGTTCCGGAATTTTTCTTTTCTTTTCAGGATTTGCTCTTTTGCCCATCCCTGCCTCGTCTTAATTTTCATTTTTAATTCCCCTCTCACCCCTTTTTTGGTGTCCACCAGGGCCAGCGTTATTTGCTCCCCCGTTATGTCTCTCACTATGGCTTGGACCTCCGTCCTGCTGTAGGATTTCTCCCCTATTCCCCCTTTAATCCTGAGGTATTTTTTGTTTTCCTCTCTCTCCGTCAGCTCCATGAGCCAATCTACTCTTCTTTTCTCCTCTTCACCTTTTGTTGTGTCTTTCTTCTCTTGTTTCCTTGTCTCTCCCTCTTCGCCTTCGACCGCGTTAGCGTCAGGTGGGGGGGTCAACCCCTCGGCCCCCTCTGGCGCTCTCGGTCCCTCGGCCTTCTCTGTCTCTTTCTCTTTCTCTTCTTTCGTTTCGGCCTCCTCCTCGCCTTCTTTCTCTTCTCTCTCTTCTTTCTTTTCTGATTTCCCTTCTCTTCCTTGCTTCTCTTCTTCTGTTGGCTCATTTCCACTATTTTTTATTCTTTCTTTCTCTTCCCCCGCCTCTTTCTTCTTCGTCGCCTCTATCAGTTCCCTCATCAGGCTTGCATTTTCCACCCTCATTTTTCGCATCTCGTCTCTGATCTCCCTCAGCAGCGCTGTTCTGGAAGTCTGGTCCACTACACCTTGCCTTTCCATCTTGTGCGTTCTTACTTGCGGCTTCTACCTTCCTCACGCTTCCACTGCTGAGTGTCTACTGCCTGTTGCTGCCGCGTTTGCTCTCGTTCTTCTTGCGTTGGTCGGTTGTGCGTCTTCGGCTTTCTTCGTTTAAACTCGCCCGCCTGTGCTTGCCTTTCGGGCTCCTTCTCTTTTGCCCCTCTGCTCGGTAGCTAGTTGAGCTCGCCGTGTTTATTTACTGCTCTTTGGTCCTTCACTCGTCTGTCGTCCCTTTTCTTTCTCTTGCTGCTGTTGGTTCTCTGTACCATTGCCATCCCCTTCCGTCTTCGTTCAGTAGGCCTTCTATGCTCACTCGCTCTACCTTCCACCCCTCGCAGTTGCCTGCTAGGTGTCGCAGTGTCTCCTCCTCTCGTTCGCATAGCCTGCATAGACGGTCTTCTTCTTTCCTCCAGAATTCGTTTCCTCTCATGCCGTTCCCGCATCTAAGCCGTGCTGCATCTTTTATGGCACCTCTTTCTTTTCTTTCTCTCTCCAATATTTGGGTTTACCCGTTGTCATTATCCGCTTGTAGTCCTGGTTGTATCTTGTGTCTCTGATTCTTTCCCATTGTTCTTGTTTTTGGCAGTCCCTTTCCCTTCCTGCCATCTCTTCCTCTATGTTTTCTCCCCTCTCTCTTTTGTTCTCTATCTCTTGTGTTGAGTATCCTTTTTCTTTGTAGTAGGTTTCTCTCTCGCGCTCGTATCTCGTTTCCTCTGCTTTGTCTTCTTTCGCTATTTGCTTCCAGCATTCCTTCCTGATCTTGTTGTTTTGGTCTTTTCTTGCTTTCTCTTCGTATCTGATTGCCCTTTTTCCAGCTGCTACCTTCATCTTGTCTCTCTTTGCTTCCTCTCTGATTATGTATGCTGGCGTCCTCCAGTCTAGTCCCAGCGTCCATCTGGTGTATTTATCTTGTAGTCTTTCTACCTCTTCTCGTTCTTTCCACCCCCAGATTTCCGCCCCGTACATCACTATGCTCTTGATCAGTGCGTCGAATAGCTTTAGTCTTCTGTCTATGTCTTCTCCGAATCTCCTTTCTCCGATGCCCCAGACCGTCCCCAGCGCTTTTCTTGCTTTCCTCACTTGTTCCCTTATTTGCTCATCGTCTCCGTTGTTTTTCTGTAGCGTGTAGCCCAGGTATTTTATTTTCTTCACTTCCTCGATTTCTGTTTCTCTCCATCTCCAGTCTATTTTCTTTTCCCTGCCTCCGCCTCTTCTGAATCTGATTATCTTCGTCTTATCTTCGCTAAGTATGAGCTTCTTTCTGTTAAGGTATCTCTCCATTCTCTTCATCATTTCCTTCATGCCCTTCTCGTCTTCTGCGATGAGCACGATGTCGTCGGCGTAAGACAGGGTCCATATTTTCTTGTTTCCTATTACCGTCCCTCCGTCCTGTCCTTTTCTCATTGTTTCTTCTAGATCTGCTGTGTACAGGTTGAACAGTGTCGGGCTTAGGGGGCATCCTTGTCTTACTCCCTTTGTTGTGCTGAAGCTTCCGCATGTTTTGTTACCCACTCTTACCTCGCTCCATGTCTCTTTGTATATCTCTCCTATTCTTTCTCTTAGGTTTTTACTGATCTTTGCCTTTTCCAGCATTTTACCTAGCTCCTTTCTGTTGATTAGATCGAACGCGGCCTTCAGGTCCAGGAACATTGTGATCATTTTTTTTTCCCTTCGCTAGTCTTCTTTCTATCGCGTGTTTGAGGATGTATATGTTGTCTATTGTGCCTCTTCCTCTTCTGAATCCCGTCTGGTTGTCTGGTATGTACTGGCTTTCCTCTAGTTCTCTTTCCAGTCTCTCTCTGAGGATCTCCGCGTATATTTTTTACCCTGTGTCCATCAGTGTGATTCCTCTGTAGTTCTTTACCTCTTCTCTGTCTCCTTTCTTGTGGATCGGGACCACCACCCCGGTGTTCCAGGCCCTTGGCATCCCTTCTCCTTTCCAGATCTCGTTTATTATCTGTCTTAGGCTTTCTATCACCTTGTCCCCTGCGCACATCCAGGCCTCGTTTGGGATCCCATCTCCTCCAGGGGCTTTTCCTTTTTTCATCTTTTTTATTGCTTTTTCCAGCTCCTCTATCTTTATTTCTTCTATTTCAATTTCATGCGCGACCTCTTCTTTTTCCGCGGTGTTGTTCGGTGTTTCTTCCCCCTCATCTTCCTCGATTCCTCCTAGCGTGTCTTTGAAGTGTTTTAGCCAGTTTTCCTCTTTAATGCTCTCCCCTATTCGTGTTCTTCTTTTTCTTTCTCTATTGATTATTTTCCATATATCTCCTTCCCTCTTGAGCGCCCTTATTTCTTCAAGGTACCTGTCATTCTCTTCTTCTTTCTTCCTGCTGCATGTTTCCCTATATTCGGCTCTTTTCTTTAGGTACTCCTGCTTGTTTGTGTTTCCTTTTCTCCATTCTCTTAGCGCTCTTTTTGCCTCTTTCTTTGCCTTCCAGCAGTCCTCGTCCGACCATTTTTCGCTCTCCCTGCTTTTATTGCTCTTTGCTCTTCTTTTTGACATTGCGTCTTTCATTTTCTCTTTCATGTTTTGCAGCCTTTTTTCCGCCGAGTTTCCTTCTATCACCATGTTGTCGGTCCTTTCTCTGTATCTTTTGATACCCTCTTTCTCCCACTTGTATCTGGTTATTTCTTCCGTACTTTCCCTCTCTGTCTCTTCTCTTTCTTTATTCCCTCTTAGTGTGATTTTTATGGGCATGTGGTCTGATTCTACCCCGCTTAGTACTTCGAATTTCTCTACCCTGGCTTCGGCTTCTCTGTTTACTATTCCGTAGTCTATCACCGTCTCTCCTCTTGGCCCTACGTACGTGAATTCTCCTTCTTCATCTCTTTCTGTTGTTCCGTTTAGGATTTCTAGTCCCCAGTCCTCTGTCCATTTGACCCATCTTTCCCCTTCCTTGTCCCTGTCTTGTCTATTCTTCCGGCTCCTTCTTCCGCCGTCCGGGCATTCAGGTCTCCTCCTATGATTATTCCAGCCTTCGTCTCGCTTCTTAGCGTCTTTTCTATCTCTTCTCTTATCTCTTCTTCGTTGTCTCTTATGTATATTGTTGCTATTCTCAACTTTCTCCCCTCCCATTCTATCTCTCTCCATTGTAGTCCTTCTTGTTGGGTTTTCCCTTCTTGTATTATCGTCTCGTTTAGTCTGTTTCTCACTCCCGTGATCATGCCTCCGGCTGCTCTTCCTTTCCTGTGTTTTCTTACTGCTGGGCTGTGTCTCCACGTGTATCCCTTCGGCAGTTTGCCGGTTATTTTTTCCCAGTCTTTTTCTTCGGTCCAAGTTTCTATCATTCCTATTACATCCCAGTCCTCTATCTTCCTCCAGAAGTCGTTGGGCTTGTTCTTTATACCGGCTCTTACACGCATAGCTTAGCAATTAAATCCTCAGGGCGCCTACTGGCAGGCAACCCAGCCACACATGGCTCCCCGCACCGCGCTCCCGCCGTGCCAAGCCGAGGCCGGTAGCCACCGCACCGCGCGCGCCCGCCTCTAGGCGCTTGGCCACCGCGCCGCGCGCACCCCCGCCTCTACGAGCTCACCTACGCTCCGAGGTTCACGGCCGCTGTGCCTACGCGCACCACCACTACGCGGCGCAGCACCGTGTTTTTCTCTCGCGACAATAACACTACGAGTGCTGAATATATAACCCGGCATCTGTCTACCTGGCATCAGTCGATCACTCGATCACTCGATCATACGTAGTGTACACCTATTCAGGTCACTACTAAATAAAGAGACATTTAACTACCCGAATTGTTCTCAATTGGCTACATGCCGAGTAACCTTTCCAAAACTCCCGACTCCCCGGCAGCAGCAGCACCAGCACCAGCAGCAGCACCAGCAGCAGAGGCCAAGGGACTACAACAGCTAGTCAACCACCAACCCAGCAGACACCCCCTTGTCCCACCTACCTACCCTCATTGATTGGGGAGCCCCTCCGACTAAGGCCCCTCCCCATACCATCACGGCTACGTTCCAGAAGGTTATCTTTATTTCTTCTTTTTCTGACTTGCTTCCTTTATTTTTTTCATCTCCCTCTTTTCGTTCTCTTGTTTCCTTGGCTTCTTTCCCTTTTGACCCCTCGGCGTTCCGAAAGCTTATCCTTGTCTCTTTTCTTTTTGCTTTTTCGGGTTCTGTCTCTTTTGTTATGTTTCTGTCCTATTCTCGCCAACTTTGGTTTATATTTTGAAGAAGAAAAATCTCATCCATCTCAGAAACTGTGCTCTCCCAGGCCGCTCAAGTAAAGCCTGCGAAGAGCGCCGAGAAAAGCAGTGACCACGATTGCAGCCTAACGAAGTGTCTGAGACACAAAAACCTTCATGCATTTTATGAGTGATTGAACCTTCTAAGCTTTCACAGAACCGATTTTTTATCGGACTCTCCGTTTTTTGAAAACACCCATAACACGTATGAAAATCGTAAAAAATATTTTTCCCTGGTGTAAAAATTGATATTCTGACCACATCACAATTTATTGAAAATTGATTCTGTGAGAACTTAGGAGGTTCAATTACTCATAAAATGCATAAAGCCTTTTGTGTCTCAGACACTTCGTTTTTCTAGTCAAATTTATTATTCAATTTTTCTTTCAATAATTTTTTTCTATACCGCGAGGACCAGGTGAAAGAGAATGGTCAGTCCGCCCAGACACCTTATATTTCGTATTTTCATGGGTATGGCCACTCGTTGCGCTGAAAAATCCCTAGGGTGATTTTGGCGCGCGGTCGATGCAACTCGGCAGCCATTGTTGATAGAAGCCGGCTGACTGTCAATACATCGCGGAAGGTAGACGTGTGGGGTTATGTTCGTTTATTTGAAGCAAATGATAAATGAAGTGAATAAAACCTTCGTGAACAAGCTATGAATATTTATCAAAAATCGATCAATCAGTTTTGAATGATATCCATCGACGAATTAACCTCAGCTGTAACCGGAAATTAATTAAAATTAAAGAGTTCATCAAGAAGAACCAATTCAAACGAAATTATTAATTGTATCCTGGGGTCGAGGCTTCAATAAATTGAACTAGGTAAAGGAGAAAAACTTTATTGAAGCTGAGTAAAAGTTCATTCGATGCATAACAAGGATAATTGTCATGTTGTAATAAATAATTAGTCTTCGTTACAGTCATTTAAAACTGATTGATCAATTTTTGATAAATATTCATAGCTTATTCACATACACGGAAAATAAATTGCTGTCATTGCAACAACAAATGGAGTTAAGTTAACTACAGAATGGAGTGATAAAATGACAACACCAAGTTGAGGTTAAATTAGCATCATTGGAGTAAATCCAACTTATCAATGCAGTAACATTCGCGGCATATGGAATAATTTTTACTATTTTTGGAGTATTTTTAACGACAGTAAATTTAACCCAATCTTGGAGTAAATAGCGTCGCAATTTATTTTCCGTGTAGGTTATATTCACTTTATTTATCATTTGCTTCAAATCAACGAACATAACCACACATGTCTACCTTCCGCGATGTATTGGCAGTCAGTCGGCTTCCATCAACAATGGCTGCCGAGTTGCATCACCCTAGGGATTTTCAGCGCTACGACTTACAGGTGGCTATCCCCATGAAAATACGAAATATTAGGTGTCTGGGCGGACGGACCATTCTCTTTCACCTGGTCCTCGCGGTATATTATAGATATTGAAAAGAGATACTTTTATTACTATAGATCCTTTTATTGCTATAGATCAGTGTTGGGAGTCACTAATTACATTTTTAATGAAATTACTCATTTAATTACACATTACTTGGGTGATGAGTGATTAAACCGGGTTTAATTACCAAAGTAATGGGTAATTAAATGAAAATTTAATTACACATTACCTAAATAATCATATATTGTGAAATTAATCACAAATCATAAACCATTACTTATGGATCGTTCACATATCGTCGGCTGGGAGGAAGAAGGTGCTATCTCAGCTTCGCCGTGAAAAAGATGCTATCTCAGATTTGAATTGAAGAAGGTGACATTTCGGGAGCAATTTTTTTTCTTCATAATTTTAAGTTGGCAACACGCGCGGGAAATATGAATTATCAGTTCAATTACACGAAAGAATCCCTTTCGAATAACTTTTTATTTTAATTTGTGTAATAATTAGATTTTCATTCCTCGACTAATTTATACGATGGAATGATCGAAATGTTAGTATTATATTATCATATTATTGATGCTAGTATCATATTATGATACTAATATTTTGATCATTCCATCGTATGAATTAGTTGAGAAATGAAAATGTAATTACTACACAAATTAAAATAAATAGTTATTCGAAAGGGATTCTTTCGTGTAATTAAACTGATAATGCATATATCCCGCGCATGTTGCCAACTTAAAATTCTGAAGAAAAAAAATTACTCCCGAAATGTCAACTTCTTTAATTCAAATCTGAGATAGCACCTTCTTCAAGTCAAAGCTGAGATAGCACCTTCTTCAAATCAAATTTGAGGTAGCACCTTTTTCACGGCGACGCTGAGATAGCACCTTCTTCCTCCCAGCCGACGGTATTGGGAAGTCTAACACTTTGACACGCGCTCTAGCGGCCGAAATGAGTACCCGTGCAAGTAGGTTGCGTAGCTGTCAGCTGATATCTTAAACAAGGAAAACTGTTTGTAGAGGAATATTAATTGTTGTTATTCATATTAAAAAGTATCGTGAAAACGTGGAATGTTCAATTGAACTTCGTACAGTTGGGTTTCAACAATAATTGACTCATATTAGCCATGGAATTTAGTGAAAATACAAGAAAAAGCAAGATTTATTGCTGTGTGTATGGATGTCACAGCAAACCCTGTCGCGAATATGAACGTAGATTTTACCATTTTCCTCGTGAAAAAACCAGTTATGTGAAGATAATTAATAAGTTCAATGAAGAGGAAACAATAGATCGACGAACTGCTTGGATTAGAGTACTAAGAATTGGGAAAAAAGTGACTGATTCCATGAGAGTATGTTCTGTACATTTCACTGAAGACGATTTCATATTACCACGTAAGTATAAAAATCCGTATAAAAAACTATTTTCAAAATTATCTAGAAAAAAAATGTAAACAAAAATGAGAAAATGTATTAATTCCTGAATTACAGACCATGGTCAACGCGAGAACTCAGTACGTATTCACCTGAAAAAAACAAGTGTTCCCTCACTCAATTTACCACCTCAGCCTACCACAAAAACTCCAAATCCTGAAAAGAAAATTCGCTCTAGCCTCAGAGAGGAAAGGAGACATAGGAGATCACTTAAAAAACCGTGCAGTATTAATAGTAATGACCAAGGACTATCGGAAGCAGAAGGTGCGATGGAAAATGTTGATGGGAAATCGAAGGATACGGAGCAGGAAGAGGGATACAGAGACTCAGTGGAAAACTCGATGGCGGATGATCAGCTTATGATCGAATCCATTGCAAAGGAAACGACCTCATCTTCTTCTAAAAAGTTTAGAGATGTAGGAATCCAAGTTGGAGAGAGCTTCGAGGGATTAGGAATACAAGCTGAAGGGAAATTCAAGGAAATAGGAATACAAGTCCAAAGTGATTCAATCACACCAAAATTCATAAGTTTCATAACTAATGATTCTGAATTAAGTACACTCACGGGAATTACTAGTTTTGAACTACTTACCACGATAGAGGAATTAGTTGGAATCATAAGAATATCATCAAATAGAAATACTAGATTGAATTTGAGAGAAACAATAATCATGACTTTCATGAAATTAAAACACAACTTGTCGTATGCTGCATTGGCAATTTTGTTCCACTGTTGCGGGGTTGACACTTGCAAACTGAGAATTTTCGATATGATTGATCTATTGAATATCTGTTTAAAACCGAGTATAATATGGCCGAGCAAAACTAATATTCTAAGGAATATTCCATTGTCTTTCAAAGGCTTTGAGAAAGTTCGAGTGGTCGTTGATTGTACGGAAATTAAAATACAAAGACCAGCAAAATTATGCTGTCAGTTACAAACTTATTCGTATTACAAAACTGCATACACGTTAAAATTCATGACTGGTGTGACACCAGCTGGGTTGATTTCTTTTGTCAGTAAACCTTACGGTGGACGAGTCTCTGACAATGTAATTTTTGAACAAAGTGGAATTTTAAAGAAAATGGACAAGAACGACGTCGTTATGGCTGACAAGGGGTTCACTATGGAAGATCTTTGTAGGAGGAATGATGTGACGCTTCTCACACCTTTTTTCCTGAGAAATAAGGCACGATTCACAAAATCAGAAGCTCTTACAAATCGTAATATTGCCAAGGCACGAGTACACGTGGAACGAGCTAATCAGCGATTGAAAACGTTTGCTGTTCTGGGTGGAACAATGCCAATTTGTTTGCTTAATAAAATGGAAGAAATTTTCAATATCATTTGTAGCATTGTGAACTTGAGCTCCCCAATTCTGAGTAATGAAAGATTTCCTGATCTGGGCGAAGACAAATGAACAGACATATTTTGATATTTTTATATTAAATTTTATTATACAGAAGTATTAAGGTGCTTCCCTACGCAATTCCACCAGACCTGAAAACATTGGGAAAAAAGGTGTTATTGAATGGAATATCTCTGCCTGGGCACCGAAATCAATGAAACAAACTTCGTCGCGCAATTCTATGTACGATTTCGAACACGTATGGCCAAAAAAATGTGTTTTTTACGCGAAAATAGAGAAGATATCCATGTAAAACGGCTTTGAAAACACCTTTTTTCCCAATGTTTTCTGGTCTGGTGGAATTGCGTAGGGAAGCACCTTAAGCGAGTCTGATAGGACAAGCTTGAAAATACAATAAAATAGTTTTATCAAGAAATGAATGCATTTAAAATTTCTTATACCTCTTTAGCATCTTTATCCTCCCTTTCACATGCGTAATGAATCATTTTATTGAAATAAAGTCTTTTTAAAGAATGCAATAACTCCTTAGCATGATCGGGGTCAAATTCAATTGGGAATGAAATAAATTTATCATCGAATGGTGCATAAATAATAAACTCGGTAGCAGGTAAGTTTAATACAGCCATACCTATTTGAACCTGTGTAAAATAACTGTGGTTTTTCTTCAGACTATATTTTCCTTTTTCTTTGATCAACCACGTTTGAGATTTAAGAACTTCTTCCAATTTTTTTTTCTTACCATCATAAGGACATTTTATCTCAATTAATTTCGAGGGTTGATTATTGTCAAAAATGATTCCATCGGGGGAATATCCAAGCCACGAATTATCTTGTGAAACGACGAGACCAGATTCTACAACTATCAGTGGTTGAATTGACTGTGCATAAGCTTTACGTGCTAATAGCTCATTATCTAAACCATGTTTGACATAACAATTATTCAACGGCTTAGGGTAGAAATAACTGAGCGATTTCTTTTCCCAATCTGGGTTTTTATTCTTTCTGTAAGTAAATATCCCATATGCAATACTTCCAGTTATTCGGAATTGTCTCTCCTCTAACCAAACCGAAAAATATTGCTGGGTTTCAACACAAATAACGTAGACATTCCTTTGTAGCCGAGACATAAACTTGTTACAACATTCCTGGAGAGGTTCAACGCCTAATTTATTCAAATCCTGAAGAAAAATCGAAGACTCCTGATTGTCGAAGAGAGCTTGTATTCTCATTGCATCAATTTGTATATTATTATTGTTAGTTGCGTCAATAGGCGCATGTCTCCCGGCCCTGTGTATTGGAGAAATTAAAAAAAAAGAAAAAAAAAAAACAAGAAAAAACAGTATAATATTAATTCGACCTGCCTGTAATGAGTTTCGCGAATATCTCATCAAGAAACTAATGTGAATAATATTCGTTTTGTGACTCGATTTGAAGACTGATTGACATTTTTGTTCAAAGATATCTAGTGAACGATATACACATGATTTTCAAGCTCTCTAATTAGGCGAAATATTAAAAAACTGCTCCGTAAGAATAATATAAACGAAATTCATCAACAAAAAGAATCACGTAAAAAATTGATTGTATAAATGTCTCTTTCCCTTCTATAAATTTGGAAACGAGAATTGATTCGATGTAAACAGTCGATTACAAAAAATGGAAAAAATGATCAATAATGGGAAAAAAATGGCCCAAAAAATTAAAAGAAAATTAACATCAACAGGAGGAAAAAACCAGTCTCATTACATGTGCTCTGCCAGTGCTGAAGCTGGAAGATTTTTGATCATAATTGTTCGAAACAAATCCTCTTGAATCGATGAAGAATCCAATTCTTCTTCTTCTTCTCTAACCTCAGTCTGATCATTGTTCTTCTGCTTTCGTTTATTCTGAGCTTTGAGGGTTTTGTTCGTCATTTCGATGAAACACTCATGCTCCTTCAATGGCTTAGCGTCATATTTTTCCAATGATGATTGCTGGGGTGTATTCCACAGGCATTTCTTGTCGGTGCAAGTGGTAGTTAATAAATTCTCCAAATCATTTCTGTAATGAAAATATATTAATTAATTATAATTTTAAAATATTAATTAACTCATAATCGTTATCACAATAATCACCAATTATTATGATGGAGATTTCGATGGAAACCTGCGATTTTTATCTCGAATGTATTATGTCAAATAACCTCACCTGTTGCAATACAATAGAACCGCTACCACGTGCTTGCAGCACTCACTCAAACCAGCTTTACACGAACATTGCATTTTCACAACTTTTCCATCTTTGTGGATTTCTCCTGTTATTTCATGTGGAACATCTTTTAAATGAGAAGTTTGAAGACAAAAAGCGAGAATTCTGTAAGTTTCACTGTCACAGGGATCACTTGGTATTCTCCCGCAGTGGATTACATGCCCAACATTAAGTAAATCTTCACCTCCATCGAAATTTTTAAGACCGGGTTGTGTATCGGCAAATTTACAAACTTCTTGTGTCGAGACCCTCATTCTATTGATATTTAATCAAGAAACTGAAGGTGTAAAACGAGAGACTAGGGCTTAGCTCTATGTGTAAGCGTGTCGTCGACCTACTTGCATGGGTTCCGAGCTTCGCCACCAGACGGCCAAACACTAAGCCACGCCCCTGTCAGACTTTCCAATATAAAGTGCGTTGTCACACCTCTTTGCTTTAATTAACATTCCTACCTGCGCAAGATGACACTTGGTTCATCTTGTAGTGAGGAGATGGTGTTCGTAGACACCAGTTTTTTCACGTGGCATTAATCATATTAAGGTAATCTAAGTTCCTTTTGTTATATCAGGTTTAGGTGACTTTTATGTCTTACCCGTATCATTTTTGACTACCATTGTATTTGTTTTGACTTCACTTTCATTTTTTGTTTGTATACAATTTAGTTTTGACTATTTGGTTGTAATTTTAATTTTTAAACTTTTGACACTTAGTAATTGTGTTTAGTCTTTTTTATGTTTTGAGCATTTGATTAATTTTTTGTAATTATTTACTTCAATAAATAGCCTCTGATGTGGGCAGCATACCACTGCCGAAACGTCAGGCCAACACGTTTACCATTTGACTCGACTTGATTGATCGAGCTCCTTCTCAAAATTATTACCCAGTTCGAGTGATATCTTCATGGTGAATAAATTAACTAAATTGTCTATCGACCTAGTTGCCATCAAGAAGCGACATAGTTTGGTCGTCGTTGCCAGGTAAAAGCCAATATAAAACCGATAGGCTAGGTGGATTGGCCACATAGCGGCCGTATGGTTGCCACGTTGGATTGTTACCCGGCAGCTAGTTGGCCTTTACATGGCAGCGATAAAGCGCCGCCATGTCGCTGCCAGGTCGTAACCATAAGTGAGCTATGCTGTCTAATCAGCTAGTCGCCATAAAACAGCCACATAGTTTGGTCGTCGTTGCCAGGTACTAACCAGGTACTAGCCATGATAAAACCCACATGGCGGCCACATTGGCAGGTCGGTTGGCCATAGAGCGGCCGTACGGCTACCACTTCAAATTGTTACCCGGGAAGACGAGAAGATACAACCGGTGGGCGCGATTAAACTTACGATAAAAATCGCGAATGAATACTTCAATAGGCCTCACAGATACCTATTCTCCGTTCAATGCAGTATTACATTGCAGAAATAATTCAGATCCAGGGTCATCAATATTTCATTTTATCATTCACTTAACTCTGGTAAGGTTCGGGTAATCGATAAAAATCGACCATACTGACTTACTATTCCTGATACACTCAGCAAAAGAATCAACGGACCACTTGGGTTTTTACAAAAAGAGGTTGGTTCACGAATTGCTATAACTCAATGAAAGAATATTACAAATAATTTGAGGGGGGTAGCTTTTTGAAGAGCGAATCTTCGTCCTCAAAATTGTTCCGGAACATTTCACCTGTCGGTGTAGGTTTGAATAACGGCCTGCGAAATAAATAGGAAATTTAAATTTTCAAATTTCGCTGTAAGGGCAAGAAAAAATTGCATGAAATTCTCAGCGTGGTGTTCTTGTAGCCTCAAACCTTCTCACTCCAAAACCAATTTCTCACAAATATCTGGCGAATTTTTGTTACAGAGTAATTGAGTTTTTGAGTAATATGAGACAATTTGCACGTTACCCGGAAAGTGACGAACCAAGCGGTCCTGATCGCTGCCTGCGTACATCTCGTCAAAACCTTCATTGAAACAGAAACAGACACATTCACACACAGACACGCACACATACGCATGGGATGCTTGCAGACTGTAACTCCACGTTCTGCATCTTGGGTAACGCCAAAATGGTCTGAGATTACTCAAATTTCAATTACTCTGTTACGAAAATTTGAAATTTTTTTTCGAAAAATGGTTCTGGAAAAAGGAGGTTCGAGGCTACAAAACTACCATGCTTAAATCTTCATGTGACTTTTTCTTACACCTGCAGCGAAGTTTGAAAATTGGAATTTTTTATGCATTTTGCAACTCGTTAATCAAACCTGCACAGACTGGTGAAAAATAATCGCGAGTGACATTTTCAGAAACGATTTTGAAGATGAAGATTCGATCTTCAAAAAGTTACCCCCTTCAATTTATTTGTGTTCTTTCACTGAGTTATCGCGATTCATAAACCAACCTATTTTCAGAAAAATCTAAGTGTTCCGTTAATTCTTCTGCTTGGTATAGTAAGTAGTACACATACGATAAGTAATGAAGGTATGTTTTTCTCGATTTCATTCGAACTAATACATAAAATTCCGACAAATTATGGACAATATCTCTGATTCAAAATGATACAATAACGATTTTATATCACGAAACTTTTTCTATTTATAAAAAATAGGCCCCTCCAGCCCCTGCCGCGGTTCCCGTGACGCTGGACAACGCCTTGGTTCTTCTTGGCCGCCTTGGCCGCCACGAAGATCTGCGGCCTCGCGCTGCGGAGCAGCAGCAGCCGCTGAGTTTTCTTCGATGTCTAGAACGAATGAAAAATGATATCATGAAACATGGTTGTTTTTCTGATATGCTGTATGATTTCCCATTCATAATTCAGGTACATAATATCGACTAATATCGATATATGGGCATATGTCAGAAACCTTCAACTTTTCAAATTAAAAAACTCAAAACCTAAATTGTGTTGCACACGTTCGTAATTTTTTATATGACATACCAGAACCATAAGAAAGCTGTATCTATCCATGTACAACATGCAATTTGAGGGGAGCATGAGATAAAAATTCATGGCGAAATCATAATTTATAAATTTTTCATTCATTTTTTTAATTTTTTTTTTTTAATTTTTTTTCCATTCATTTCTTGCATATCAAAACCATCAACGATTAGTATGTGACTATGTACAACACACAACATAAGGGAATACTAAAACAAACATTCACAAAAAATCTTACGTTTACAGATTTTGATGTCGTGATATATTTTGCCATATTCATTATTTTCGCTTCAAATTATTATTCGCTCGCTTTACTTTAGGAGGTTGTGGGAACCTACATGAATAACTCGGGATATAATAACTCCGGTCAAAACAACTCGTTCATTACAACTCACGTAAAAATAACTCGGTACAAAAATAACTCGGTACAAAATCAACTCCGACAATAACAACTCGGAGCAAAATCAACTCCGACAATAACAACTCGGTGCAAAAACAACTCCTCGAATTGAATTCCACCCGAGAATCCGCCCACTAGGTGGTCTCCGGGCGAGAGGGATGATTTTCCTTAATCGTGAGCAGGGTCGCGCCGCGGAGCGGCGCGACCGTGCGAGCCACCCGCCCGGTGGTTCAGAAGTCTTGACCGATAATCGATTGTTTCCAATAACTTATCGGTAATTGGTAACTGCTATGAGTAGATAATTCTTATGATTCTTATAAAAATTATATCACCATTACTTGGAATAATTATGTTTTTCATTTTGCACCGAGTTGTTTTTGAACGGAGTCGTTATTGTCGAAGTTGTTTTTGAACGGAGTTGTTATTGTCGGAGTTGATTTTGCACCGAGTTGTTATTGTCGGAGTTGATTTTGTTCCGAGTTGTTTTTGTATGGAGTTGTTAGTGCCCGAGTTGTTTTGACCGAGTTATTTTGGTATAGAGCCGGAGGTTGTTTCTTTAAGATTTCTTTTTCTGATTCCAAAGTAAGACGACTCGATTTTCTGTTTATTCGTATCGGATGGTTGGGTAAGTTTTCGAGACAAGGCAAGGGTGTCACGTTCGTAAGGGCAAATTTGAATGAACTGGGCGAAAGTTGAAAGTGTTTACACGGCGGACAGAGCATACACACGGTACAAGATAAGTAATTCATGTAGAGAGTGTCATGAGTATCTATTTTCCAGACAAGTTGAAAGACTTGCTGAGTCTTCGGGACTGCCTTGAGACCTTGTGGAATCAAAAGATCAACTTCTCGCATGTTTTCTTCGAGAACTAAAAACATTTTAATCTTTGCTTCCTCTTGAGAAGAAACAACTGCGATCATATCTTCGGCGCATGTTATATCTGTACCTCGAGCTACAGCTCTATCGCATGTACTTTTAATGGTTCCTCCACTACCGTCAGCACAACTCTTACCGTGACCAGGTGTGGAAAAGTTCCAAAAGATATTGCGTCTCAGCTCCTATCATTCATGGCAAAGCAAGAAATGCAATAATTACAGCCAATTTAATATTTACTGGAATAATAATCGCCTCCTTACGATACCTACGAAAGGGCTAGTCACTTTAATCATTTTTAATGACTTTTGATAATGCCAGGGGAAATACACTGACCAGGGGAGAGATTTGGTGTGCAGGGTAGAGATTTTCAGGCAGGGGAGAGACTATTACTCATGAACTGGATAGAATAAAAGACTCCGAAACACGGAAATATATATATTTATTTATTTTGTATGTAACCTGAACATTATATAATAATCAGACTTTTCGTTTCATATATATAATACTTGAGATAAAATATATAAAATTGCATGAATGAAAATCTTTGAACTCGAAGGATTCCTCGACATAACAATATGTAACATAAAACCTTTTTTGGATTGTACAGAAATTGTTCTACTCTGTCGTAAAATAAACATATTCTTAGCTTAATTAAAATATTCGAGATTAAAATGAGGATAGTACGTAACTTTTTGGACGAAATTCCCTAGAAATAAAGACTAAATTTTTGGTTCACGCCGTTCAAAGACATCAATTGATGTTTTGAAATTATAAAACAGTCTTTGCCCCTTCAGTGTGATATTTGGGGTCGGGAGTATTTCAACAATCTGGTCTCGTGTGATAAATGAAACATCTTCATCTTTGACTTTGAAAAGACAACCCTTTTTGTCACTGAGCTTGCAGAAATTCACCTGAATCTCGTTATCTTCTTCAACGCCAGTACAAATAGCTACGTAACGATACTCCGACTTTTTTTTTCAGCAAAATCTTTACTAAAAGAAAGTCGCCATTTTTTAGTTTTCTCTCATTATTAGATGACGAGGGTTCTGGTAGAATTTCAGACTCAGATTCCGAATCATATACATCTTCCACATGAAGACGAGTGTCAGTCCTACTAGGGGTACATGTAAGAGTGCCGATCTTATAATGCCTGCAATTTAAGTCGCAAAAGCAGCTTAAGGCCCATCCTTAGTCGCCCACCTCCTTTCCGTACAATGTAACGAAAACGGGGCCGGGGAGACACATTTCGATGATTATCCGAGCCCAGGCGTCGAAAACGCAAAAAAGGCCAACGCTGCGCGAATTCTATTTCAATTCCAAACACATACGTCCAAAAAAATTTTCGTTTCATGCGAAAATAGAGCCAGCGTTTGGTTATTTCTTTTTTCCATTGTCTAAAGCCAAGGACAATGAAAAACCATTTAGACAATGGAAAAAAGAAATAACCAAATGCTGGCTCTATTTTCGCATAAAACGAAAATTTTTTTGGACGTATGTGTTTGGAATTGAAATAGAATTCGCGCAGCGTTGGCCTTTTTTGCGTTTTCGACGCCTGGGCTCGGATAATCATCGAAATGTGTCTCCCCGGCCCCTTTTTCGTTACATTGTACGGAAAGGAGGTGGGCGACTAAGGATGGGCCTTAAGGACTTCATTTCCAATCTATTGGGCGAAAAAATATTTCCAACGATCTGGTGCACTTTTAAAGTACCAGAAGAAGTTTTCACATATTTCTCTGTTCCGCGTACTAGGGCTTCTTTTTCTGAGATATCGGAGTCGGAGATTACGATAACTTTGATTTTGGGGCAGTTCTTCTCGATAGCATTTGATAAATCCTCTAATGAACTTATATCTGTACCTGCAGCGACAATTCTATCCGCCGTTCTCTTACATACTGCTCCAACGCCATCAGGAGCACCCTTGCCATGTCCTGCTTCATGGTAATTCTAGCTAAACTCACCCAGGTTTGGAAAGAAATCTTTTAAACTAGTTGCTAACAGGTAAAACATCGTCTTATTCCGATATTGAGTGACGGGTCCGTCACTCAAAAAGTGCAAGTTTTTAATAGTAGCAGGCAATTTCGTTAATATGGGCTTTAAATGTGCCCAAATCGCTGCAGGAGAATGCGATAAATTTTTTGACATTGTACAATAACAATCAGATTGTACTTCAAGTTTTAGCGTATCTCTCGTATAAACTACCACTGTGTGGAGGCTTATTTGGAGACGCGAGCCTCCGAAATGGAACGATTGAATTTCTTCTGAGAACTTAGTTTGATAATTCTCGCTGAAGTCCATATGTATGAGACAGTCTTTTTCAGTAAGTCTTGATTTCAAAGTCTTCATGGCTTGATACTGATGCCATATGTTAAACTCATGCTGCAGAAATTTGCCTAAATCAAATTCAAACTGAACAATTACCTGACGAGGACAGCTCTGAAATATCTTTTTAGTGTATTTCGTCACTTTACGTAGTTTTTTGGTTTTAGGATCAATTATTTCCTCTGTCGCACTCAGCCATTTTTTATATGTTATTGGAACAGAGTTGTCAAATTCATTGTATCGAAGCACTTTATTTTTACAGTTCGGGCATTCGCGTGAAAGACACTTCTCGTCGTATCGATCACAGCAGATTTCCGTCAGTAGGCTCTGGTGATTCCTGATGGATATGATCTTCGCTTGTGATAAACCAAGCAGTGTCAAATCGATATTTGCATGAGCTACGCAGAGGCATGTGTCCCGTTTATCACAGCGTGCAAAAGTTACCCAAAACGGTCTTAAATTACAAAAAGCAGCGTAGGAAATGAGAACGTGATCTCTGTCCTTAAATTTTTTATGTAGATTCACCAGTGTATCCAGTAATACTCTCTTCGGTTTTCGTACTCCTTTCCTCTTAACAAAATCCTTTTTACCCGGGCAGACACGACTTTAGAGTCATCTTCGAAAAAGTTGGTGACTTGTCTTTGTAACCTGATGCATAATCTGTCTCTCCTGATTTTACGTCCTGGCTCTATCAATCGCAGTTTGGTTATTCTTCTTTTTAAAGGTTTCATGTCTTTTTCCTTTCGTAAGATTCCATACTTATTGACTAACGGTCCACTTATCACTCGTCTGAAAATTTGTTTCTCTTTGTCCGTAGCAAGAGTAGCAAAGTTTTTCTTTAATTGCCGATTTAATACCTCACCAAATAATAATTTTTTCTTTATTGCCTGTCTCGAACTGGGAGAATCAATTAATTGGTTTATTTTCGTATTCGGTGTAAGATCTGCTGAAGTTTTTGATCGTTGCAGTCTTTTTTTGTATCGCTCAACTCTAGTTTTCAATTTGGCTATCTCTCGATCCTTTTCTTTAATAATTTTGTATCTTAACCTTCTGGCACGATTTGATTTTTTTTTAGCTACTATCGCTCTTCCATCAAGATTTCTTGGCGCTTCATCGTGTGAGCTTGGTGGTGTTATAGGCGCATTAGAAATATTTTGAAGTGCTGAGCGTCTCCTCCGTTTAACAGCCTTTTCCCTCCAAATCTTTCTGGCCTTCCGTTGCTCTCTAGGTGTCATGTCTTTCACTGTTTTTATAATTCCTTTCACTTTTTTCCGTACGTACTTCTGTTTTTCTTTTTCCTTTTGCACCGCATATTTTTGCGCGTCATTTTTTATGCGCTGATATCTCAATTTTTCAGCTTGTCGCTTCTTTTCGAGACGTTCTTCCCTTGTCAACTTCTTTCGGTTTGCCATGGTCTGCAAGGATATCAATAAGAATACCAATAATAAAAGTCCTGGTATTCGTACATACCACGGAAATGATAAAACTGACGGTAGTATGTTCTGGATACGGTGTGTAATGAGTAATGTACAGAAACATATCTCCCCTGGTCATTTTGTATCTCCCCTGGCATATTGTCGTGCCAGGGGAGATATGCCAGGGGAGAGATGTTTCTACGGAAAATCGTTAATAATATGAAGACAAATTATGTTATCGATTCTAAATTCAAACAGGATGACTATTGCACATATTACAATAGATGTGGCGTCAGACTAAGATAAATAGATAACTAATTGCGACATATAACTTACCAGGGTAGATATAAGGATCACTCTTTCACAGTCCCGAACGCGACAGTTGCTCCGCGCTAACTGTGAAACGAATACACAACGGCGTTCACCAGATACGTCTTGCATAGTTTGTGGCAAACTTTTAACATGCTGGCATAGTATTAATTGGCGAACCCATTGTATTATTTCAAAATACCGGTCCTAAAAATGCCAGGGGACGAGACGTAAAAAGTGTGGGACAAAACTGAATATGGAATATTTTGAAGAATAGTAATATGGAATCAATTTTGTTAAGAAAATAACATTAAACATTTATGCAGCTATAACAAAAACCATTCTTTTATTTCATTTTATTCGAGAAGTTAACAAATATTGCTACCTGAATCAACAAATTTGTCGCAGGGACATGCCAGGGTAGAGACAATTTGGATGTTTGAACTCAATTTTCTGGAATTCTGAGAATACTTGACAATCAAAATTCAGCGCACCGTATCGAACACAGTTTGAAGAACAACTATGGTCATTATAAATTGTTCAATTTTTTAATCTTCACTATTTTTTTTCTAAAAGACACCAAAAGACGCAATATCTTGGAACTACCCATACGTCCAATATCTTCAATGGCTCAAGAAGCTCTCTAGCGTTGTGACAGCTCAGGAGTTTACAAAACGAGAGTTCCAGTATTCGATTCCCCAAGCGAAGTTTTTTTTTTTTCTATCAAGATTCATCAATTAATGATAAATTACGTGATAATTTACACAATAAGTTATATTATAAATTGCAAGCGGAATCCGGTCATAACTTCTTAGAAATTATTGTGTGATTTATCAGGTACTTTTTCACGTAATATTTTACAAAATCTTTTTCAGTAGGGTTACGAAATTGTCAAAAATGACAGGTTATTTTTAAAGAATACATCAATTGAAATCTTTGCTTTATATTAAAAAAAAAACAATAAACTATGATTTTGTATATCCACAGAGTCTCGATTACTTTTCATCTTAGGCCAACTGCGAGTCGCTGCCAATATACTCTCGCTGTAACCTACGCGCGCGGCGGCCAGGCGGTGATGAAATAAAACATTGACAATTTTTTAACCATTCGTTCGATCGAAGTGAAACTTTCCAGAAAACTTATTTGTACCTTGACGAACAACTTTCCCACTGGAAGTTTTCGGTCGCTCGAAATTCGTTCGACTTCCGAAACGCTTGAAGATATACACAACTGATTTCTGCAATGTCTCGGAAACTAATCAATAACTTTCTTGTAAAAAACAATATTAAATTTTTCCTTTCTTAGTCAATCGTGACACACTATAATATACGATTGCTGCAAATTTTGTTCAAAAATTCAAAAAATTGGGTAATACAGAGCGAGTTGAAGTGACAAGCCCCTGCGGAACGAAATAAAAATATATCCCCTTCTCGAATCCGATACTTCAATCTCGCGTAAAATCATTATGTTACAAGTATTTATGTTGTTATATAAAATCGTGTGAAACCACTGACTTTTCATTCGTGTTTTCAATAACGAATAACTTGATGACGATTAGGCCGAAAATTTAATAGTAAAAATGCATTTCAAAGAGGAAACTGTATGCTCGAAAATCGTCACCGTCAGCATTTTCTGCGTTTCTTTTTTCACACCACGGACAACCCCTGAATATAATTCGATACGATTGGATAATCTTCTCTATCCATTATTATTATCGACAGAACATGCGTGTTCGAGCATTTTGTTGGGATAACAATTTTCGTATTCACGTGGATCTTCGACAGTCGCAGGCGACAAATCGCCGGGCTAGTGTTTTCTGCTGGCGGATGCCCTCGGCGCCGCGGCGACAAGATGTTGTTTTCTGTGCAATTGACATGCATCAGATTCTTCTATCACTGCTTCAGTCGTTCCGAGACCTACGTTGCGGTAAGTAGCAAAATCGGTGGGCTCCGGCTCGCTTCTTATTCTATTCCAATTCACCTTTACTCTTATTCTGAGTTCGATTATGCATCTATCACGTCTCTTCCGTTGTATTTATTCACCCATTTATGTTTTGGTCGATAGCAAAATCATTCGCTGTATTATTTGTGTCTCAAACAGATAATGTCAGCAGAAGACATCCGCGAAGAGTTAGCCGCGATGAAGAAGGCCCGGCAGGAGGCGGAGGAATCGCTGGCCGCGATTCTGCGTGTCAGGGAGGAGGTGGAAAGGGAGCGAGAGGAACTGAGGAGAGAGAGAAAAATTCGAAGTGGAGAAGGAAAAAGACAACGAGAAGCGGGACCTAAAGACTTTGGAGGAAGAAATGCAGAATATGGAGAGATCGGAAGAAGAGGAGCAGGAGAGAGTGAGGCGAGAGGGATGGGCGAAACAAATTGACGCAATGATAGAGAAAGACAGGCGGGATAAAGAAGAGCTGGAGAGTAGGAAGAGGAGAAATGAAGAGCGAGGGACAGAAGGCAAGAAGAGCAGCAGCACAAGTATTCAGGTACTTAGATAATGTTGTACCGAATTTTTCAGGCCCTAGTATGCGCAAAAAATGATCATCCACATAACATTTTTCGTTCATATCAATGGTTTCAAAACTTATCTTATTGTCAACGCATGCATGTGATTAAGTAATGGGATAATAGAGATTCGTGACAATATTACGTAACAGAAAGATATTATTACTAACAATCCATATTTTTTCTGTACGCAGTTTTTTGTATCAAATATTCTCAAATTTTTATGCTATTATCCTTAGCCATTGTCGATTTAATTCGAATATATGACTTAGATTATCAATATGTAAAGGAAATATACTTCCTTCAAATATTGCCGCGCTCCGCCGAGCGTCGGTACATGATTACCACAAGAGCGTCACCAAAAACGACATGCTGACTCATTGTAACCTAACCTTAATAACTACATAACTTATGCACTTGTGATTAGGAACTGACACCTTAATCAACGAACATTAAATGTCGTTTCTTTTATTACAGGTGAGACTCTGTAACTGATAGTTTTAGGCTTGTAAATAACGCAAATATATTCTTTTATTACAGAAACTCAATTGTGTTCTAGTCTGGGTGTCATAACTCCTCCTAGTCGCATAAATATCCTATAAAACGACATTTACTGTAAGATTTACAAAGAAAGGATAAAAGAGATTATCACGGGATGGAGAAACTAAGGTTCGAATTCACCGTAAAAGGGAAAAAAGGAGATGAAAAGACAAACATTCTGTGTCTAACCTCAATCAGCACACCTGAAGGTGAGATTTTTGAGATGCCAACAGAGTTTCAAGATATAAACCTACACACGGAATTGGTGAGAACAGACACTTTTAAAAAAGTGAGAAATGCTATCACGAAAAGGCACCAGAAAAGAAATGTCTGGATTGTACTGGATAACACCTTGAGAAAAACCTATATCGATAACGGAGGAAATGTTCAATTCGCCGACTGCACACGGAGAGAAATTTTGGCGTATTTTAAGTAGGGTACTTCGAGCTATAATATATCGAAACTTTGTCGAGGTAATAAGAGTTGAGAAATTGGCATATTTTAAGATGAAAATCGGCTTGTAACACCTCGAATATCAAGCGAGGTAATTTAGAACAAAGATTGACTTGAAACAAGTCGATGAACGATGTATAATATGCCGGCCGAGCGTCGAGACGCTACGAGTCAAACTCCGATGTGTAATACCTCGCCGGAACGGCACGAAACACGCCGTTCGGACGAGAGACTAGAGAGCGTGGAGTGGTGGGGGAAGAAGGCGAAGGCAGAGAGCTCCACGCTCCACGCTCTCTCGTCTCTCGGCCGAACGGCTTGTTTTGTGCCGTTCCGGCGAGGTAATACACATCGAAGTTCGACTCGTAGCGCCTCGACGCTTGGCCAGCCTATGATACATCGTTTATCGACTTGTTTCAAGTCAATCTTTGTTCTAATTTACCTCGCTTGATATTCGAGCTATGACAAGCCGATTTTTGACTCATTACACCTCAATCTATGACTTAGAATACCTCGAGTAGCATTTGGAATATTTTGTGTCAATTTCGATCGAGGTAAAATACGCCAAAATTTCTCTCCGTGCATATTGGAAGAAAGATTTGAAGCACAACAACCTGCAGGACAAACAAGCACCATAGGTGGCATATCAAAAGAGGATTTGACGATGATTCTAGAAAACCTTTCTAGAAAAGAGGCAGACTCAAGGAAAAATCTAAATAAACTAGCAGAAAAATTTGTATTAGAAAAATTCAACAACAAAAACAGCAATGTAACTCAATGGATGGAGCTATTTGAAAGTGAATGTGAGCGTTTGAGACTACAAAAAGATGATGAAAAAATAGAGGTTTTACGGTTGTTCCTAGAAGGTTCTTCTACAGATTGGTACAGCTCAATGTTAATGAAACTCACAATTAATTCAGAGTGGACGGACTGGAAGGAAAACTTCTGTGAAACTTATGCAGACAGAGGATGGTCACCCGTAAAATACGCAATCGGCTTCAAATATATGAACGGATCATTGTTGGACTATGCTCTAAAAAAAGAAAAATTACTATTAGAGATGAATAAGTCTATAAGCGAAGACATATTAATAGACTTAATCGCAGCAGGATTGCCAGACTACGTGACAGACAGAATTAATAAAACATCTGTAAAAGAAACAAAAGATATGTTCAATGAAATCAGGAGTCTGGAACACTTAGCGAAAAACAATACTCCCGATAAAAAGAAAAATGCACCCACTATAAACCCAAAGGAAAAACCAGAAAATAGAAAACCATGCAAAATATGTGATAAATTAGGTAAGAAGAATAGATACCATCCCGAGGACTCGTGCTGGTTCAAAAATAAACCCAACCTCACTGAAGAAAAAAACCAAATAAGATTCGTGAACAACTCGAAACTAGAATGTGAACTACAAGAAGATAATCCAAAAAACTAATCGTGCCGCCATTAATTGAGATAAAATTAGTATTGAATGATGATGTCGAAATATTTGGAATTTACGACTCTGGCTCAAATGTTTCATTGATAAATTCAAGACTGCTAAAGATCGACAAGAAAGAGCCAGGAATTTTAAACAATACTAGCCTTAAGACAATTAATGGCGTCAAAAAAGCAAGCGGTACAGTAAAAGTAAATATCAAAATTTTTAACATTCAGAAGAAAATCAATGTCTTTGTGATGGATGAAAGGAACTTTGACTACGATTTCCTGATAGGACTAGACTGCATAAAGGAATTTCAATTAACTCAAGATGAAAACTTGAACATCAGTCAGAAAAATCAAGGAAGAAAGAACAACAGTGTTTTTGAAGAAATAAAAAGCGATAAGTTAAAAGACAAAAACTCAGAAACCAACAACAGCCATAAATTGAGAAAATTACATGAAATGACCGAAAATCCCCAACAGTCGGTAAACTTCAACGAACATATAGAAGAGAAAGATTTCAGCATTCGGATGCATCAGTTAGACTGTGAAAAACAATCTGAAATAAACAAATTAATAAACGAAAATGCAACTGTCTTTGCGAAAGACAAATATGATATTGGTATGGTAACTGACTATGAAGCGCACATTGACCTATTAGTGGAACAATATTGCAGTAAAAGGCCGTACCGATGCTCATTCGAAGATAGAAGAGAAATTGAATCACAGATTGCGAAGTTATTGGAAAAAAAACTAATCGAAGAGTCGTACAGCCCATTCGCGGCCCCGGTAACCTTGGCATTCAAGAGAGATGAAAATAAAAAATCCAGATTGTGCATAGACTTTCGAGATCTAAACAAAATCGTAGTGCCTCAATCACAACCTTTTCCACTCATCGAAGATCTTATGGTAAAAACAAGGGATTGTAAATTTTTTTCAAAACTAGACATAAACTCTGCATTTTGGTCAATACCCTTGAGAATCTCAGACAGACATAAAACAGCTTTCGTCACGCAGGAAGGACACTTTCAGTGGACCTGCTTACCCTTCGGGCTAAAAACCGCGCCAGCAATGTTTCAAAGAATAATGTGTAACATAATAAGAAAACATAAACTGGCAGATTTCACGGTTAGCTATATAGACGACATATTGATCTTTTCGGAATCATTTTCAGATCACATTAAACATTTGACACAACTATTCCAAGCTATAAAAATAGAAGGTTTCAGACTGAAATTCTCAAAATGCAGTTTTGCCGAGAACTCAGTGAATTATTTAGGTCACATAATACAAAATAATTCAGTAAAACCACTAAAAGATGACTTGATTTCGATTAAAAATTTCCCAATACCGAAGACACAAAAAAACGTGCGCCAATTTTTGGGAAAGATTAACTTTTATCATAAATATGTGCCAAAAATAGCCATAAAACTCGATCCGCTACACAACCTACTAAGGAAAGGTCAAGAATTCATTTGGACTGAAGAATGCCAAAAGTCTTTCGACGAAATGAAAGAAATATTATGCACTCAGCCGGTACTAACAATTTTCGACCCAAACCGGCCAATACACATTTATACAGATGCCAGCCTCCTAGGAGTTGGAGCCGTATTGAAACAACCACAGGAAGAGGGAACAGAAAAACCAGTGGCGTACTTTTCAAAAAAACTCAACGAAGTTCAGAAAAGAAAAAAAGCCACATACCTGGAATGCTTAGCGGTGAAGGAATGTGTACAATATTGGCAACATTTATTAATAGGAAGAAAATTTACAGTGTTCTCGGATCATAGACCGTTAGAAAACCTGAACATCAAATCAAGAACCGACGAAGAACTCGGGGACTTAACATACTACCTATCCCAATATGACCTAAAAATTAAATACGAACCAGGTAAATATAATATCGAGGCGGACTGCCTCAGTAGAAACCCCGTCCTAAACGCGGATGAAAACATGGATGAACAGCTGAAAATTATAAACATCATAACACTGGAAGATATTTTAAAAGATCAAGAGAAGAATGAAGAACTACCAATGGCAAAGGATAAACTGATATCAAGAAAAAACATTCTGTACAAAAAAATGAACAAAATGGAAAAAATAATATTATCAGAAGAATTTAGCATCAAATTTCTCACAAAGATTCATAACAACTTTTGTCACGTAGGCATTCAACAGATGCAAAAAAATATATGCCCCTACTATACGGCGAGAAATTTAACCAAGAATATTGAAAAAATATGTAAAAGCTGCACAATTTGCATAAAGAATAAAACAAGAGGGCAGCCAAAATATGGTTTAATGTCACACCTTGGACCGGCAACAAGGCCTTTTGAAATCATGTCACTGGACACCGTGGGAGGTTTCGGTGGTTCACGATCTACAAAGAGGTACCTCCATTTGTTGGTAGATCATTTCACAAGGTACGCCTATATTCTAACGTCTAAGACGCAAAACGGATCAGATTTTACCAAACTAGTAAACAGTATTGCAGAAACCGAAGACGTTAATATGATTCTCTCGGATCAATACCCGGGCATAAACTCGAAAGAATTTAGGGGATTTTTAGATAGGAAAACTATACCAATAATATTCACGGCGGTGGACTCTCCTTTCTCCAACGGCCTAAACGAACGACTGAATCAAACACTAGTTAACAAAATCAGGTGCAAGATGAACGAAAACAAAAAGAAAGTGGCCTGGACAACCATAGCACACGAATGCATACAAAAATATAACGATACAAAACACAGTGTCACTGGATTCGCACCATCATACCTAATGAACGGTACAGACGTCTCAATCTTACCAAAGGAACTAAGAAGAAAAATCACCGAACAAGATTGGATCAGAGACAAGGAAACGGCCTTGAAAAACTCAATAAAGTCACACGACTATAATAAAACAATCTACGATAAAAATCGAAGAAACATAAACTTCAACGTGGGCGACAAAGTATTCGTAGAAAATGGGAACAGACTAAACAGGAAGAAACTCGACGAACTGAGAATTGGACCATACGTGATCACGGAGAAAATTTCGAACTCAATTTTTAAAATAAATACTGGTCACAAGAAACCAGAGTCAAATCTTTTCCACGTATCCAAGCTGATCCCACTTCCAGCGTTCGAAGAAGAGCATGAAAATACTGACGAAGAAGAGACTAATGATGATTGAATGATCGATAAATATTGTACTTTTCCCAAAGAAAAATGTAAACATTTTCTCCCGCGGGAGGGGTGATGTAAAGGAAATATACTTCCTTCAAATATTGCCGCGCTCCGCCGAGCGTCGGTACATGATTACCACAAGAGCGTCACCAAAAACGACATGCTGACTCATTGTAACCTAACCTTAATAACTACATAACTTATGCACTTGTGATTAGGAACTGACACCTTAATCAACGAACATTAAATGTCGTTTCTTTTATTACAGGTGAGACTCTGTAACTGATAGTTTTAGGCTTGTAAATAACGCAAATATATTCTTTTATTACAGAAACTCAATTGTGTTCTAGTCTGGGTGTCATAACTCCTCCTAGTCGCATAAATATCCTATAAATATATTATTGGAGTAGTTGTAACTACCGGTTTTCCGTCGCTAGTGATTACTTTCGTGTTAGTAATTTCAGTTTATCCGCGAATAAGGCCCTCTGTCACGATCAAAGTAGTAGGAAAAAGCCTGGTAAAAAGGGCAGCCGGGCGAAGGGATTCCGCAAAATGTTCGATTTTTGTTTTTTTCAATCAAAATTGTTTCCCGAAGGAATTTTTTTTTTAATTTTATTTCGATAATTTGACCAAAGTGCCTACTATGTCCCGCTGACCTCTTAGCCGCGCTCTCCCTTCCATTGATATTGTAAACGTTTACAAAGTGTTACGAATTTTGCGATTTCATCCTTACATTGTCTACACTAGAATTCACCAAAGAGCCGGAGCGTGGGGCGGACACTATCTGTCAAGCGCCAGGATCGCGAAAAGATGTGAGTATAAAATTACTTTGCGACCAAATTTATTATCACATACATGGCAGTGGATCAATCTGACAGAATTTTTGAAGGGCACATTTTCACGGCCAGAATCAGAGTCCGATCGAATTCTTCTTGATACGATATTGAAGTCTGCGCAAGAACAATAATTCGATCGGGCTCGTATTTTTACCATCAAATGAACCATGCTCAAATTGTTGGATCGATACATCGCAAACACTTCGGCCCTTTTTTTATATTTTTCAAGAGAGATTTTAATCTTCCTATAGTACTGTACACTCTAAAGAACCATTCTTCCCAACAATTACATTTCGCAAAAACAGCATATCATTTACAAACCTTTATATGAGTCAATCCACGTCAAGCGGGACGGATTTGGCCAAAAATATTCGTCGATGTTTCGGATTCTTTTTTAATTTTTTTTACACATTCTCTGGGTGAAATAAACACATGAAACATTTTTTTTTTTTTTTTTTACTCCAAGGGTTTAACAGCTGCAAGGGGTTGAATTTTCGAAAAAAACACCAAAATTCGGGATCGCGCTCTTCTTTAAACGTTAATATCTCCGGTTCCCTTTGTCGTACAGACATCGTCAAAAACTCATTTTGAAGCTCTTGAATTGCACTTTCATGTTATGAATTTTTAATTCATGTAATAAATAATTTTCTATTTGTTATTAACAATTATACTTTTCAAACGCGATTTTCGAGATGACTACCACCTTCGAAAATTCTGAAAAAAATACGAGCGTGTTCCTTGATTCATTCTCTACGAAATCTGTAAGTTTAAAAATGGAACTCCGATGGAAACTATATTTCCAAAGCGGTCGATTCATGCGGGACGTCGCGCACGGCCGGGTACACGAGCGTTGGGGCGGCAAGACCCTGTTCGCGCGTCGTTACATACTTGGAATCGAACTCAGGTGAGAAACTAATTCCGCGTAATGCAATAAATAGTCCCCAAAAATTTTTTTCCTGGGCTAAGAATAATCAGAATATTAAAAATATCTTCGTCGATTTTTTCACAAATGATGAGTACAAAAAAGAAGCTGTTGCATTACAATCTCGATTTGAAAAAGCGAAGTTAGCCCGGGTCGAAATATCTAGCCTCGATTGATTCTTTTCGAACTCAAGTAAGCCTTGATTCAGCCTAACCGGTATCAAAAAGCATATCTGGCCTATAATGATGCTAAAAGAGACGAGATGAGCCTCATATTGAACTAATCGAGACTAAATGAGTCTCAAATCAAACTAATCGAGACAAAACTGAAGTTAGATGTTGTATTGATCTATAAATCATTTGAAAAACGCTATTTACCGCCACCATGGGCGCTGTCATAGTTTCATGTATATCCCTTCCAGCCTAATACACAGAGCTAATGTACCGCCGAGGATTATAACAAATTATTATTATTATTATTTTTATACGGTATTAATTATTATGCCAAATTAGGGTTTCTACTTGACGAAATATAAGAAGTCCAATCTCGAATTTACAGCAGATGGAAATTGGAGAAGATTAGTGAAAGAAACTCTAGCTGAATTATATGGTCAAAAGATCGTTAACTTTTCAGCTAAAGGTTCTGGTTCGACATGAATATACTACTAAAAAATATTACGGAAACAGTAATATTTCTTGAATTTTCAGTTAAAAAAAAACACTCACAACAAGTACGTAGCTTATGTTAGATCACGGTCCGAGCATACCTTTATTGAATAAAGCAGGCCAATAATATTGGAAAAACTTATTTTTCATTATTTATTTTATTTTCTTTCATCCATTTTCATTCAATACAAGTTTATTCATCTAAAAAAACTGCAACAAATACACGGTAATAACACACAGGGTAGAACATACATATAGGGTAGAATTACAGTTTTTGACCACCTTTGCATCCTTTTTGGCCACTTCAGATTTGAGTCAATATATAAAGCACTCCAAAATTACCATGTTATCTTTATAGAATTTTCCAATCTTTCAAATCATATAAATATAATCTATATTCTTTTTTCTATTAACTATTTTTCATTCCAATTCATATTTATTAACCGGAATTCCTATGTATATTTTTTCATCTACATTCATTAATATACAAATATTCAATATATTACTAATCGAAATGATAATTATTTCATTTTCCACGTGACATTCATGTAAAAATCCAGTGCTGTCAAACCGGTATCGATCTCCAGTAGCAACAAATACTCCATCGGTTATTATTTTCTGCAATACGGCATAATGATTTCCATCACAACGACAAATATTTTCCTCACAGTTGCAGTTAGTAATTTTAATAAAGTAGGAAACTAAGCCTAAATATGATCGATCGTTGACGCTGTAATGAATCGCATTTGATTGCGTGTGAATTTGTTTTTGGTACATCGTAGATATATATAACTTGCCATCTTTTAGTAAGCGGTAGTATTGATGAATTTTAGCATTGTTGTTTATGACAGCTGGACGTAACAGATTCAAGAGATCATCGGGAAGTGGATTCTGATACGTTTTGGTACCGACACTGTAGCAAGTTTCATTAATCCTTTCAATGATTTTTACTTGTTTTTTTTTATTCAGACAAAAATCACGTACATCACCGACTGGTAATTGATTGGCAAATCGTACCATATTTATCTTTCTGCAATGAGCTTTAGCAACTTGAGTGTCAATGTGATTTGTCCCATGTATAGCTGTTAACAATTGACCATTCATATTCTCATATTCATAGCAATGTGAAGACCAGAGTGGACCTAATCTACGCACACAATCTGGTAAATGAATCACTTGATGGATATTAATAGAACAATGCCTCAATCCATACAGTCGCTCGAAGTCTCTCACAAATTTGTTCAAGAAATCTTCGGCTATGTCAAGCAATGCAGGAGTAATTTCATCGAAGCTTAGTATTGCAGACGCCATTATAAGAAGTTTATAATTTTCAAAATAATCTTCTCGTTGTATATTTCTTAGTACCGGAATTGAATAATGAAAAGCCCACATTTTAAACTCTGATACTTTCCAATGAGTTACATCAGTTATACCACGAGTCAAGCGATGTACAAAATTTGGTGGTTTTATTGATGTTAAACGTCTGTTAACATTCTCAACAACATCGTATAAAGAAAAGGCTTCGTTACGATACTGTACATCAAATAGCAATATCAGAACTTTTTTTATAACTCCTCCTTCAACAGCATGCATCCTATCGATAGCCATTCCTTCGATGTAGCCAGGCATAAGAATAGATAAAGTTGTAGGGCCTTTTATACCAAAAGTCGGTCTTTCTTCGGTTGCTTCTCTAGCCCAATCTATACAATTTCTTGAGGATCTCATTTGAATTTGCTGTTCATAAGGATAAACATGAACTGTTCCTCCATTATCAGTTGCTAAACTTTCACCTTTCACACAACATGACATACATCCGTAAGCGCCATTAAATTGCATAAAGTTTAAGAATCCAGATTTCGCAGGAGTATCAGCTGTTCCTGATATCAGAATTCCTCTAATTGTGATAGGCTGATCATTACCTGGAATCATTACATCGATGCCTCTTGCTATTTCTGTTAGTTCGTATTCAAATTGCAACATAAATAAGTTGGCATTCGGTTTCTTTTTACCAAACCATAATCCAGCAAGTAAAGTATTCTCTTGCACTGTTCTTATTTTGAATGGCAATTCATTAATCGTTAAAAAAAAAGGCCACATACTTATATTAGCAGATTTGAATACAGGAATCCCGTCAGTATTCCAACTAAAACTTATATTCCGACAATTTTGCAAAAAACCATTGTTCATCCAATATTTATATACGGATCCGTCATAAATGTCAGCAATAACATTATTATCAATAAGTCTTCGAAAACGATTTTGTAAAGATTCGAAAAATCCCCTGCGCAAAAACATTTCTTTTAATTGGTCAACAACCGACAATGTTATGAAGTATGAATTTTTTGTTCTTTGACACGATGGACACCTATGATCCACTGAATGCAGATGACGATCACACTGAGTACAGTAGTAATGTTTTTTTATATTATCGTTGTCCAAAGAAAAAAATTTTTTGAATTTAAATAGACTATTTTTTCTCAAGCCTTGGTTTGGGCAATGTAAATTTAAAACATTGATCACATCTTCAATACAAGTCATCGTGAGTTTATGTTTAACTAGAAGTGTAAGAACGAGAAGCATGCTATGTGCAACAGTTAACGTAGAACCAGCATATAGTTCTTGGTCAGCATCTATATTAGCATTTCTGTCTCTTCGGTCTTGATTTTCACCGTCACCACCACCACCTCCACCGTCAGCATTACCACCTTCACCAGCATCACACATTTTTATAGTATTTCTTAGTCTTTATCTGCAAATTATTTATATTTTAAATTATTATTATTATTATTATTATTTTTTTTCTTCTCAAATATTTAACTTAAAATTTGTGATTTGAAATTTTCGCTGTGTTTTATTCGTTATTAATTTTTAATTTTTTGATCAATGAAGAATTAATTATTATCAATTTTAGTATGAGCTTTAATATGTTTGAAAAAACTTTTTATTTTCAAGTTATACGTTCGGCAATACTATTTTCAAATAAATATTCATTTAATGAGCTGAATGTGAACACGAGTGAAGGTAACTAAGTAAATAAATGAAAACAATTGATATTGAAATTACAGAAATGAGAAAGCATTAAAATACCTCATTTGTAAGTTTAATAAAATTGAAAAATACATAAATAATTCCATTAATTCGGTGTGATGAGTCAAGGTAGCAAAAAAAAATACGCGTTGATTTGGTGGCTTCAATCGTCTGAACGCGATACTATAGCACTGTTGAAGATCCCCAAAAAATATCGAGAAGTAGGTGCTGTTGGTGAGATTATTTGGAAAGATAATACCACGAAGAAGGAAATAAAATCCGAAATGAAAGTGCTAGCAATAAGTAGTAAGCATTTATAATACTGATAAATAGTTATTCAATTGAATGAATTTTAGCAGAAATAAATTATGACTGATATTAAAATTGGAATCTATAAAATTAAGGTGCCACAGAAGTGGCATGTCCTATATATATTTTCTGACGTCAGAAGCGTCAAATACGAGGAATTTCGTCGACAAATTGAGTTTTCCTGAAAAGTGTGTGTATTTCTACACTGCGCTTGTATAAATAAATATTTCTACAATGCGCTTGTATGTATGAACGACCTGTCACTTTTATTTATTCGCAATGCACATTACTGGGTATTCTACGCTGAAAATCACTAAGCAAGCGCACTACAGATTAATTTAGGCTACCATAAAAAAATAATTTCCATGAAATTCGTTTCTTTGTTTGGGCTCAATTTGTCGACGAAATTCCTCGTATTTCACGATTCTGACGTCACAAAATTATATAGGACATGGCACTACTGTGGCACCTTAAGCACATATTTAAGTCAAAATATTATTTTATTTTTCGTAGCTGACGAAGCAGCATTGAACAAGACATTTGTTAACGTTAAAGGTGAAATAATTGACCCGAAAAATAAAATATTCAACGCAGATGTCCTTAGACAAAAAGTGGATTTAAAAGAAAATACAAATTTGATCGAGGGGCTCAAAAAATCAAATAAAAATAAACTCGAAGAAAAGATAAAAAATCAGTTACCGATCTTTAGTAGAGTCGGTCCTCATTTCTTAGGTGATCGAACTAAATCGTCTGTTGAAAATTGCACCCCAATACAATCTCGGATCTCAAATTCAAACAATTCAAACAATCACATGATGACCTCAACGCAGTTATTTCCGAATGATTTTTATGAAAATACAAGCCAAGACTATTATCAATTTCCATCGACGTCTTCAGCTATCTTTCCAAGCCGACCTAAATATACCCCTCAGGACAAAAGCTTAGTGTTATCAACTGAACCGTTTGATGACGTTCAACGTCACCATTTGAATAAATCAAGTGAAGAACAAGAAATTATATATACCTGTGAGGCATCTACATCGACAAATGAAACTAACCCTGTTACAAACATTACTGAAGTAGCTGGCAAAATAGCTGGATTAATCCCACATAAAAGTAATTTAAAAAAAAAATAAGAATAATAATTATTTTCGAGAAATAGATAGAATCATTTTTATGAAAATGAAAATTACAAGCTAATATCAATTAAATTTACAGTTACGAGAGAAGTTATTGACTTTTTAGAGGCCATGACATCTGCTGCGAAAAATATTTATGCAGAATATCACGGATATGATAGCGGACATGTGAAAGAATTTACAGTATGATGGGTTTTCAAATTATAACCGATAATATGAATTTATCTTAGGTAGTATACTGTTTCAACTAATTTTCGTTTATAGGTCCCAGCTCACTATTTTCAAAGCGCAGATGATAAGGTAGTAAACAAAAAAACTGTCATCTGTAAATAAATGATTTTTAATAATATTTGATGAATGGTTCAGGAGGAAATAATGGCAAATTCGGGTTTCTACCTGACGAAAGATAACAAGTCTAATCTAGAGTTTAGAGCAGATGGAAATTGGAGAAAATTAGTGAAAGAAACTCTAGCTGAAGTTTATGGTCAAAACATCGTTAACTTTTCAGCTAAAGGTTCTGGTTCGACTTCAAATCCAGCAATTAATTATCGTTTATTTAAAGGACTGTTTGGTATGTATTTACTAATATACACTACTCTGAAAAATTAAGGAAACAGTAAAATTTCATGAATGTTATTGTGATTTTTGAAAGGCCGTATCTTAGTGAAAAATGATCGTATGGAGATCGTAAAACAAGCATTTCTATTTTTTCTATTTTTGAAATATTTTAGCCAAAAATTTTCGTGAGGCACAGAAGGATCCTATTCCATTTGAAGTCGGATATCTCAGCAAAAAATCGACGTAGCGAGAATTAAGAAAAAAAGCAAATTGAAGCTGAATAAATAAGCTAACTGACCTTTGCATTGGTTGAATTAAATAAAAATTCTCAAGTCCGTTGACTCTTTGAAAAAAAAATATTGGATAGCCGTAGCTTAAAACATTTTTGGCCGAAAGATCTCAAAACTAGAAACTAAAAGCTTCAAAATCCTTTTTTTACGATACTCATATGACTATTTTTTACTGAGATGCGGCCTGTCAAAAATTATTAAAAATTCAAGAAACTTTACTGTTCCCATAATATTTTATAGAAGTGTATAACAAATAAATAATAGATTAATAGATAATAATAATAACAATAATAATTGATAGATTGGGCGAATAAAATTCAAGGAGGACAAATAGAAACCAAAAAATATGTTAGTTGCATTAATAAATGTGCTTCTAATAAACGCAAAACCACATCATGTGAAGATAAATCAATGACTATGCGAAAAATTATAAAAATTAATGGGGGAGAAGATAGCTCTGGTGAGTGTATAAAATGAAAAAAATTTAAAAAAACAATGTTGATAGTGTTGTTTTTAATTTTTAATAAAGGTGGAGAAAGCGATGAATAATAATATAATAATTATATTAACAATTCAAATCTGAAGTGGCCAAAAAGGATGCAAAGGTGGTCAAAAACTGTAATTCTACCCTATACCGCGAGGACCAGGTGAAAGAGAATGGTCGGTCCGCCCAGACACCTTATATTTCGTATTTTCATGGGGATAGCCACTCGTTGCGCTGAAAAATATATCCTGGGGTCGAAGCTATCGACCACGCGCCAAAATCACCCTAAGGATTTTCTGCGCAACGAGTGGCTATCCCCATGAAAATACAAAATATTAGGTGTCTGGGCGGACGGACCATTCTCTTTCACCTGGTCCTCGCGGTATGTATGTTCTACCCTGTGTGTTATTACCGTGTATTTGTTGCAGTTTTTTTAGATGAATAAACTTGTATTGAATGAAAATGGATGAAAGAAAATAAAATAAATAATGAAAAATAAGTTTTTCCAATATTATTGGCCTGCTTTATTCAATAAAGGTATGCTCGGACCGTGATCTAACATAAGCTACGTACTTGTTGTGAGTGTTTTTTTTTAACTGAAAATTCAAGAAATATTACTGTTTCCGTAATATTTTTTAGTAGTATATTCATGTCGAACCAGAACCTTTAGCTGAAAAGTTAACGATCTTTTGACCATATAATTCAGCTAGAGTTTCTTTCACTAATCTTCTCCAATTTCCATCTACTGTAAATTCGAGATTGGACTTCTTATATTTCGTCAAGTAGAAACCCTAATTTGGCATAATAATTAATACCGTATAAAAATAATAATAATAATAATTTGTTATAATCCTCGGCGGTACATTAGCTCTGTGTATTAGGCTGGAAGGGATATACATGAAACTATGACAGCGCCCATGGTGGCGGTAAATAGCGTTTTTCAAATGATTTATAGATCAATACAACATCTAACTTCAGTTTTGTCTCGATTAGTTTGATTTGAGACTCATTTAGTCTCGATTAGTTCAATATGAGGCTCATCTCGTCTCTTTTAGCATCATTATAGGCCAGATATGCTTTTTGATACCGGTTAGGCTGAATCAAGGCTTACTTGAGTTCGAAAAGAATCAATCGAGGCTAGATATTTCGACCCGGGAGTCCGTGGAACATTGACATTCCATTGCATGAAGCCTATTTCAAAAAAAAAATTGTTGCTAAAAGATATTCGTATGCACAGAAGTCAGTAGAAGCATTGGTTTCCAAGTAATTGAACCATTAATATATAAATTTAAACTCGCCGTTTACTTTAAGATTTTATTTGAATGTATATAGTATCAGAGTTTAGATTAAATATTTTTCAGTTTGTTAATTTAGTACGTAATTGATTAAATAACACTGTGATGTATTCTATTTGATGGACTCAAAAAGTACATTATATTTACCACTTATTTTCGATAACTAGGAGCTTCAGTTTCGAATTTGTGATATGTTTTAAGATTTTAGTTAAGCGTTTTATTTCTATATTTGTATTTTTGTTGTTTTAATTCGAATATTCGATATGAAATGAAATAAATAGTTAATAATTTCGTGAATTAATGGACTGATGAATTTGAACGTATAACAGCCCCCCCTGTATTCCTTGCATGCAAAGCGAACAAGCCTCGGTCTCGGCGCACTCGCGTACCCGGCCGTGCGCGACGTCCCGCATGAATCGATCGCTTTTTAAATATAGTTTCCATCGGAGTTCCATTTTAAAACTTACAGATTTTGTAGAGAATGAGTCAAGGAACACGCTCGTATTTTTTTCAGAATTTTCAAAGGTGGTAGTCACCTCGAAAATCGCGTTTGAAAAGTATAATTGTTAATAACGAATAGAAAATTGTTTATTACATGAATCAAAAATTCATAACATGAAAGTGCAATTCAAGAGCTTTAAAATGAGTTTTCTACGAGGTCTGTACGACAAAGGGAACCGGAGATATTAACATTTAAAGAAGAGCGCGATTCCGATTTTTGGTGTTTTTTTCGAAAATTCAACCCCTTGTATCTTCTAAGCCCTTCGAGTTAAAAAAAAAAAAAAAATGTTTCATCCATTCATTTTACCCAGAGAATATGTAAAAAAAATGACGACGATTTTCAAGACCATGAGGTCAAAAAGGTGTCCCGCTTGACGTGGACTGACTCATATAGGTGTAGCGTTTTTTTTTGTAAATAGGTGTAATTTTTTATTGTAAAATCATCTTGCATATGACAGTTCGATAATATTTCCGAATAATCGTGTTCTATGCCAAGAAATAGGTTTCTCGTTAAGAAAGGATTTGTCGAGAGGTATTTCAGTGCTTTCGTTTTTCAAAAATTGCTAAACTATAGTTGTTGAAAACTACATCTGTTTTAGATACAAGTGGTCGAATCGGCGGCGATGGTCTGACCTGCTCGACGGCAGGAGAAGCCGTCAGCAGAAGACGGGCAGCGAAGACGATGGCTGGACGGACGGTGGCTGCACAGACGCCTGGACAGACGGTGGCGGCAAGGAGGGTGGCAGCAAGGCGGGAGGCAGCAAGGAGGGTGGCAGTACGAAAGGAGGTGGCGGGAAGAGCGGCAGCGGGAAGGGAGACGGCGGAAAGGGTGGCGGCGGAAAGGGAGGCGACGGGAAGGGCGGGAAGGGCGGCGGCGGGAAAGGGGGAGCCAAATACATTTTATCTTTTCATTAAAATTATAAATAATACACTGCGAAAATTTTATTGAAGAGATTCCCATACTCATATAGTAATTTTGTGATATACTTCCAATATTCCGATCGTTCCTATACTTTATACCAAATATCACTATGAATATAGGAATGTCTTTCCTTTATTCATGGAAAATTATGTATGTTCATGGTAACATTTGGTATAAAGTGTTAGAGTTGTTCTTAGACTTTACCTGGAAATAGGCTAAGGGATAAGGCTACAAGCAAAGAGAAACAGAGTAGTCGCTTTATATCCCCTCTCCTCTCTCCTTGCTTGTAGCCGGTAATTGTTCTATGAATTCAAAGTCAGTCGGCCATAGGCACTTGTAACAGAAAGTCGGTATTCAGATACATTAGTCAAAGAAGGAGAAGTTATAAAAATAAAGAAGCAACAGTCTAGTTCAAAGTAACCCGTGTAGTACGAAATCATTTTTCCTCACACAATCCACACCTAATCCCAACAGGTTATGGGCCCAGGATACGTTTTGTGAGGAAGAATAGCGAGAGACGCGTGTTAGGCATAGCAGGCGGTATCGTGTGTCGGGACATCTTGTTCAATTATTTCCGCGAGTGCGAAGTTCGGGTCGCGATTGTTAAGTGAAAATGCCGGACGATTTTTCGGCGAGACACGTGACAAAATTCGATGGGACCAACTTCCAAGGGTGGAAATTCCAGGTGAATGCGGTGTTTATCGCTCATGAGCTACATGATGTGGTAACAGGAGCGAGGACCATGCCGGCAAATCGGGAGTCCGCTGAAGCCAAAGCGTGGGTACGTGATAACGCGAAAGCGATGTATCTCATTTCGTCAGCAATGGAGTACTCACAAATGGAACCTCTGCTGATCTGCAAATCGGCTAAAGAGATGTGGGACAAGCTAGCTACGATACATGAACAAAAATCAGCCTCCAATAAACTTCTGCTCACACAAAAATTTCATGAATATCGGATGGGTGCTACGGACTCTGTCGTGCAACATGTGGCCAAGGTCCAGAACATGGCGAGACAACTTATAGATCTCGGTGAAAATGTGTCGGACCTGACCATCATGGCGAAAATTCTCGCAAGCTTAACGCCAAAATTCAGCAACCTTCAGACAGCCTGGGACAGTGTTGATCCTGAAAGACAAACTGTTGAGAACCTATAGGAAAGGTTAATAAAAGAAGAGGGTCGGTTAACTGCTGAAGGAGAAGAAGCGACAGCGTTAGCAGCAACTACAAGGAAAGGTGGCTTCGATTCAAAAAGGAAAAACAATAGGAGACAACGTAAGGACAAGAAAGACGTTGAGTGTTTTTGTTGTCAAGAAAAGGGGCACTACGCAAGCAGGTGTCCGAAACGCAAACAGGACAAAGTTCAAGGGAACAGAGGTGATACAAGTGATTGCGCGTTCGTGGCCACGTGCTCGGAGAAAGTCGGTAACGATCAGGCGAACAGTCGATACAAGGAACCAACCGCTGAACAAGTGAAACAGTTGTTGGATGTCGACACGCGAGATGTCTGGTATACCGACAGCGGCGCGTCAGCGTACATAACGTACCGACGTGAATGGTTCACGGATTACCATTCGAGCAGGAATGGAGGTACGATATCGCTAGGCGATAATGGAGTGTGTGATGTGATCGGTCGGGGGACAGTCGTTATTGAAAAACTCGTGAACGGTGTGTGGCAGGAGGCGCGCATTGAGAACGTTCTGCACGTGCCAGACGTTCGAAAGAACCTGTTCTCAGTCGGGGTTTGCACAACAAAAGGTCTTGAAGTGAAGTTCAAAGACGAGTATGTGAAGTTAGTGCGCGGTAATAGAGTCGTTGCAACTGGAGTAAAGCAGTCAAACGAAATATGTCGAATGTTCTTTCGCGTAAAGAATTCGCGAATCGGAAACGAAGCAAATGTGTCCACGACCAGCTTAAGGGTCTGGCATGAGCGCTTAGGACATTTGAATAAACGTGCACTAAGTGAACTAACGAAACGAGGGTTAGTGGAAGGTGTCAAAGTGACAGACACCAGTGACTTCTTTTGTGAATCATGTCAACTAGGCAAGTCACACAGACTACCCTTCAATAAGAAAAACAAACAGGTACACACGAAACCTGGAGAATTCGTGCATAGTGACGTGTGCGGGCCTATGTCAGAAACGTCTCCCGGAGGCGCGCGTTTCTTCGTGACTTTTAAAGACGATGCGTCAGGATTCAGACATGTTTATTTTATGAAACATAAATCGGACGCGGTGGATCGTTTCAAAGAGTACGAGCGCATGGTGGCGAACAAATTTGGACAACAAATGAAAACGCTACGGACCGACAATGGCCGGGAATATTGCAATGAGAACATGAAGCAATATTTGGCGTCGCGAGGTATCAGGTTCGAGAATACTGCTCCGTATACGCCTGAACAAAATGGAAAGGCCGAACGGGATAACAGGACAATAGTCGAGTCGGCACGAACCATGCTCCATGAGAAGAAGCTACCGTTGACGCTTTGGGCGGAAGCCGTCAACACCGCCGTATATCTGTTAAACCGGGTTCAGGTGGTAGGAGAGAACGGAAACAAGACCTCGTACGAAATCTGGAATGGAAAGAAACCAGATCTCCGCCATGTAAAGGTTTTTGGCTCGGAAGCATTCATGCATGTGCCAAAACAGTTTACAAAGAAATTCGACGTCAGAGCAAAGAAAGTGATTCTAGTTGGGTACCAAGCGGAATCTGCGAACTATCGTTTGTACAATCCCGATACGAAGACTGTAAGTGTGTCGAGAGACGTCGTCTTTCATGAAGAGCTTGTCACAGCAGAACTTCCGAAGAATGAACCAGAAGAAAGAGAGATAACTCTACCTAAAGGAGACGACAACGTAGAAGAGGATCAGGGTGCTGAACCAGGTGACGAAGAACAAATTCTCCAAGATGCAGAAGAGGATGAATTTCGGACGCCACCGCCAATGGATTCTCGACACCTTAGAGATCGGTCGTCGATAAAGAAGCCAATAAGGTACGAGGTAAACTTAACCGAGTATAATGTTCCCGAAAGTTTCCAGGAAGCCGTAAACGGAAAGGACTCCGTCAAGTGGCTCAAAGCCATCAGCGAGGAGCTGAAGGCACACGAAAGAAGTGGAACATGGACGGTTGTACCCAGAAATCCAGAGAAACAAACAGTAGACTCCAAGTGGGTTTTTAAAGAGCCGAGAGACGTCACAGGCAATCGCGGCGGAAGTGCTTTTTGATTGGGTCAGCCGAGTCGAAATCATATATATATATATATATATACGACTTTGTTAAGTTTTTTAATTTTAATGTTGATAAAACCAAAACAAAGACTTAGAAAGAATAACAAAAATATATAAACTATGCTTTGGTTACAATCACAAGTTTGACATTGACTAGTAATACATAGGTATAGTTCAGATGATGCTACGACGCGACGGTACCGAAGACCTTTCTTCGTTCAGTCGTTACGCTAACGAATTCTTTCATCACGTCGTTCAAACAGAGGTTTTTGGTGTATTCGTCATGTATGTGCAGGAGCAGCAAATGTGTCAGTCGCTTCTGACTCATAGTAGAACGAAGACGTGTTTTAAGTCTTGTCAAGGCACTGAATGACCGCTCAGGAGTCGTGGAACAAGCAGGTACGGTCAACAACAGCAGTGTTAAACGTTCTATTTGGTCCAGAAGTTTTCGTGTAGTCGTTGGTAACGCCTGCAGACTCTCTGCTATTTCCACAACGGTTTTGGCATCATCTTCGATCACTGATGGAAGCAGTACCAACTGAGCATCAAGCCGGTCCACGTCAAAATCTGTTCGATGAATTCCAAGGGCGTCCGCTAGCTCGTTATTAGTCAGCCTGGTGGATCTCTGAAGAAGTATGGCTTCCAGACGCACTAACTGATCCATGTTTGGCTGTTGGAAACGTCGATGCAATTCAGCTTTCATCAAGTCCAGAACTGCAACGTAATCCTTACGTAATAAACTTTTCTGATCTAGTTGGGTAGCTGGCACTGGACTTGAAGTTTGTTCCAACCTTCGCGGAGGATGTCTTGACCTTTCGGGCAGTCTCTCTCCCATCTTCAACTCCAGTTCTTCTGCACGAGCCTGCGTGTACTCCCATGCCTCGTTGAAATTATGGGACCCCATTTCATTCAATGTACCGTGTAAGGCCTGTGCACTGTGCTTTGCACCCGATGCAGTATATGCCGGACTCTGAAGAGCTCTAGCTAGTTCTTCACAGGGACCGAAAACGGAGATAGACAGCTGCAGTGCGACGAGTGTTTTAAATTTGTACATCTTCGCACGAAACCCACGAAGTGTAGCCTTTCTTTGATCGGTGATATTAGAAGAAGAGTCAGAGAGGATCGCAGTCAGTGTATCCCTGATGCGACTGTAATTCTCTAGAAATCTCCTCATCGCTTTGACACGTACGGTCCATCGCGTTGGACACAGTGGAATGATATTTGTGACAACTTCCGCTGCGTTCTCTTGATCTTGCGAACACGGGCGTACGACGATGTTTAAATAGATTGCTCTTCGCTTTGCGGATTCTAGAATGGCATTTGATACTTCTCTAATCAATGCCAGGGTATCACAGAGCAGATCGCATTTTCTGGCTGTTTCCTGCAATACCAAATCCAGTGAATGATTCGAGCAATGAATAAATAGCGATTTTGGTTGTAGATCGCTTAATCTCTTTTGTACGCCAGTGAGTCGTCCAGACATCGTTGCAGCCCCGTCGAAACAATGTCCTCTCAAGTTATCCGTGCCCAGATTCAATGCTATGAGCATAGTTTGAATTGTCTTAAATAACGTCTCAGCAGTAACGTCTGGAGGGTTGAACATACCCAAGAATAGCTCTCGAATTTTTAGGGTTACGGGGTCAACGTATCGTGCGCTTAAACAAAACTGTTCCTGTCCAGATATGTCGGTAGTGCCGTCTGCCATTATTGAAAAGAAAGGGCTGGTCTGAATATCTCGCACTAATTGGCGCTGTACGGAATGGGCCATTATTTGAATGATCTCATTTTGTATGTCATGGCTGATCCAATTATCCCTCTTCTGCAACCACGACTTCAGCACTGGCACGTCCATAGACCGCTCTTCGAGGAGCTGAAGGAGATTCCCTCCGTCATGTGCGTGGCCTCGAATTGCTTGACCTGACCGTGCAAGATAGCGTAGAGAGCTGATAACGGTTCGGATCGCGATTTGTGCATTTTCCTGCTGTTGCTGCAACTCTTTACTAAGAAGACCCACGACGTTTGGACCTTGCTTCCGTTGGACGAGGAACTGACAGGAATCCACATGCTGATCGCTAGCTTCATGAATAGTGAATTTACTGATTGCTTTTATCCAATTCTTAAACCCTGTCACGGCAAACGCAGTTTCGTAGCCACGGCCACTCTTCTTTCTTCCTAAATAGCGGGCCTGATGGCATAGGAAGCATAAAACACAATCCTTGTCTTCGACATAATGCAGCCATGTGAACTTCGCAAACCAACTACTCTGACAAGATCTGTTTTTATTTCTTTTCGGAAATTTGTAAGTAGTCGGAGGCACGTTCTGTGTTGTAAATGGTCCCAATTTATTAGCATCATCATGCACATTTGCTTCTGGGACGTGTGCTTCGTCGTTGGCTTCCTCGTTAGCTTCCTCCTCAGCTATCTCCTCGGGAAAAGTCTGCTGATGTGGTGGGATTGTCAATTCATCTTGAAAAAAAAATTGTCGGATGTGACAAGGACTCTTATCACTGACTTGGGAGTGCTCTCCTATTTGAAATAATTCAAAAAGAGACGATACCACGATATTTCGTCATTATATTCAAAGGGCTAATGTGAAGATAATGTCCTAGGTGACGGAGCAATTAAATGAATGATGATTCACGAGAAATTGTTCCAAATACACATCTGATACAAAGTGTACGAAGTTATAAGAAATACTCAAGATTGTATCAGAATGTGTGAATGGATTGGTGGATGCACGATCATAAACATGAATGACATAGTTCAAAAACGTAATTACTGATACTCATAAAAAGTATAATTGGTGTTCACATGCATTGGAGATAAAACTTTGAATTATATTTTTTTTTTCACACGTTGAATCACTTACCTTCGTCATTGGGCTTCAATTTCTTTTGAAAGAAATTCGTAATTTTTTTTGAAGATCCGATACTGTGGCTATTCCGTTTCATTGCACATACAAACACGATACTAACTCTATATTATTACAACACCAACTCTTTCAACACATATAGTAGCCCGAGAGGACAAGAAATGAATTTTATTCAAACAAATGCATATCGGCACCAGCTACTCATTCGAACCTCTTGCGGAGTCCTGCGCCACAGTAGGCGGCGGCGACAAATCGAACTTCTAACAGCGGCGCGAAGTTCAAGTGTACCAAAGGTTATAACGCCTCCGAATTGGTGATTCTAGCCTCACCCGTGGTATCCAGATAGCCAATTTAGAGCAGTGGGAGAATATCAATATTTTTATTTTTGATTTTGATGAGAATTCGAACAAAAAAAAATTTGATTGGAATGACATTGGTGGCTTCCGGTCGGGGGAGCTAGGCTCCTCCAATCAAATCATTGAGGGAGCTTTAGCTCCCCCGGAACCCCACTTCCGCCGGCACTGGTCACAGGAGAAGTGTACCGTTCCAAGGCGAGACTATGCGCCAGAGGTTTTCAACAACAACAAGGAATCGACTATACAGACACTTTTTCCCCAGTAGTAAGGTACGATTCACTACGCGTACTATTGGCACTCATCACAGAAGAGGATCTTGAGTTGATACAGTTCGACGTACGCACTGCGTTTCTTTATGGTGAGCTTGAGGAGGAAATTCACATGGAGATTCCAGAGGGTGTGATCGTCAGTGACCGTGAGAGTGAAAGTGCAAATCTGGTATGCCGGTTAAACAAATCGTTGTATGGGTTAAAACAGTCACCTCGGTGCTGGAACTTAAAGTTTTGTGAATTTCTAAGGCTACTTAATCTTAAGGAAACAGAGGCCGACAAATGTGTTTTCTTCGGTCATTATCAGGGTTTCGAGATATATCTAGCATTATTCGTAGATGATGGTATAATAGCATGTAAGTCGAAGAAAGTTCTCGAGTCAATCACAGCTAAGTTGAGCAATGAATTCGATATCACTCTGGGAGATGGTAGTAGTTTTGTCGGGCTGCAAATATGTCGAGATAGAGTTCGAAAAACAATGTTCATACACCAGAGTGCATATGTGAAGCGATTACTCGAGAAATTTCGCATGAACGAAGCAAAGGCAGTTAGTGTACCTGCCGATCCACATACAATATTATATCCTAAGGAAGAGAATGATCAGAATGAGTGCAGTGTGCCTTACCGAGAAGCTGTCGGGTCTTTGATGTTTTTAGCTATAGTAACAAGACCAGACATTGCTTACGCAGTGAATAAGGCAAGCAAATTTCTAAATAAGTTCGATTTGAATCATTGGCATGCAGTAAAGAGAATCTTTTCTTATTTAGTAGGTACAGTAAACTTAGGAATAGAATATAGAAGCGGCGGAAGCGAGTCTCAGCTAGTCGGCTATTCCGACGCGGATTATGCGAGCGATGTAGAGACCAGAAGGTCAACTACAGGCTATATATTTTGTCTTGCAAATGGACCAGTAACCTGGTCGTCACAGCGCCAACGTATAGTGACGCTAAGTACGACCGAGGCGGAATATGTTGCAGCCTCTGCTGCTGCAAAAGAAATCGTTTGGTTAAAAAAAATTGTTAAATGGAATCGGACGTCAATGTGAAAGAAACACTGTATTATATGTTGATAATCAGAGCGCCATAAAACTCGCGAAAAATCCCGAGTATCATAAAAGAACAAAACATATTGACATTCGATATCATTACCTTCGAGAGAAATGTGAAGAACGTGAAATACAAGTACAGTATATCCCGTCAGAGTTTCAAAAGGCGGATATTCTGACCAAAGCGTTACCTAAGCAGCGCTTTAACTATTTATGCAACAATATAGGTTTATGTAAAAGAGAGGTCAAGTACTAAAGAACGGCGGAAGTGTTAGAGTTGTTCTTAGACTTTACCTGGAAATAGGCTAAGGGATAAGGCTACAAGCAAAGAGAAACAGAGTAGTCGCTTTATATCCCCTCTCCTCTCTCCTTGCTTGTAGCCGGTAATTGTTCTATGAATTCAAAGTCAGTCGGCCATAGGCACTTGTAACAGAAAGTCGGTATTTAGATACATTAGTCAAAGAAGGAGAAGTTATAAAAATAAAGAAGCAACAGTCTAGTTCAAAGTAACCCGTGTAGTACGAAATCATTTTTCCTCACACAATCCACACCTAATCCCAACATAAAGTATAGGAATGATCGGCATATTGGAAGTATATTACAAAATTACTGTATAAGTATGGGAATCTCTCCAATAAAATAATGCAATGTAATAATACAAAAGTAAAAATATACACAGTAAAAAATTTTTTGTAAAATTTAACACAAAAGCTTGTGTTGACCACTTTTTTAACACAAAATTTGTGTTATTTCAACACAATCAGTTTATGTCAAAAAAGTAACACAGCTTTATGTTAAAACTAACACAAAAGTAACACTTTCTAAATGTTACTCTCAAATCAACACAAAATTTCAACATAGTTTTGTGTTAGTTTCAACATAAAGCTGTGTTACTTTTTTGACATAAACTGATTGTGTTGAAATAACACAAATTTTGTGTTAAAAAAGTGGTTAACACAAGCTTTTGTGTTAAATTTTATAAAAAATTTTTTACTGTGTAAAATATAAATATAAATAAATATGAATAAAATAAATAAATGAATAAAATGAAATACAAATTAAAAAAACAATATATATTATTTTAGCTATTTTTAGAATTAAAAAAATCATAAAAATACACGTTACATGTCTCTTTTATTTATTTCACCCAATTACAAGCCTCGAGAACAAGTGCAAAAGGTACGGTGCTCTCGTGGATTCTTTGTGGATTATTTTATACGGACTCTGCCACATGAATCTGTTTACGATCTCAGCTGTTGAGCCTAGTTTGTGCTATAACTTCTTACCGCCGAAACGAATTGTCCGAAGTTCGTAATATTCGCTACTGAAAAAGTATACAGGAAAGATACGGGTATGGTTTCTACTCAGTCACAGCCAACTCGGCACACTCCAGGTTCTTCGTTTATTGTACTCCTTTACCTGAAAAATAAATGACTCTTCTACCCAAGCAATGAAAATGCACAGAGCTATATTGCTGGTAGTGTATTACCAATTTTTCGTTACATCACAACCTCCATTAGAAAAATCACTCGTAATACATAGCGGTGTAAATATTAAAAAAAAAATTGCTTGCTAAAATTTAGAAAAAAGGTATTGACTTCTCAGAATTAAAAGACTAAAACTAAAATGGTGCAAGTGACCGAATGACTGATAAGGAACAGGAGGTTTATTTCGAATTTTTATGCTCCACAAGTTGTTTTAGAATCAAAAAAAAGTACTACTAATTTTCACATGATGTTTTCACGATTCGTGAACGTCAATTATCGGCTACTCAAGTAATCACGAGTATTTCCAGGAAACGCCACGAGGAGGCTAATTGACAATGTCTCCCATAAGATTTCATTCATGTCGAACATTTCGGTCATCTCGGCGAGCAAGGTGCCAAACTTACTTGTCGTTCGATCCGCGTCCGAAGAGCTGCGAACTGTAACTTGTTCGACCCGCGTCCGAAGAGCGGCTAACTGTCAACTGTCACTTGTTCGTCCCGCGTCCGAAGAGCGGCGAACTGTCAACAGTCACTTGTTCGTCCCGCGTCCGAAGAGCGGCGAACTGTCAACTGTGACTTGTTCGACCCGCGTCCGAAGAGCGGCGAACTGTCTACTGCCACTTGTTCGTCCCACGTCCGAAGAGCGGCGAACTGTCAACTGTGACTTGTTCGACCCGCGTCCGAAGAGCGGCGAACTGTCTACTGTCACTTGTTCGTCCCACGTCCGAAGAGCGGCGAACTGTGACTTGTTGGATCCGCGTTCGAAGAGCAGCGAACTGTTTTACTAACAGATCCGAGTAATAGAGCATAACGCGAAACAATTCTTCACGCAATTATTAGAAATCTGTTCAGTTTGTAAACTGCACCGATGCGCTGTGAACTACACGGAGAGAAATTTATTGTGAAAACGATCAGAAAAGTATGGTAGTTTCAGGACAGACCGAAAAAATGTGGAAATCCACCATATTTATAGCCATTGATGCCATGAAAATTTGTTGTTAGTTACAATACTGTATCGTAGAAGCTCTATATGAAAAATCTACGATGCAACATGGTGAAACGTTCCAAGAGAAGTATGTATTCCATTACTGAAATGCCTGTCAGAATATACAGAACATTTTCGTAGCCTCTCCCATACCAATATGGTAGTATCAATAGAAGCGACGTGTGCCAAACATTATTTGGTATTCACCTAGATGCTTCTGTTACTTTCATCATACCACATAGGTTCTGTTCTATAATTTCTGAGAGGTATTCCTAACTTATATTCAACGCGCCCTTATACCAGTATTGTAGACTGAAAATGTGCACAGCGATACGGCTGATGGAGGGGGAAAGACTCTGAGCGCTCTAAGTTCCTTCTCCTGCCCTATGCGCCCGTTCAAGAAGAAGAAGAAAGCAAAGAAAACAGAATGAAGAAAGAAAAATAATTCGATAATTAGTTCATATCTGGCTACTACCATAGGTAAGTATCGTCTTACAATTATTTTTATTTTGTCAAAATTTCCCTTCTCACAATGGACCGGAGAAATTGTTGCGTGTGACTGAATGCGCGGGCCGACCTAACCTAAGACTAACTAATCGAATCCTTACAACGGAAGTTTGCCCTTGTTGATTGAATATATTTTTACAAAATGGATCCGACACAACAATGATATAATTAAATTCCACGGTATAATACTGCTGCCCACAGAAGAAGGAGCAGAATTTTATCTCGTTGATTGGACCAATTTCACAATTGTTACAAGAAGGCTGCTGGACTGCTACTTTGATGAGCATTATCAAGCGTACGTAATTCGCTAAATCAGAATTGTTTCAATTTGCAGTGCTTGTCTGAAGAAGATTTAGAGCCATCAGTACTTACACATGGCAATAAATTGGGCAACGGATTTTATTACATTTTACAAAAAAATAGATGTAATATAAAACATTAGGACTGTGATATAATCACTTTTTACTATAATAAACGGAAACTCGAGTAACACCATAAATCCTGTTCATTATCCAACGATAGTTATTATTCATATTATTTTTAAGATCACCTAAATATTTAGAATAAGTAAAAAACTTGAAAACTAATATAAATTGTCCGTTCCAAATAGTAACGTAATTCATACTTTATTTTTTTTTTTACAGCTATACAGTATCGAAGTTCATGTGATGTTCATTGTCTTATTGTTTATATCCGTGTGAGGTATAATTTCTTGAATTTGCCAGCATCTTCTGTTGAAAATTCGATTGAATCACAGAAATCGAAATTCACGCATTCAATATCGTGTAATTGAAAGTTCACAACACTCGTGTTCAGATTTATGATATGTAATTGAATACATCGATTACGATTTCTGTGATTATATCACTTTTTTTATCGCAATGTGCAGGCAAATTTAGAAACCTAAACTTGATACTGATGTGATAAGTAAAACGATGCGTATCATACTGACTTTGATACTGTATGGCGGAGTCTCCAATAAAAATCGAGAAAGCTCCAATACTACCATTTAAACTTGCTGTAAAGGTATACGTATAAATTCAATAAGCTTTACAGTAGGTACTGCTATGCAAGATATTTTTGAATCTCCAACGCAGTTGCGCTGAACCTACAATACTGTATAAGAGCGATGACAAAAATATAAAGCACTACGCACTAAACGGTATACCCGATCTTACTATAAGTGGAAGCTCTCATACTGATTATTGTGAATCCTACGATATTTTCGGTCTGTCTTCAAACTACCATACTTTTATTGTTAAATGAACACGAACTTTCTGGTTGAATTGAGCATAGATTTCTCTCCGTGTACGCGCTTGGAAAGGCGGATAATTTTTTGCTCTGTATTATTTTGAAGAGATGATTTCGCAACACCATTACGTCCGTGGAGTATACATTATGAGATGGGTTTCCTCCCAAAGCTACCGTTGTAGCAAAAGCTGCCGAGAATACTCCACAGCTGAAATTATCCGGCTGTCTCTGGACTGCTGGAAAAGCGACATCCTCACGTTTCAGATTCGGGTAGCGGAAGGAAATGAACCTTTTTTCTTCTGCTACCAATGATTCATAGTCTTTACAGCTTAGGCTGTCATATACAAACAGGTTGGTTCCATCAAAATGAAAGCATCGCCAATGCCTGAATTCATTGCCACCGATAATGTGGATATCTTGCGATGTCCGCGAAGACTTGATGAACCGTGAATGTGTTAGCCAGAGCGAAGTTGCCGTGTCGAACTGGGACGTTTCCTTGACTACTGATAAAGACTGATCGATCGACGTATCATTCAGCAGTGAATTTTGTGACAACACATCTTTTCTAATCTCGTCAATTCCCACGTTTTTATTCACCAATTCCAGAACATCAATTTCCGCCTGGGTAGGACTGTTGGTGACATGCTCTTCTGATGCAACAACCCATGCAATGCCATGGTGGCGTTCCCTCGCAGCTTCAACGGGCGCGGCGGCCACGATCTCACGTGACTGTTGGTTCGAAGGCGTCGAATGTTGCCCGCCCTGGGGTAATACAACCCAATCATGTCCGTGATCAGAATAGCGCTTCCTTATTCTTATCGGCGGAACTCGTGATTTTTTCGAGGGTCGAAGAATTTCTTCATCCGAGGATGCTACGAACCAAGACACTCCTCTTCTGGAAGTACGTTTACCTAGTACCGTAGGCACCACTCTGGGTTCCTTTTCGGAAAAATTGGATTCCTCCTCCGTCGTAGTCGCGATCCAAGACTCTGAATCACTCGGATCAGTTCTGCTGAGCCTTAAAGGTGCAACTTTTTTGACTCGGTCGGAGCTCGTATTTTCCGATTCGCTTGCGGTGTCTGTGCTGAGCGCTTGGCGAAGTGAACCGTCCTCGTCAACTTTCCCAGCTGCTTTTATCGCTCTTGTACGCTGCGTGCTTCTTCCAGCTTCCGATTCCTGAAGAGCCCGCTGGTCCTTTAATTGCTTAGCTTCCAGAATATATTTCGGTTCACGGATGGGCATTCTGCGAGTGTACCGTGGGTCTATGATTTCCGGCAGCAAGCACTCCTTGTAAAATCGAGTTAGATAGGGTTCCATTCGGTTACTCCAGAATTCATCATCCCGTGATACTTTGACGTACGTAAGGCCCAAGGGCGTCCATACTGCGAAGTAGCATGTATCAGCGCGCGTTATATGCAACTGCCCCTGTACCTGGTAGTAATAGTGATGAGATGTGTTCATCTTCATTGGATAATTCTTGTCAAAGTAATTGGGTATCGCTGTGATGCGCTGTTTAATCGCATCTTCTGGGATGTAGGCTTGTGCAGTTTTAGGACATTTCACCTCAACGATAGTGTTATCGTCGATTATATCATCCGGACTGGCTCCCAAAAATGCGAGTTCTGGATCAATGAACAATCCACACGGCTTAACAGTAACAGGATTTCCTTCAACTGCTAATTTGTTCTGCAGTTCTTCGATGGCCTTGGTTTCGTTCGACCGACCCCATACCATACCAGGTGTGCTCTTCACGGATGGGTACAGTATGGACTGCACTGCAGCAGAACACGACGTATCCTCCCTCGTTCGGCAGACTCTACCGAAGTTCGAAGCTGTCAAAATCTTCCTTCGCACGGTTTGCCACAGTGCATTGTCGGCCTGCCCTCTCGTATTGATTTCGATTTCGGCACGATTCTTCTGATAGTCCAATGGTCGGCCTTGATGTAGTTCTGCGAGATCGTCGTATACGTAATCAGGCAAATCGGGCCTCGCTGCATTCGGACCATAGTTTTTATGCTGTCCTCGGCGTTCGTTGTTTTTATGACAAGAAAGTGCTCGTGATTCTTTTCGAGATTTCTTCATTGTCGCATTGTAGCGTACTTGACGCTGGCGCCGGATCTCTAGAACAGTTGCAATGTTCGGTGGCTGTTTTTTCTCGCTTCTGTGTAGCTCCGTCAGGATGTTCTGGGTATTGTGTTGCAGAACAGCGCCAGCACATCTTGCTTGAAAAGATCCCCTCTGGCTGAAGTTGATCCTTTTCCCACCGATCAATTTGCACACTAAGGCATTGAACGATTCTGCAATATTATTGGTAGCGCGATACAATAAGCTTTCGGCGTTTAAGCTTAAATATGTCACTGCCTCATCCAGCTGCACAAGAAGTCCTGCGTTTTCTAGGTCCCTGACGTCGTTGATTCCCTTTTCAGTAGTCTCTTCATTACAAAAACTGTTCAGCTCACGGCATTTCCTATGGTCACCGAAAACGTGGTACGGTGAGTTTAGGACGTCGTTTTTCAGGAGCTCAACCATGGTACTACCTGCGGGATCATCTTGTATATGCAACTGGCGATGCAGTATTGCCGCTTCAATTGCATTCCTGAATTTCAGCACGCTGTCGTTCACCAATTTCTTCTGCTTGGCAATTTTTCGCCCTTTTGTCTTGGCTACGTCTCTGATTTTTCTTGCCAAGTTGCGGAGCAAGTGGTTTACGCATTCCTTTCTTTCAACACGTATGCCGTACTTTGAATACGGGTCGTTGTCTACAATTGATTTGTAAACATTACTATCACCGTCTGCTATTAAAGTTTTGGATATCAGTCCGTGGGTTTCAATGCTCGTCTTGAAGCCTTCCAATAGCGCGTCGCTCTCCATTCCTGTGGATGCTTGGTCACGGCCCCAATTTTTAAAACAGACGTGATCTTTAGGTGTAATGTCTTGCCGTGCGGCCCGTTCACAAATATAGCAAAATTTATTGCGGACGCCGATGAAGACCACTTTCTGTGTATGATGGTCCACGATCGCACCAACACCAGACAGAGAATCATACTTACCTGTTTTGTACGACCGTTTCATCCAACCACAATCGGCTACAACGGTGATAAAGGAAATTTTCATGCCGTCGTGTATGACGAAATCCCCTCTTGCAAGTGCTAGTTTCTTAGCCATCTCGCCGGCCTGCAACATTTCAGTCACAGCCGCCTTCTCAAATGCCGCAGTCATCTCGCTGTCGGATTTCCTATATGTCCTCCGAGCCATGCAGGGAATACTCATGGAAGCAAAGAGTTGTTCCATCTGTGCAAGTCCTATTCCCGTGGCGATAGTCCCCGCGACAGCACTTCGATTAATATCCATCGCTTCTCCATCCTTGCGATCGGTCCAGATACTGTCCTCGAAATCGCACACCTGACACCGGAAGAAGATTTGCGTTTGCAAACCATGGCGTCGCGAATTCGTTTGTATCATCTCTCGAAACGTACAAATCGAAAGCGGATCATGGTTATCGAATTTATCATGGATCTGCTCCAGCATGTAAGTTACATCAACGATACAACGGCCTTCGATTACTTTATCTTCTTCGCGCAAAGAATCGGTAGATCGGTTTTCGGATTGATGTGAAAGCGACTCATCTCGCAGCTCTTTTCCGGACCGAGAGTTCGATTCAACCTGTAAACCGACCTCTGCCGTATGCTCGTGCTGCGCAGCGAATGCCACTTGTTTGTTCTGAACACGGGTTTTCAGTCTGACGGAGTAAGTGTAGTGAGAAAATATAACTTTTCTGTCCACAATTATGTACATTCGAGGAGTATTTTGATTACAAATCCCAGAAAACGAAACTGGATTGGCGAATCCGATTTTTTGAGATTCCGGATCGAGACGGATAGAAAATAACCGAAATTTACATCAATTGGAAATCTTATTAATTTGTTTCAATCCGTAATCTCGAAAAATCGGATTCGCCAATCCAGCTTCGTTTACTGGGATGTCATTACGCTAGGACTAAATTTCTACGAATTACGTAATGAGTATATGAAGCATTTTTCGTCAACTGGATCACCTTTTCCGGTCGACCTACCGGATATTCGTTACAATTTGCCGGTTTGTGGTACAACTTGAGAGTAGCTGCTGTGATTTTTTTTTTATTTTTAAAAAGCATCGTTCAAGATTCACCTATTTTTTTCTTTACATCAGTGAATCTCAGAAAATATTGATCGCTTAAGAAATTCAACGGGACATCAACATTCTAATTTTTCATCTACTTTCGAATGATGTAAGTCGTAATTTTCCCCACGCGAAAAGGTCGATTTTTCGAAAAACAAAGAAAAAGTTGGAATATTTTTCTCCCGCCGAAACACACCTTCGATTCCGGTACCAATTTTACAGGGTATTTGACATTGGATGAAGATTCTGAAAAATTCCCCGTGGCACCTACGATTCTTACGCAGTGCCGGCCTTAGCCTCCTTCGCGCCTTCGGGTGGTATGTTTCGCGCGCCCCCTTTGAAATCAGGAAATGCAAATATTCTATTAATTTTCAGATACAATAAAATGACAATTTATTATAAAGAACCCAAATTGTTTTATAAACCAAGTTCCATTATTTAATATCCGAAGTTGCCTTTTTGGCTTTTTTTTCTGCGAAATCTTTAATTAGAGCTGGAAAATCCAGATTCTCGGCGATATCGTTCTCGATCGATAGATTTCCGAAACTGGATAGTCTGTCTTGCAACATGGTAGACCACAGATAGTAGGGTGGCTCTTATTTGGGGGTCGGTGGGATTTGGCCCCGGCCGGTACTATTTTTAAGTGGGAATGAAATGATCAAATACAAAATCAAATTCATGTATATTCTGTAACGCAGTTTTCGCTCAGGCGAGGAAACCCGACGATTCCGCTTACAATTCGGCACCTTTCCGTGTTATAACTTACTGAATTACCAAAATGTTGGGCGCCAGACGCTGATGCGTCGTTTCGATACGATACCAGAACAAATTACATAAAGCCAAAAACTAACGGAAATGCGACGAGCTATAACTCGACTTGCTCAGATAACAAAGCCTTAGATAGAGAGGCAGGGTACACCATATAAAACAGGTTATTTCTTTGAGAATATTTGAGATCACATCAATCAATTATTTATTAACGAAATCAGATAAATTAACGAGATCAGTACAGAATTTGTTATTTTACTTAACGGTTTATTACCAACGATTCTCTAATTGATCGAACAGAATCTACGCAATTACGATACAGTTGAATCTCAGATGTGTGTCAGAGGTGACTCGATATAAAACAATTCAATTAGACTCCAGACTCGGTATCACAGAGCGATACATCGTACCCGAATGCAAAGTATAGTTCGTGACACACACTCAAAACAACGTATGAAGCTCAAGATTTTACTTAGGAAAATTGGTAACAACTATAAAAGATTAGCCGCGCTTGGCCATACGATTCACAACATCGAGATCTACTGATAAATAGAGACCACACGGTCGTTCGAAAGACGCGAATCACAGGTTCAACGATAACAGACGAAACTATAACATTATTTGATCTTGAACTAAATTCTGACGATATTATAACGATAGTCGTGATATTAAATTATCCAAAAACGATATTAAACTTTACTGAACCATACTAGATTTTACATACGGTGATAAATTATACGAAAGTGACCATAATTGACTCAATTAACAAATTATTAACAAACTTAACGATAACAAAATGAACTGTAACGCGAGGCCTAAGCCTTCGCGGCTATCTTCTCTCAGGGTACTCCAGGAAAGGTAATTTTCTACAGTATTTCATGCACAAGATAAATATAACATACTAAATCAGCAACAAAGCCATAAGCAATAAATTATAGCCAAAAAGCAGTAAAGATCTACGTAATTCAGCCAGACTCGAGGTTGTTCGATAAATTAATAGACTAAAGACGAAAGACGAGCTTCTTATCTCAATAGACAAAAACGAGCTTCATAGCTCAATAACCAAATTAATTAACAAGACTTTTATCCGAACTACCTTGCATCTTCACAGAAAGAATCACCTTACCTTAAGATGCTTCAACGTGTAACACAACACAACACTATTTTGATTAAACTCGATATACGATAGCTGGTGACGATAGATGAATTCAATGTGTACGATAGATGAAATACGATAAGTACGATAGATGCGATAGGTGAACTGATGCGTAGCGCAGACGGGAGCGAAGAAGTAGGCCGGATAGCCCGTGTGTCCGGCTTATATAGTCGGTATTTCCTTCCATCAGCTCATCCTTCGGATTTAGCGTGATAACGTGACATATTGGTATCCTAATTGGTTCGCGTAACGACAGTTTTTCCGAACGTAGAATAGGAGAAATCTATCTCACCCCTGCCGCAGCTAATACCGCTCCTATTCCCGCCTTCCTTTGAAATTCCCAGGCTATGAAACTACCATGGAGTCTCATTCGCCCGGCTACCCGATATTTCTCCTAGGTCCTGACCTCATTCGTCGATGCACAAGAAGATTGGTGGTAGCTTCGTGTTTCGGCATACTAGAGCTTCACCCACGAAGAAATTCGCTAGGTTGGAACGCTGATCCGGGGGTCGACTGGACCAACCACGGCCGCGATAACAGTTTTGGAGACAGCGTCGATAATATTTGCACTGGCTGCTTGCTCAATAGGTGGGAGGTTGTGCGGGTGCACCTGCACTTAACCCTGTACGCCACCCTCACAACAGCAGTGCACTTTCTTGTAGGCGGTAGCTTCTCCGGATGACGGGAGGATTTCGTTGTGCTTCTCGCACATCCCTATACGCCGTCAATCCGGTAGTTTGGAGGTAGTAGATTCTCCACCTGAGTGGAGGCGCTGACCTTCGGGTCGACTGGACCAGCCATGGTTTGCGCGCCGACAGATTCGTCCTTGACGATAGTGGAGGCTTCACGTTCGGTGGTCGATTTTCCATCCGTAGTTCCCACGACGACAGACGTCTCGTGGAATATCGAGCTCGAGATAACATAGTTTACAAAAAATAAAATAGTGTTAGTTATTCCTAATCATTTTTCATATAAACCCAACATTGTTGGGTAGAGCTTTCCCTCGTTTGCCGCCTGCTAGGTCCGCGCTATATGAACTTAATTTTTCATTTGTTTATTTTTTTACTACGTTAGAATCGTGAGTGTCTCTTAGGGATTTTTTCTCAAAATCTCGAGCCGATGCCAAATACCTTGTAAAATTGGTACCGGAATCGAAGGTGTGTTATGAGGGAAATTTTTTTTTTTTTTTTCAGCGAAGTCGACCTTTCCATGTCGGTACGATTATGACTGTAAATTGCAGATTTTTCATGTTTACATATTTTGCGGGCGTAAAGCTGTACTTCACGCCCATGGTACGGAAATAACTATTTTCTATTTCATGACCGCTCAGACGATGCCGAACATACGGATTTAATCCAATTTTTAGTATTTTTTCTGGAATATTTGGGGCTACATATATTGTTTTATATTACAATGTTCGCAAAAAAAGTTTTTTCAAGGTTTTCAGGTTAAAAAAAATTAAATGATAAAAATATTCAAAACTATTTTTATCGAAAAATATTTTTACCCTGCAGAATCGCAGTAGACAAATGCATGGGAATATAATTATAGAGTGAAGATAATCATATGTCCTCGGAAATGATATTTCGAAACAAAATACTACGTAATTGAAATTTTCTAACGTCAACATTCTTGTATGATCGAGAAACATAGCATTCCAATAACTATTTCGAAAGAACTTGAACTAATTGTACAATACATTCTCAAAAATTCCCTGAGTGACCTAGAAATTCCCTCAGATGTGTCGGATTTTCCCTGAAAAGAAAAATTCCCTGGGAATTCAGATGAAGAATAAGAATGTTGATGTTCCGACGAATTTTTTGAGCGTCTAATATTTTCTGAGATACACTAATGTAAACAAAATTTGGTAAATCCTAAACGTCTTTTTTTTTTCAAATTTCAAAAACATGTCAGAGCCCCCCTTGAGCAGTAACATACCGGCGAATTTAAAAAAATATCCGATAGGTCCACTGAAAAATTTGACCCAGCTGACAAAGAATGCTGCATATGAAAAGCCTAAGTGTAAGCTTAGAGAAAAACGGTCGAAAACAAGTGATCTTTTCGGAAAATTTCAGAATACAGAAAAAACTATGGCTCAAAGGAACTATTCGTGGAACTGCACTTGTATCGCAAACGTAAAATTGAACAAAAAAATGTAAGGCATTCGACACGACGAGAGAGCAGGTTAGAGCAATGTTATGCATCGTAAAGAAAAACAATGCAAAAATCGCAAATAAGTACTTACAATCGTTTTGTCACTGACTGCCGCTTTGCCAATGCACGAGGTTGTTTCACTCGGGACAATTTTCGTCCCATTTTCGTTAGCAGAAAGACACAATCACAATAGCACTCGATTATACGTATGAACAAAAACACGAACGATCCACGAAGTTCGTGGAAGGCAAAATTCTATACTGTAGAAAGCCAGTTATACACAGTGCGAGATTAATGTTAGATATTTTTCGTGGTTACTTGTTAATTGCTAGCAAGACTTTGTTTTTGTGACACAGTGTCACGCAGAAAACAACACTGATGTAACTCGCGCCACCTACGATACGCGCGCTGCCGGAACCACGCTGCTGATCTGTTTGTGGCCAGAGACATCGTAGACCAATCATTTTACGGTTGTAAATGACACTAATTGTGGAAGGCATGAAAAAAATGCTACGACGTAGCGATAGATGTAAATAATATACCGTACTGTTAGTGAAATCTAGTATTCACTCGTTTTCGAAGAAAAAAATTGAAAACTCGAAAACCCCGCCCAGGGCCATGTTGCTGTCAGGCGGAATCTAGGAAAAAAAACACTTGGAAAAAAAAGACCCGGAAAAAAAAGACTGGAAAAAAAAGACTTGGAAAAAAAAGACACGGAAAAAAAAGACCCGGAAAAAAAAGACTCGGAAAAAAAAGACCCGGAACTAAAAGACTCAAAATCAAATTATTGTTAAATTTCATTTTTTATTATTTTCGACAATCATCGCTAAATTGCCATGGATTTTAATCGTTGTAGTATACATGGGGTATCACATTATACAATATAATTCGGAGGTAAGTGTGTTTACATTTATGGTGAGATTCGTATAGATGTCATTGTTCAGGTTTGTTTTCGTTTTGATCGGTACTCATTGAGGCATTGTGGTGATAAAGGCCTCGGAATTATTCAGTTAGTCAAGTACATCGAAGGTGTACTAACCTGTTCTAACCTATTCTAACCTGTTCCAACCTATTCTAACCTTTCGGGAGCCACAGCCACCTTCTGAGTATTTCGCATGTGTGTGTGTGTGCGTAGGATTAGTGGGGTGGCCTAACCTATTCTAACCTGTTCTATCCTATTCTAACCTGTTCTAACCTATTCTAACCTTTCGGGAGCCACAGCCACCTTCTAAGTATTTCGCATGTGTGTGTGTGCGTAGGATTAGTGGGGTGGCCTAACCTATTCTAACCTGTTCTAACCTATTCTAACCTTTTGGGAGCCACAGCCACCTTCAGAGTATTTCGCATCTGTGTGTGTGTGTGTAGGATTAGTGGGGTGGTCTAACCTATTCTAACCTGTTCTAACCTATTCTAACCTTTAGGGAGCCACAGCCACCGGGTGGGTGGCTCGCCTCAGGTCACGCCGCTTCGCGTCGTGACCTGGGCTCACGATGAAGGAAAATCATCCCTCCCGCCTGGAGACCACCTAGCGGGCGGATTCTCGGGCGGGATTCAAAAAAGGCCTAACCTATTCTAACCTGTTCTCACCTATTTTTTAGCGGCAATTTAGCGATGATTGTCGAAAATAATAAAAAATAAAATTTAACAATAATTTGATTTTGAGTCTTTTAGTTCCGGGTCTTTTTTTTCCGAGTCTTTTTTTTCCGGGTCTTTTTTTTCCGTGTCTTTTTTTTCCAAGTCTTTTTTTTCCAGTCTTTTTTTTCCGGGTCTTTTTTTTCCAAGTCTTTTTTTTCCAAGTCTTTTTTTTTCCGCCAACCGTCAGGCGACAGAATAGCGTCGTATCGTAAGTGCGTTTTGCATCGCATCAAACGCATCGGATATCAACTCTAGATATATAGCGTCGCGGACTTTTTTTGTAGAGAATTCGACCTTCTACAAAAACGGTCCAGTCGACCTATGGTCTATTTGCCTTCATTTCAGCAGCGTTCCACACGAGAGGTACGGAAACGTGTTTTTTCGAGATTTTCTCGGGCTTTTAATTTTTTATGAAAAAACGAGTGAAAACTAGGTGTCACTAACGGTACGGTATATTATTTACGTCTATTGCTACATCGTAGTATTTTTTTCATGCTTCCCACAATTCGTGTGGTTCGAGGCCCTAAAATTGCATCAAGTGACTGGTCTATCGGGGCGAGAATCTCCCGCTTACAACGGTTACAAAAAAGTTTTCCTTCAAAGGAAATTATGGACTTTCGATTCGTTTGTTGACGGTGATGATTTTTCGAGCATACAGTTTCCTCTTTGAAATGCATTTTTACTATTAAATTTTCAGCCTAATCGTCATCAAGTTATTCGTTATTGAAAACACGAATGAAAAGTCAGTGGTTTCACACGATTTTATATAACAACATAAATACTTGTAACATAATGATTTTACGCGAGATTGAGGTATCGGATTCGAGAAGGGGATATATTTTTATTTCGTTCCGCAGGGGCTTGTCACTTCAACTCGCTCTGTATTACCCAATTTTTTGAATTTTTGAACAAAATTTGCAGCAATCGTATATTATAGTGTGTCACGATTGACTAAGAAAGGAAAAATTTAATATTGTTTTTTACAAGAAAGTTATTGATTAGTTTCCGAGACATTGCAGAAATCAGTTGTGTATATCTTCAAGCGTTTCGGAAGTCGAACGAATTTCGAGCGACCGAAAACTTCCAGTGGGAAAGTTGTTCGTCAAGGTACAAATAAGTTTTCTGGAAAGTTTCACTTCGATCGAACGAATGGTTAAAAAATTGTCAATGTTTTATTTCATCACCGCCTGGCCGCCGCGCGCGTAGGTTACAGCGAGAGTATATTGGCAGCGACTCGCAGTTGGCCTAAGATGAAAAGTAATCGAGACTCTGTGGATATACAAAATCATAGTTTATTGTTTTTTTTTTAATATAAAGCAAAGATTTCTGTTGGATCCGTAGGGGGGAAGGAATTAGTTCTGGGTGTAAAGAAATAGACGCCTTTAGATATAGGAGTAATGTAATGTGTGTATTCATAGACGATCGGGATACAACTGACTTTTAGGTTTCTATCCTCGCGCCGATAGCTACACGGGAGATAATCCCGTATCGGCTTAAGGATTGTCTCCTCGAACATATTGTATATGCTAAATATCACGCATGCCTAACACTCCCCTTTGTAACAACAAAAAAATTTTTTTTTTTTTTTAATCTATATCCAATTGATAATCCTTTAAATATTCAGGCATCTTCCTATCTCTTAGAGGTCTACTAATTGGTGTGTTTTCACATTGTGCCGATGTACCCGGAACATTTTGTTCCTTTTGAACGTTTTTAATAATTTGTCCAGGAACTCGTTCTTTTGCATTTTCACTAGTGCAGTTTTTGTATAAAATTCTAGCTCTGCCTCTGCCTCTGCCCCTGCCTATACTTCTGTTGGGTTGAGTGTTTCCGGGAGTACTTACTGAAGAGCATATTGACGAGCTTGTGCTCTGAGAATTTGGACTCGAACTTGACAGTTCGTGATTGGTATTTTCTTCTTGCCGTATAAAAATTTGAATTTGTTCTTCAGGTGGTAAATAGTAATCGAATAGCTCGTCGCTATCATCGATATGCTCATTCGGTGTATCCTCTCCAATTTTACGTATTTGATCTACGTGGCGAACCCATTCTCTCTTATCATCTAACAATATTTTATAATGTAATTTACCAAGGCGATTATAAATTCTCCCAAACATCCATTTAATTTTACTCGCGTAATTTCGCGCAGCTACTCTCTCTCCCACTTTGAATTCAGTGGATTTCTTATTTTTATTTACATTTTCGTTCCCAATTTTGATTCTCTTGGGTTGTTCACTTTCGTTCGCACTATTTACGTTGTTTGGTTTCATTAAATCTAGTTTACATCTTATTTTGCGATTAAAGATTAATTCACTTGGCGATACTCCCGTACTCTTATGTGGCATAATTCTGTATTTGCCTAAAATTGTTTGCAATTCAGATTCCAAGTTTGTTGTGTTCGGAATTTTTGACAAAGCTACTTTTATCGTTTGGACGTATCGCTCGGCTTGCCCATTTGTAGCTGGGTGATAAGGAGCTGTCAATTTTTTACGTATTCCATTTTTTTTTAGAAATGCTTTAAACAATTGTGAAGTGAAATTTGTTCCATTATCCGACACAACAACCTTGGGTATTCCAAATTGCGCGAAGATCTGTTCACATTTTAGTATAACCGTTTCGCTGAGCATATTCTTTACAATATGTATTTCCGGCCACTTTGAAAAAGCGTCCACTAGAATGAAGTAAAGCTTGTTCAAATATGGTCCTGCGAAATCCATGTGTACGCGTTCGAAGGGCATTGCTGGCGGCTCCCAAATATGTTTTTCCGCCTTTGTCGGATTATTCCTACATTTTTGGCATTTTGCACAATTCTTTACCAATTCTTCAATGTCGTTATTTATTTGTGGCCACCAGCAGTGACCCCTGGCTAACCCTTTCATTTTCACTATTCCGAAATGTCCAACGTGTAATTCTTGTAGGACCTTTTTTTGTAGGGCTCTAGGAATTACAATTCTATGTCCACGTACGAGTATGTCTTGCTCAATTGAAGGCCTCGATGCTAAAAGGTCCTGAGCGCTCGGCTCGACTTTTTCCAGTGGAAAAATTACCGTCAATATGACCAATTTGCAAAGTCACCGAAATGATTTTTCAAAAATACCATCGTGTAGAGGATGAAAAAAGGCAACTTTTTTGTATTTACAGTTTTTTTCTAAATTCGTTATTTTTTCAGAAAAATGATGAAAACTAAAAAATCGCGAAGCTTGTTTGGACCACGTTTTTTAATCTTAACTCGCTCTAACTTCGACAAATAGCAACGGATCTTCTTGATTTTTGGCATGACATCGTGAAATACCCTACCGCTGCCGATAAAGCCATAAAAAGTTAATAATTATATATTTTTCATAAATAATTTAATTGTAAACAAGCGAACAACTTTTTATACGGTTATGTATGTTCGACGAGAAAAAGTGTGCTACAAAGTTTAAGCCTGGAAAAACTTTCAGCGAGACATTTCTTCATTAACATTAAAGGAAGTTTTTCAGAAAGTTTCAGATGGATTGAATAAAAATTGGCGAAGATACAGCGATTTTCCTAAAAGCAATCGATCCGCGTGGTCGAGCGCGTGGTCTTAACGCTTGAAGGTCTGCACGATGGTTGCATTACACAGGGTGCTACACACGTTTCGCTGTTGTTTGCCCTGTAAAGTTATTAAACGTTGACTAGATCAACATTTTTCAATGTGAAATGTTTTTTAAAAGAAGTTTTCACTTCCGTGAAATTGATTCTAGTATTGAAGTTAATCAATTCAATAGTAAATACAACCTTTGAAAATATGATTTCTGTAGGAATAATCAATTTAATAATGGTTAAAACTACACAACAAGTTTATAAACCAAATATTTTTGTTAATACATTAACAATAAACAATAACTAGTAGAGTGCACAAAAAACATATTCAATTGTTGTTTTCCTTTGATGTCTTCGTATTTTTTACTTTATTAGTTTTATTGCTTTTGTTTTGGCTTCTTTTTTTTATCACTTTTTACTTTTTCTTTCGAATTTTGTACCTTGGTAACTTTGGGTTTTTTTGGTAATTCGGTGTCTAATTTTCCTTTTTTTACGTTTTTCTTATCACATTTTATGAACGTTGCCTTTAAAAAATTCTCGCCAAACTGTTGTCCATCAGTAGTACAAAACTGTAACAGGTGTTTTAGGTCTTTTTCTTTTTCTTTTGATATCCCTACCTTTTCTGCTGATGTTACTTTTGACATGTCGACATCAAGACTGTTTGCTATTTTTATAGTAGTTACATTGCCATCGTAATCATAATGCAAATCAACCTGACCATTGGGAAAATAAACGATTCTGACGGCTTTGCTTATTTTAATTTCTTTTTTCGGCAAGTCTTTCTCATCTTTGGCAAACAGCTTTTCATAATCATTTATTAAACATTTTGAAACGTCGACCATTTCAAATGGAGGATTTCGTGAACTTTTTATTAGCTGCACATAATCATTTTCCGTTTCGATTCGTTCTTGCTTTTTTTTTTTATTGCCGTACAAACCAAAATTCCTATCACACTGGCAATACGAGTGACCTCTCACCGGAAAGAGCTGCTGTATTTCAAGCTGTAGTTTGCAAGATAAAAACGAAAAAAATTGTAAATCGGTGTAGTTTCGATTTTGGCCTCCCGCAGCATCAGAAAACAGAAATATTTTGTCGAAGTAATGTAGCATTAATTCTTTATTTATAGCGTATTCCACCATGTTGCATACGCTGTTTGCACCTTTCTTTAATACGCCTTCAAGGAAATAAAACATATAACTATTGTCACTGTCAAAAATATGTACATTGAATATATATAACCAGATTAATCGTCGAAAAAATTGAGAGTTGACTGGAATTTTCGGTATAGGTAAGTTTTGACCAAAATCAAACTCGCATTTGAGTACATTGGCAGTAGACATCATTGAAGTTTTTAACTTTCTATATTTTTCTACTTGTATCAGATGTTGTCGATACTCAGTTTCTCGGCCTTTGTTAGTTTCATATGTGTAACATAGATCACAAACATCGGTACGTGGCATGCCAATAGAAAAGTTCACATGATGATTAAAATAATTAAAATACGTCGTCTTATCAATTGGAATATTTTTATCTCCCGTCACACTTGCATAATAGTCTAAAAACAAATCATAAAGCGATTGCAGTGTTAATGATTTATCTTGAAAGTAGTTGAGCTTCGAATCTTCTCTCGAATAATGTGACTCTGAATGCGGAAGACTTTTGCAATGTGCAAGAATTAGAGTTTTGACATTTTCAGTCAATTTTACGATGTGATTTTCGTGTCTACCCCTTTTATCGGCCATCGTATCGCCACTCATTATTTTTTTTTGTACTACTTTTATTTTTCGTTCTCCGATTTGGAAAAGACTGCAAATAAATTTTCGACAAACTACCATACTAGTGCCTTTATAACGACAATGATATTGCCATTGTAAGCATTTAAGTTCTTGCGTGACTTCTTTTTTTTCCATCATATTTTCTAATAAAGTATTTTGCACTTGCATATCTCCACAGTTCCAATATTTCTCAAATATACCTTTTTGCCATTCACGATCTACTTTTTCAAAACATTTTCGAGGGCAACAATTTTTAACTTCAATGAACGTTTTTGCAAGTACTTTCTTTCCAGTAGACGATTCATATTCTAGTCCCTATATAAATAAAATTCAAAACCATTAGTTCATACGTAAGTTAGGGCCCACCCCTAGTCGCCCACCTCCTTTTGGTCGAAATGTGTCACATTTCGATTATTATCCGAGCCTAGGCGTCAAAAACGCAAAAAAGGCCAACGCTGCGCAAATTCAAATTCAATTCCGAACACATACGTCCACAAAAATGTTCGTTTCATGTAAAAATAGAGTCTACAGATGGTTTTTACATTATTCCAATGTTTTCAAATTCGATTTCCTCGGCGAATTACGTAGAAACCGGCGTTTTTGACGCCTGGGCTCAGATAATAATCGAAATATGATACATTTCGACCAAAAGAAGGTGTGCGACTAGGGATGGGCCTTAATATTTTTAGTTTGACGTTAAATAGTTAGAGCTTATTTCCCAAACGTTTTTTTTTTTCGATTTAAAAAATAATATATTCGTAGCACCAAGTTTTTTTTAAACACAAATGAGATAAAGTAATAAAATATCAATGCACGCAATATATGCATAAACAAAGTACCTAACCTTGATTTCGAGCCCAATTTATTTATTTACATAATGTTAATCTGCAACACAAATATTCTTAAATATTCGGTCTCGACTATGGATTACAATTTTCAGATTTGTACACGTTTTAATATTCATATCTGCGATAGAAATATTGTTTCGATATCATACTTCACAACATTTTGCTTACCTTATTTTTTAAACTTTTAGCGATATTTCTCTTCCATGCAGGCTCATTTCTAATTCTTTTACGTCCTATGTTGCTTGACATTATGCTCAAAATTGTTCAGTAAATCTTTTATAAATATAAAAACGAATAAAATAAATGTAGCTTGCAGACGAGTAAGAAAAACGGTACGACGATTTGGACGCAAGACGATATCTATTTTGTATTGTTTATAGTCCGGTCAAAGTAGACATAAAAATAGTCATCAAATAACAAAAATTGGGGGGAAGCCGAATTTTGGTGGAGACCTTGGGTTCACCATCAGAAATAAAGTGTCAAAAATCCCCATCGATCCCATGTGTGCTAAAAAAGTTATGAGGGGTCAAAGGTCAAAATTTCAGGTTTTTTGGATTTTTCTCAAAAATGGTAAGTTTTATCAAAAAAGTACTTCAGACCAAAGTTGTAGATCTTAAAATTATCTACAAAAATGGTACTCATGATTTTTTTTCTAGGAATTACCATTCCTGAGATATCGCGATTCTAAGAGTCACGTTTTATGTTATAAGCACACATTTCCACGCCACCTGTGAGGTAGTGTACTCGACGCGTATGTGTACCTCTACGTACCTAGCCCCCCCACTTTCGCAAAAATAAAAAACCAAATATGGATAATTATGAGCTATTTATGAGCTCTCGGAATATTCGAGTCCCGATTTTTGAGCTCAAACCCTGGAGCAGGAATTCACGTTTTTGAGTGGGGGGGCTGAAAACATAAGTAGTCGGCCCCCCCACCCCTTATAAATAATCGAATTAAAACAAAAAAAATACGAGAATTATGAGCTATTTATGAGCTTTCGAATCGTATTTTTATTTATTTCTAAGGGGCGGGGGGGCCGACTACTTACGTTTTCAGCCCCCCCACTCAAAAACGTGAATTCCTGCTCCAGGGTTCGAGCTCAAAAATCGGGACTCGAATATTCCGAGAGCTCATAAATAGCTCATAATTATCCATATTTGGTTTTTTATTTTTGCGAAAGTGGGGGGCTAGGTACGTAGAGGTCGTATGTGTGCATATCACATAGAACGTGATTCTTAGAATCGCGATATCTCAGGAATAGTGATTCCTAGAAAAAAAATCATGAGTACCATTTTTGTAGATAATTTTAAGATCTACAACTTTGGTCTGAAGTACTTTTTTGATAAAACTTATCATTTTTGAGAAAAATCCAAAAAACCTGAAATTTTGACCTTTGACCCCTCATAACTTTTTTAGCACACATGGGATCGATGGGGATTTTTGACACTTTATTTCTGATGGTGAACCCAAGGTCTCCACCAAAATTCGGCTTCCCCCCAATTTTTGTTATTTCAGATGTCTACTTTGACCGGACTATTATTGTACTAGAGGTTATTTTCTAGTGTGGTTTTCAACTATTTCGTATCCCAAAATTATATGCTCTTTGTTCATTAGAATAACTACACTACGAATATATAGTTTTAAATAGCACCATTAAATAAAGTATCTACTTCTAAAAAGCAGCAGCAGAAAACAACCTGTGTAATGCAACCATCGTGCAGACCTTCAAGCGTTAAGACCACGCGCTCGACCACGCGGATCGATTGCTTTTAGGAAAATCGCTGTATCTTCGCCAATTTTTATTCAATCCATCTGAAACTTTCTGAAAAACTTCCTTTAATGTTAATGAAGAAATGTCTCGCTGAAAGTTTTTCCAGGCTTAAACTTTGTAGCACACTTTTTCTCGTCGAACATACATAACCGTATAAAAAGTTGTTCGCTTGTTTACAATTAAATTATTTATGAAAAATATATAATTATTAACTTTTTATGGCTTTATCGGCAGCCGTAGGGTATTTCACGATGTCATGCCAAAAATCAAGAAGATCCGTTGCTATTTGTCGAAGTTAGAGCGAGTTAAGATTAAAAAACGTGGTCCAAACAAGCTTCGCGATTTTTTAGTTTTCATCATTTTTCTGAAAAAATAACGAATTTAGAAAAAAACTGTAAATACAAAAAAGTTGCCTTTTTTCATCCTCTACACGATGGTATTTTTGAAAAATCATTTCGGTGACTTTGCAAATTGGTCATATTGACGGTAATTTTTCCACTGGAAAAAGTCGAGCCGAGCGCTCAGGACCTTTTAGCATCGAGGCCTTCAATTGTGAATTCACTTGAATCTATATTCCATGTGTCTTTCGCGGATAATATTTTACCTGCCTTAATGTTATTGAAAATTTGTAATAGTTTTTCATCGTTCTGCATTTCTTTTGCAATTTCGTGTGCTGTAACGGGCAAGGCATCAATGGTATCCGTGTAAAACACATCGATTACATCTGTAGTTTCATTTGAATTTGGTAACGGTAGTCTTGATAAACAATCCGCGTTGCTATTGTGTTCTGATCTACGATAGACAATCTCGTAATTAAATCCCCTTAAAAAAATTGCATAATGTTGCATTCTCAATGCACTGTAAATAGGTAGGCTTTTTGCGGGTGAAAAAATCTGCACCAGTGGACGGTGGTCCGTCACTAAGGTGAATTTATTTCCATAAAGATACTGGTAAAATTTTTTTACTCCAAACACAATAGCGTATGCTTCCTTGTCTATTTGACTGTATTTCACTTGCGTCTTATTAAAGGTACGCGATGTGAATTGTATAGGTTTTTCAGTACCGTCGAGCATTTTGTGTGACAGTACTGCCCCCACGCCGTAAGAACTGGCGTCTGTCGCTAAAACTAAAGGCAATTCTGAATCATAGAAAACTAAACATTTTTCGCTTTTAAACGCTAGCTTAGCCTTTGAGAATGCCTTTTCACATTCTTGCGACCAAATAAATTTTTTTCCTTTCTCTAGCAAAGCATTTAACGGTTTTAAAATCAAACTAGCATTTTCTATGAATCTATGATAATAATTAATCATTCCAACGAAAGCTCGTACTTCCGTGATATTTGTAGGTCGGGGCATACTTTCTATCGCCTCCATCTTTTTCTTTTCTTTATGTATCCCGTATTTATTAATTTCGTAACCGCAGTAATTTATTTGGTTGCAAAAGAAAATGCTCTTTTCTTTATTTATCATGATATTATGTTTGTCCAACCTTTTTAGAACTTCTTCTAATCTTTGTAAATGTTCCGCTTCAGTGGCTCCTGTAATGCCAATATCATCCATGAAAATCGCTATCCCGTCAATATCACCTAATACTTTTTCCATGTTCCTTTGCCAAATGGCGGGTGCCGAAGCAATTCCGTACATGAGTCTTTTACATTTGAATAACCCTTTGTGCGTATTTATTGTTAATATTTCAGCGCTTACTTCGTCTACTTCTAACTGCAAGTATGCTTGTTTAACATCAATCTTTGAAAAAATAACGGCCCCCGACATTTTGGCAAGTAATTCGTCAACATTTGGTAACGGGTGTTCATCAACAATCAAATTTGGGTTTACCGTGACGCTGTAGTCACCACAAATACGTACATTATTATTCTTTTTAAGTACTGGAACGATAGGTGTTGCAAATTTTGACGAATTAGTTTTTTCCAGTACTCCCTGTTCAACGAGGGAATTTAATTCTTTTTCTATTAGTGGAAGAAGTTTGAAAGGGACCGATCGCGGCTTCAAAAATACTGGTCTCGCGTCCTCTTTTAGGGTAATACTCGCTTGTAATCCCTTAATCTTTTGTAGGTTTGAACTAATCACATTTTTGTACTTTGAAAATAATCTATTCATACAGTCGTCGATTTTATTTACGTTAGTCCTATCGACCGATGGCAACAAATTGAATAAGGCATTATCGCCGTTGTTATCAATAAAATGTCTAATCCATTCACGTCCGAGTAGCGGTTCACGCTCCACGGGTGTAATGTATAAATTTAACTTATGCGACAAATTTTTGAAACTTACGTCTACTTCAACAAACCCTAAAACCTGGATCGTATTTTCGCAGTATGTAGTCAGTTTTAGACCTGACGGTTGTAGTTTCGTCCCTGGAAGTAGTTTTTCCCACTGGTTCTTACTCATCAACGTCACTGCAGCTCCGGAGTCGACTTCGATTTTTAAATCCTTATTGTTTACCATTAAGTTTACGTAGAACTTCTCTCGATATTCCCGATGTTCCAGCATGAAGATTTCGGCAACTTCATCGGAATCACTATCGAACTCCTCAATTTGATTTGTTGTGTTGATTTTTTCGAAACATACTTTTTCTAGATGCCCAGATTTATTGCAACTTCTGCACTGAACCTCTTTACTTAATTTGCACTTGGTCGCGATGTGTTGTTTTGAACCACATCTGTAACAGTAGTGTTTGTTTGCATTGTTTCTGCTTCTCGCTGTGTTATTTGGCCTTTGTTGTGAACTTGCACTACTTGCTTGACTGTTTCTGTGGGGTTTCCTTGTTGCAGACGTTTTTTTGTAAGCTTCGACATAATCCACAGTATCCGATTGTTTTTGAAAATTCATATCATTGTTTCCTTTGCTGTCAATTCCATGGCCAGCGCTGTTTGTACTGCCTTCTCGTATGTGAGGTCCTTTGTTTCCAAAAGTCTTGCTTGTATTTTTCTGTTTACCAGTCCGAACACAAACTGGTTGCGCAATGCTGTTTTCAGAAACGTTCCGAAATTACAAGTCTGGCTCAGCAAATTTAAGGAATTAGCGAATTCTTGTATACTCTCCCCTGCCTTCTGCCTGCGGCAGTTAAATTTGAAATTTTCGGCGATTTCGAGAGCTGCCGGCGCAAATAGTTCCTTCAGTTTGTTTTTAATTTGTATGTATGTTTGTGTGCCAATGTCTGTAGACCCTAGTGAATCACACAATTGATCATATGCTCTCGCACCGATGTAGTGTAGTAAGTATGGAGTTTTTGCTTCCTCCCGAACGTTCATTATTGTAAATGAATTTTCTAAACGTTCTAACCATCGTTCCCACCTACCGGTTCCTGGTGAGAACGGTTCAATTTGTAGGTGTCCTATGATTCCAGGCGTTGTTTCCGTCATTGTAATGCACTTTCACTTATAACTTGTAATTTGTAAATGGTTGTACTTCTCACTTGTAACTGTAATTTTTGAATTTCATTTGGAATTTGTAATGCCGTTCTCCGAGAGAACAGCCTCAACGTAACTTGCACCGAACACGTAGTATTCACTTCTTTTATTTCCGTCCTCGTCGCCAATCTGTTGGATCCGTAGGGGGGAAGGAATTAGTTCTGGGTGTAAAGAAATAGACGCCTTTAGATATAGGAGTAATGTAATGTGTGTATTCATAGACGATCGGGATACAACTGACTTTTAGGTTTCTATCCTCGCGCCGATAGCTACACGGGAGATAATCCCGTATCGGCTTAAGGATTGTCTCCTCGAACATATTGTATATGCTAAATATCACGCATGCATAACAATTTCAATTGATGTATTCTTCAAAAATAACCTGTCATTTTTGACAATTTCGTAACCCTACTGAAAAAGATTTTGTAAAATATTACGTGAAAAAGTACCTGATAAATCACACAATAATTTCTAAAAAGTTATGACCGGATTCCGCTTGCAATTTATAATATAACTTATTGTGTAAATTATCACGTAATTTATCATTAATTGATGAATCTTGATAGAAAAAAAAAAAACTTCGCTTGGGGAATCGAATACTGGAACTCTCGTTTTGTAAACTCCTGAGCTGTCACAACGCTAGAGAGCTTCTTGAGCCATTGAAGATATTGGACGTATATGTATATTGAGCAAAGATTGACGATAATCATTTTTTCATGAATATTTTTGATAACTATTACTGATTATTTTAAGGATGAATTATTTGTTTCACAATTTCTGATTGTCATGATGATAAACTTTGATTTAATTAATTTTTGGAATTAATTTTCAATTGTTTGCTAATAATAATCAATCAAAAATGATCAATTACTAATTTATAAAAAAATTCGCAATAAGTCATAATTATCTGCCAAATACCAATATCTCTCAATAGATCGACAATGAATTACTAATTTTTTGAGAAATAAACAATCAAGCAAAATTATTGACCTATTTTTTCTGAAAATTGGATGAGAATTATTCGATGATCGATTACTAATTTTTTGAAAAATAAAAAATCAAGCAGAATTGAATTACTATAATTTTTGCGAAAATTAAAATTTGTGACTGATTATTATTAGCAAAAAATTAATTTTCATCTAATTGTTTATTGTTATAACAATCAGAAATTGCGTAACAAATAATTTATCCCTAAAATAATCAGTAATAGTGAACGAAAATGTTCGTCAAAAAATGATTATCGCCAATCTTCACTCAATATACATACCGAGATGATTTCTTGAAAGTTCACAGTCAGTCACAGCCAATTCGACACTACGCGAGTTTTTCGTCTGTTTTTCGCAGGCTAGCCATCCCCTTTTTAATTTTGAATTGTTAAAGCCATTTTTTTGTTTCATTCAATTATTTGATTATCCATTTATTCATCCATTTATTTAATTAGTTATTTATTTATTCATCCATCCATCCATTCAATTATTCATGCATTTATTTGATTATTTATTTATTTATTCATTTTAAATCATTTGACGGCCTTTCACAATTCAAATTAAAAAGGGGATGGCCAGGCTGCGAAAAACAGACGAAAAAGTCGGGTAGTGTCGGAATGGCTGTGACTGACTGTGAACTTTCAAGGAATCATCTCGGTATATAGGTACAATATTTTTGCAACTCCAAGAAGCGTTCTAGCGCTGCGGCAGCGTATGAATCTACAAAACAAGACATCCCGTGTTCGATTCCTCAAGCGTAGATTTTTTTTTTTTCTATCACGATTCATCAATTGATGATAAATTGCGTGATAATTTACACATTAAGTTATATTGAAAATTGCAAGTGGAATCCGGTCATAAATTTTCAAAATTTATTGTGTAATTTATCAGGTACTTTTTCACGTGATATTTTACAATTTTTTTTCCAGTAGGCAACAGCCTATGCGAATAAATATGATCAGAAGATTTTACAAAGAAAGCATGTTATCATTCTATTTATGATTCCAAATCAGAAAAATTCGTACAACTTTATACCATAGAAATACCAATGTTATATTATTATATTGAATTTGTTTTTTCTTTTTTTTTTTCAAACTATAATTTCGTATATCTACCGAGCTTCGATTACTTTTCATCTTTGGTGAACTGTGCAAGGTGTGTCATTTCATAATTTCTATTCCATTTCGAAATTTGGAACGTGAGAATTTTTGTTTTTTTTTTCCTTCGAAAATTGTACGCCGTACCTTTACCCATTTTATGTGGGCTTTAGGTGATGCGGCGGCATTTTTCACGGTGCCCCAGGGCGGCAGTTGGGGTAAATTCGGCCCTGCAAACAACACGCCGTGAAATGGAATTCTATACAGGGTGTCCCCGAATTCGCGACGAGGAATTCACAGGGTAAATCTTGAGCAAAAACGGGATCGAAATTTCCTGAACCGTTTTTTCCGGAAATGCTTAGATTTCTCGTTATAATTATTTCAATTTCAGTCAATAAGGTGCGATGTATGAACGGGCGCTTGTCGGTGTGCTCGCCGCTTGGTTGTGTGCACTTTGTTTCGCGGCGACAATAGGCTGGGAGACGCGCATACAACCGAGCGGTAATCACATCGACGAACGTCCGTTCATAAGCCGCGCGTCATTGGCTGGAATTGAAATAATTATAACGAGAAATCTAAGCGTTTCCGGATAAAACGGTTCAGGAAATTTCGATCCCGTTTTTGCTCAAGATTTACCCTGTGAATTCCTCGTCGCGAATTCGGGGACACCCTGTATAGGAAGCCAATCGTGCCCGAGAGAACGACTTGCATCGTAGTGTCACGTGGTAGTGCTCGGAGAGAGAGCCGCGCTCTGGGTGATCGTCGGGTAAGGTTAGATCTGTTCACCCACGTGCTCTGCCAGCTGCGAACGCCTGTCGTGTTGCCGGCGTTTACATCAGGATTCATAGAAGACGTCTCGTGGACGTATTCGATTCGTAATAAAATTGTTTTGACTACATCTACTGTGAAGGCAACAAACTCTGTTGCTTGGTACAAAATACGGCTGCAGGAGTCGGGGTCGTACTGTTGTGCGTTCAAACAAGGGAAGCGGAGAGTTCCCGAACAGGTAATATTTTGTTGTTGTATTTTCTAACAAAGCTGTGAGAAAAGCCTCGCGATGGAAAATCTCTATCCAGAGGCGTTGCTTACTTCACGTATCTCATGTATTGAGTTACGAGGTTGGGTTGGGTCATAAGAGAATAGAGGGGACAATTCTGTAGAATTATGTCGCTAAATATTCATGTCTGTGATTTAATTTTTTGGAATTGAAAATGAAATTTCATCCGATTTATTCAAAGAGCAGAGTTACCCTCCTCGATAATTTCATGTAATGAGTTCGATTCGATTCCATCTGTTTATTCTGAAACTGTAAATCTACTTATTTGACAGATGACGTAGGAGGTGTCGGAGAATTTCGACAGCGGTCGCAACGACGGAAAGATCAGACGTCAAGTGACAGTTGTGAGGTCGAGGAAGTCTCGTCGAATAATCACAGGAAAGGTGATAGAGTAAGTGGAAAATCTTTTGAGGACGATTGCAATGACGGTGTTGGCAGAACGCATATGAGTGTATGTTATTTCAGTTTTTACTTTACCTGCAACGTATAAGCTATAAAGAAATTGAAACAGATATTATTTTTATCCTATACAGATGATGATTCTGAGCCTCGACCGAGGGCCTTTGGAGGTCACTAGAGATTTATCGCAAGCATTTCAAAGAAAAATGCAAGAGTGAGAACGATGACGAAGAGACCAAGGATAGTCCTCGATTGTACAGTGATGTTTCTCGATGGTGTCCTCGTGGCTCGCTATTTCTTCTAGCCTTTTTTTAAATCTAACTTTACCTTCTACAAATATTTTATTTGCCCATGACCAGTGGCTTACTTCATGAGTCTGCTCCACCTCGCATCTGTCATATTCCTAATGATCTGAATTTTCCACTGGTTATGGGCAAATAAAATATTTGAAGAAGGGAAATTTGATTTAAAATAAGGCTTGGAAAAATAGTGAGCCACGGGGACACCATCGATGAACATTACTGTACGTTTTCTCCATTGGAGCAAGAGACAGCATCCCCTGTAGAGCATCTGCGATCACCAATCTCTGAGAACGTCGACGACTACCTTCGATAAATCCTCAGCCAACATAATGATCACATTATCTGGAAGTCCTAGCAAAGATGGAGTTGGCCTCGCAATTTTTTAAAGCCCTGACATCAGATATATCCTGACATTTCATTCAGAGCCTTCAAGTTTTTTCAAAGTTTCACAAAATTCCAATTTGTTTTTGTTTTTTATCAACAAGCCTAGCTACATTTTTTTTTCATTACACCTATAGATTCAGAAAAAAAAAGAAAATGAAAAGGCAACTCGTTGTGCTTCGAACAATCTATCAAAAGACATACGTGCTTCGGTTTAGTTGCTTTATCAATAGGATTTTAGATAGCATTGATAATATTATGAAATGTTGGTCGGCGGCAACTGATGAAAAATGCCTGGTATCTGGAAATGGAAATTTCGTGTACACCCTGAATGATTATGCTGTATTTCAGATTTTTGAAGTGTTCAGAAAACTTGCGAACAAATAACAAGTGTTTATTAAAAAAAAAAAACAAAAAAAACAATGTTACTGGGGAATCGAGTACGGGTAATTCATGGTTGAAAAGGAGAGCAGACTTTTCTAACAGATTTTTTTTTACACTTATTTCAAACGAATCTTTAGATAATAATATTCTACTAACCATCGTCATATAATATGTATAAACCATATATCTTATGTATTTTTATATAATTGTCTATAATGGATAGCTGTATAATGCGAGGAACGTAAAGTACTAAATTATATATGATATACTACAGTACAACTATTTACATGTTATTTTATATAATTGTAGTAAAAAACCATATTGAAAATGATGGAATAACGGAAATAAATAAACAAATTGTTCAATTTCAGATTGATTATTTAATATTTTTACTTACCGAGATGTTGGAGAAATCCTTGAAGAGTATTGTAAATATACGTTCAAATCATCTCTGACTGCGGGTCCAGTCACGTGGTACCAGGTGTACCAACGTAACAGTGGTGGTAAAAGGAGAAGCTCGAGAATGGCGCGCGCGGCGACATCTGACGGTCGTTCTGGGAACCACCGCATCATATCGACAGCTGTGAGCGGCCATTTTCGCTCGCAGCCCTTGACAATTGCGAAAATTACCACAAAATCGTATTCGACATTTTGCGCCTTCATCGTTGTCGGAAACAAAGATGTTTTTGGATCGTTATGTTCGGAATTCCCTAAAGAATCGGGCTACAGAGGCCAATTTTGCATTTTTTATGCGTAGGCTTTGATATAAGTCGAAATAAATGGTACGCCCACACTTTTCGATAAAAAAAAAAAAAAAAAAACGATTTCATCCGATAAAACATACCAGTTCGAACTCATTACTCGTCAAACATTGACTGCCGAAAGGACAAGTCGATTGATAGCCCCGTTTCGGAGATATTCGAGAAAATAGAAAGGTCGGTAAAATTCGAGTATACCCCCCCCTTAAGCATTACACATTTTTATAGGTTTTTAATTTTGCCAATTTTCTGAACATACACATTAACCTATGTAATATAATCAATAATATAATCAAGCATGAAGCATAATGGATTCTCAAATTGCTAGTTCTTTGGTTTTTTTTTTTTTTTTATGTGAGCAAAGCGCACTTATTGTTTTAAGCAAACTAATGATAAATTATATAGACATATATATATTAGGCCTGGGCAAAACAAAGAATTGTTTCTTGATTTCGTCTTTCACAATTATAAACATTAGTCTCGGGTCTAATAATGACCCTGTCACAATTTGGGCTTCTTTGGATAATTCTAAGAGGTTGCGCATCGAGTCTCAGGATTTGCATTTGATTAACACGTAAAAAATAACTTTTCATCGTTCAAAGCTGTTCTAGAAAATTCTAAGCGGTCGCGGGGGGTGTAGATTGCTGTACGGCTTTATTAATTTTTTTTCAATTTTTTGGAATTTTTCTTAAATTTCTTTTCAACTTTTTTATTTGGAAACTTTTCTTATTTTTTTATTTGAAAACTTTTTTGAATAAAGAATTTATGAAAAAAAAAAAAAAATGCCGACAAATAGGTAAAAATAAATGAAGCCGCATAGCAATGTACACACATGATATCGGTATCTGTCTGTATGAAGTTGGCAACACAATCTTTTCTCTCCTTCTATGCATCATGGTTACATAGAGAAAAAAAGAGACAGAAAATTATGGTGCCAACTTCATACGGACAGATACCGATATCGTCGCTGTACATCCGTGTTCAAAACCCCTCTTTGAAAGGAACCGTTCACATAATTGTAATTGCTCTCTGAATGTTATGGATTCAATAATATTGACTCGTGAATTTATAGCATTTGCTGTAGTTTTTCCTTTTCTGTGTGTTGCTTCAAAACGCATAGACCAAAAATGAACTAAAGGTCCAAAATCTGCTAGTATTCTTGGATAATGTACAAGGAAAATGATTCTTTGGTCTCAAACTCCGTCCGGATGATTGCAAATACAATTCATTATGCTCAGCTATAAGAACTTTCAGTAAAGTAGAACACTCAATTTGTAGAAATGGCGCTAAGATCAAGTCTAACAATTCTCGCAATATCAAATACAACTTCCAGTAGAGATTATTTTCAGGTACTAGGTCTCCTATAATGAAAGATAAATGCCTAACGAAACATAGCATTTCGGATGCTGACATTTTAATGTTGTTTAAACTTTTTATAATCGGTGGTTTATTTCGTTTCTCTATGGCACCATAGTTCAAGTTCTTTATTCTGAAATCGAGTGTCTCTAAACTAAAGAGTCCTGCTACGTTTATGAATTCGGATAAAATTAACGTCACATCAAATTTGCATACGCCCTCCAGAAGGTCGTGCATGCTATCTACACTTGAGTTATTAGTCGTATGAAAATTTTCTATTGCATGCCAGACACATTCTTCTTTTATGCCAGTTTGAGACACATCATTGCATTCGACATCCTTGCGATAGGAATTTTCTGTTCGCAGCAGATTTGGAAGCTCAGTGATACTATGTTCTGACAGATTTGGTTTGGCGACATTACAATGACTACGCGAATGATTCGCTGAAAAGCTTTCAACAAAACCCAAGATAGAGTTCATGCCAAGATTGTCACCAAGAATAAGTCCTAATGCAAAATAAATTCTATAATTGCCACCTGGTGTTTCGATTACGATACCTTTTTCCTGCAGACAATTGATTTCTTTAAGTAATTCACGAAATATGACTGTATTCCCGTATTTTACCCTGTCAAAAAAATGTTTTCGAGTTTGGACTGATATTGTGGCGGTAGACAAGGAACTGTCGTGTAAACAGCACCTAGTTTTTTTAACCCTGCTCTGGATCCGAGAGGGTTATTGGTTTCGTACTCATCAAAGTAAATGAATAATGGCAGAACAGTTTTATTTGGATAGAGTGCAGTTTTCGCTTTCCATAATTTGCCTTGAGTAAAGTTTTGTAATATCTCATCGTTACTTGATATATGTGTCACATATTGCAAGGTTTTTTCCAGAACATTTGGCAACTCAAAAAAGTTTTTCAGAACTTCGCGTAGCGGAATTAACTTAATAATGACATTAGATGTTTCAACAACAACACGGTCATCGACATTTGAAGTTTTAAGTGTTTGTCCAACAATGACATCTCCAGCTTGAATTAGATACCCTGACTGTCTGAAAAATTTTAATCTTAAATGTTCAGTAGTAAATTTTCTAAACGAATTTCCAAAGGCATCGAACATTGATTCAATGTTAGCAATATTTAATTCTGTTTCACCCAAACCCTCTAAGGATTTCGAGACATGATTTTTAATTAATGTAGACGGTGAGCCGCCAAGAAATGATATGATTTCGTTTATCACATATTGCACCATAGTTCTTGGCGATCCTCAGTTAATATGAAAAACTACAGCAAATGCACGTGTGGGTTGAATCGAGTTTTTCTCAGCATTAAGTTATCATGAAAATGTATTCATGACTTGGTTTTACCAGCAAGATCGTTGAGAAGGGTTCTGAGACCAACTGAAACTTGGGGTTTCTTGTCCCACTGCGTTTAAATCTGGTACAGTGCTTTTTGAAAAAATAGCCATACTTGTTCTGACTCAGGTGAATATCTTGCATATAAGACATGAATTGCTTTAAAGCAGATATCCAGTGCTTTCAACGGTGTTTCCAATTTGTATGTAATATTGTCAATGATTACGTAACTGGCCTCTATTGACTGCAGTGAGCTACCAACGATTATCACGAAAGGTTGGACCGTTAATCCAAACTTAAGCATCCTATCTTTACGCCTTTCAATAGTTGGCCTAAGGTCAGCGACATTCTGAAAATAATTACATTTATATTCAGTTTATTGGTCGAATGCAGTCAATACATCAAGTCCATTGACATTACATTTATCGGAAAATTATTTGAGAGTATAATGAAAGGCTATAAACTGGTAAAACAAATATAATTGAATGCAATCACTTATGAAATGCTGAAAGTTATCATTTGCAATATTTTGTATTGGAGACTTTGAGAAAGTAAAATAATAACTTTGTTATGTCACAACAGAATAATTATATGATTGAACGAACTTACCTAAGTGATGTTCAATCAGGATTGTATGAGCGCCTCTTCCGAAGTGATCAACTGTAGTACCCTCAACTTACACCGATGTCGCCACCATTGTTTAAAGTAAAAATTTCCGTTGGCTGCCTGTCTAGGCATTACGTTAGCTCATTCTCTTTAAAGCTATGCTGTAACTTTTTAGGGATCCTAAGAGCGTTTAGGATTGGGAATTATAGGGTGGGATTTGATCACTTCGGAAGAGGCGCTCATACAATCCTGATTGAACATCACTTAGGTAAGTTCGTTCAATCATATAATTGTATTTCGCGCCTCTTCCTCATGATCAACTGTAGATGTTTAAAGCTAGTTACAGCATAAAAGACTATAATAAAGTAAGAAAAACTTTATTATCAAGGACACGTATTGTGCCTTTACAATGGACTTGAAGTATCCAACTGGACCTTCTGACCCTAAGTGTTAAGATAATATATGAATAAAGGCCCAAGGCCAAGGTTTTGCTTATTCTAATATGGCATTTGCAAAGGTGGAACTATCTGCTATAATCTTTCTGTCATAAAACTTAGCAAACGTTGCTGATGACTCTGTCCAACCAGCAGTTTTTCTAATAAGACCTATATCTACTCCTCTCCGTTTTGCTGCTGACGTAGCAGCATGTCGCGTACTATAAGCAGTAAACACGTTAGTATCCACGCCGCCTCTGCTTATAGTTTCCTTAACCCAGCGACTTAGAGTTTGACTTGAAATCGCTCGAAAGGGTTTCTTTAGAGAGATGAAAAGTTTAGTTATGCTACCACGTAACAATTTCGTTTTTTCCAAATAAGTTTTTAAAGTGGATGCTACGCAAATCTTTCTATTAATATTGTATGTAGGTAAAAACAGGCATGGTTGTTTTTTGTTTGGTCCGGACGTCTTAATTCTATCAGGAATTTTGATTTCGATAACCTCTGGAGTCTCACGAATATTTCTAATGTCTATTAGTGAAAATGTCTGTAATCTGTGACCCGTAACCAGAGCAAGAAGTGTTATGAGTTTCATAGAGAGGTCCTTTTGGCTCATTTGATCATCTGCCGGCCATGACAAGAAAAGATCTAAGACGGTTTTAGGATCCCAAGTTGACTCATACCGAGGTCTTGATGGTCTCAAGTTATAAATTCCTTTAAAAAACCGTCTGAGCTTAGGATCATTTGATATGTCGGTATCAATTATTAGAGAGATCGCGGATCGAAGACAATTTAACGATCCATGCGATGCTCCCTTCTCAAATTCTTCTGTTAAGCACGTAAGAATGTCAGGAACTGACTTAGTAAAATGGTTGATTCCTCTCTGCTTACAAAACGTCCACCATTTCTTCAGAGAAGAATTATACTGCTTTAGGGATGATTCGCTTAATGAAGAAATCATCACCTCGATTGATGATTCAGGAATATTCTTTAATTCGTACGATTTCCTGATAATCTGCCTCCCACCAGGGTAAGACTCCGCCAAAGGGGATGTGGTTCTCTATTACAAGAAATTAGCAGGTTATAGTCAGGATTAAAATAAATAGGTTCAGAAACGAGCATCGAATGGAAAAGCGGAAACCAGGGTTGGGCAGGCCATTTGGGGACCACTACAATTCCCTCGGCCTTTTCATCTCTAATTTTTTGTAGCACTTTCAGAATAATCGCGAATGGTGGGAAAGCGTAGAAATAAAAGGGTTTCCACGAGATTGTAAATGCATCCGAAGCCAGGGCATCTGGGTCTTTGTACCAAGATATATATCTTTTGCACTTTGTATTGACCCTACTTGCAAACAAGTCAATTTCCGGACTTCCGAAAACTCGTATGATTTTTTCGAAAGCCGTATCCGCAATTTCGAATTCTGTCTCTGGCTTAACCCTCCGAGATTCTGCATCTGCTTCAGAATTTTCGATTGAGCTTATATATGACGCGAAAATCCATAAACCTCGATCCTCACACCATCTCCAAATCTCTTTGGTGATTTGGTTCAGTTTTACAAATTGGATGCCACCCATTCTATTTATGTACGAAATAGCCGTGGTATTATCTATTCGTAGTAATACATCGCAATTTCGTAATGAGTTAGCAAACCATTTTAACCCGAGAAAGGCTGCTTTTAGCTCTAAATAATTAATGTGGTGTGTGCGTTCGTCCTCATGCCAATGACCATGAGTCTTTTCTTTACCACAAACAGCGCCCCAACCGGACAGCGATGCGTCTGTAAAAATTTCTATACAAAAATGAATATTTTTGATATGATTGAAAGATGATATTATGGATGATCTCCACCAACGGAGATCCGCTTGCAATTTATCGCTCAGTGGCATTACTTTACCGTAATCGTCCCGATTTTTTTTGAGAGCCAAATACTTTTCTCTTTCAAATATCTTTGTATGACTCCATCCGTATCTCACCGCAGGGCAGCAAGATACCAATAGGCCAACCAGACTTGCAAATTCCCTTATTTTACACCTTTCTAGAGAGCTAAACTTCTCTATCTGTTTTCTTATTTGATCTCTTTTCTTTTGGGGCAGTTCAATTATCATTCGATTTGAGTCAAAGACAAAACCCAGAAATTTACACTTCATCGATGGAGTAACTTGGCTTTTTTCATCATTAACTATGAATCCGAGACTATGTAAAAATTGTCGAGTCTTTGTAACATTAGCTAAACATTCTTTATACGATTTTCCCAGTAACAAAAAATCATCCAAGTAGACTACTGAAAGATAACCCAAACTTCTTAATGAAGTTGCCACTGGCTTCAGAAGCTTGGTAAAGACAAAAGGAGCCGTGCAAAGTCCAAAAGGTAGGCAAGTAAATTCAAATAAACTGTTTTCAAATCTGAATCTTAAGTATTTCCTATCAGACTCAGCAATTGGTATCAAATAATAAGCGTCTTTTAGATCTAACGTCGCCATATACCATTTCTCGTTAATTAAATTTATCGCTGTCCTGTAGTCTTCTAATTTGAAATGTTGAGTCTGAATGAAATTGTTTAATTTTTTAAGATTCAAAATCAGTCTACTAGTCCCATCAGGCTTTGGAACTAGAAATATATTTGAGATATATTGGTCTTGGCATGGGTTGCATTGTACTATTGCCCCCTTTTCTAGTAAAGCAGAGATTTGTAAGTGAATCTGACATCTTTCCTCTTTCGACCAGGTTGGGCATTTAGGGGGTATCAATTGCACCACTTTAGATGCAAAAGGTATTTTATACCCTTGAATCCAGGACATAATCTTTGGATCGGGTGTGAGGCTTTTCCATTCTCTCTTGAACAACCTTAGTCTACCCGCTATTTGACTTACAGGACTTAGTATCGTTTCTTTCCGTAATTGGAGTTGTCCTTCCGCTGCGATGTTCTCTGAAAGTGTTGTGGGCGCGATGCCCTGCCTGAAGTTGGTGTTGGATATTTTTGCCCGCTCGTTGTGGCCTGCGGATTTTTGGGTCGTTGCTGACGGAGCGGGCCCTTCCAGTTTTTTGACTGCTTAAATGTCTGGGGCTTTCCTGCCGGTTTGAAATCCTTAGCTGAGTTTTCGATTAGCTTTGCTGCCTTAACATTCTCTGCTAATTCTTTACCAAACAGCCACTCATCTATTGGCGTGGCACTGAGTGTATTCTTCAGATTTGTATTGATGTTTGACAACAATAAACTCCTCCTGATGACAGTTTCATCATGCTGTAAATCCGCCAAGAGGCGGCTTGTATCGCCCAAACATTCAATCAAAAGCAGATTTTCTTCGCTATATCCATTTTTGAAAAGTATGGAAAGCGTTTTCCCAATTGCCCCCAGGCATGCTGTCAACTTTTCTTGTTTTGATAAAATACGTCCGTCTCTTTTTAAAATTGCTTCCTGTAATGAAGACTTGACCTCTAAATTGAGCTTCGGTGGGTCGATTAAGGTACAGTTACTCGGGGGTGGGTATTTTTTGATAATGGCCATCCTGTCTTCTGATGGCAGTCCAAGCTTAAGGATTTCCTCCCATCTAGATGCCATATCTTTATGAATGGCTGGAGCAAGGACTCTACCCTCTGCGAAGCGCTTTCCTATAGCATTCAAAACTTCCTCTCCCAGTGGGTCATCAACTGGCTCGGAAGATTTTTCCCCAGCAGGTTGAGCTTCTTTTGGATTAGCGTCCAAAAAGGCTTGCGCCTGGATTGTTTCACTTGTCTTGTTATTCTCATCTCCACCATGACTACCTATAATTATCAGAATAACCCTATGAAGAACCATTTCTACTTGATTTAACTGAGTAAAACAAGTCCAACTGTGAGCATTTCTGATAGGTTAGGACCTGAACAAGTCAAAAATTTCTCTCTCAGGTTAGAGCCCGATTGAGTGTTCCAGAAAATCGAATAACGATTTTAGCATTACAGGTTAGAGCCTGAACAATCCGAACAGATTAGTGTCTGTCGAACAAACAACTACTAGCGCCATTCGGCACTCAGCAGCCACGTGGCGAGGGACGCATATCCCTAGTACCGGTTAGAGCTGGTACACATATATACCACTATTATTTTAATGACTTACGTATTTGACTAGTTTCATGCCTCGAAACCTCTTCAGAATCCGATAATGAATGCATACGAAGTTGTCGTTGATTAGTGTCAGACGACAACGAATTCGCTGATTTCGATGGCGTGTAATCATGGCGTCCTTGTTTGTCGATCACTATCGAAGATTCAGAATCTGATGAATGTTTACGACGATGCTGTCTTTTCTTCTTATGCTTGAGCTTTCTCTCCAGTCTTCGAATCCTCTTTATTATTGCAGATTCCTTATTTTCTTTATCTGAGCTATCACTGTGTGAACTGTGTCTTCTTTTTCGTCCCATTTCTTCACGTTGTGGTCTCATCGGCACCAAGAAGAAGAATGAGCTAACGTAATGCCTAGACAGGCAGCCAACGGAAATTTTTACTTTAAACAATGGTGGCGACATCGGTGTAAGTTGAGGGTACTACAGTTGATCATGAGGAAGAGGCGCGAAATACAATTACTAGTTGTCGATGGATGTTTGGCCGATTGTGGTAGTTAGACCAAAGGAGGTGATCGGTCAGGAAGAGGTTGTAGCTGGCTCGGTATGGTTTTTAATGAGATCCGATAGAGATATCTGAGTACTGCCTTTATTATAATGTAGATTTAGTTGTTTGGCGGTAGTAGGATGACTTCGGTTTAGTTACGGAGTTGGTGTTTCGAGAGGTCGGTAGCTTGGTAATAGGTTAAGAAGTTGGTGGTTCGAGATTGGAATGAGTAGTGATTGATATGAAAGAAGTTTGGAGAAGGTAGGTTCGGTTTGGAGAGGGGTTTTCGCACGATTTGCACATCTTGTGTCACCGTGTGCCACTCGTACGACTCGAGCGGAAACCGAGGATCAGGTAAAGCTGATGATCGGTCAGCAGAAGGAAATGGCGGATCGGATGATTACCGGGAAGAAGAGGAGTCATGACGTAACACCCCCCCCTTTAGAAGGAACATAGGGCTTGGACACAGGGCGTATGTTCCTCTTTAGGGAGCAAGGTGTAGGGGTGTGAAAAAGGATGCATGCAATACAGTTAATTTCCAATTATAAAATATGTCTAAGACTAAAGTCTATAATTGTTTCTATGTTAAGCGTGTAAACGTGTGCAGTGGAACATGATGAGAGGCTTTTCTTTCTGTTTTTTTTTTATTTTTATTCTCTCATATGTTCTTACATAATTGATGTTTAATCGTGTGTGTGTTGTGATTATAATGATTTATTCCATTCTACAGTGGTTATGCTTCACCCTTTTATTTTTTTAATTATATTCTTAACATCCTTATCGAATGGTTCTTAACTACTTCTTATTTTACATTATATCATCATCTTATTCCTAAAATTTATAATAATTCTACTCCCTTTTTACTATGGTTATGTCTTAATCATATTTTCAACATCCTGATTTTCCACTTTAACATCCACTTTTTATTTTATACTATATCATTATCCTACTATTACAAATTGCTCTCTATGGAATATCAATAGACCTGTTTCTCAAGCAGTGACTAATGTTTACCTGTACTGTTCTTACTATCCAGGCCATACTATTGGTTCATTTTAATTTATTCAAAAACACTCTGTGATTTCCCTGGTTTCTAGTGGATGGGTTTCGGTTAGCTCCGTAGGGAATGTGTGTGGTTCGAATGTTTTCCTGTGTGTTTTGCTTTTAGCTACTGCAGGTCCTACTGTAGGAACGGGTGGCGACAATGGTTCCGAAGGGACGTTATGTATTCTATCGCAAGTTTCAAGGGCTGGAATACCAAAATGCGGATGTACAATCTTGAGCTCTACTGGCGGTTCACGAGAGGTGTGCTTTAGACTTCTGTTATTTTTATGTTTTTTACACGGACAACAGAGTTTAATGACTTTGAAGATCGCGGAGAATGCTGAAAATCTGTACATGAGATATAATATTCCCATCGAGCCTAAACTTATCCCTGCAAATGTAAAAGCACTTTTTAAACTTCCCGTTTCTTGCTTATCACGATGATGCGTGCTTATTTCTGTCGCCTGTTTAATGATTTCTTTTAGCGCGACACTATTGGTTCTCAAATCATCTGAATTCAAGTGCAATGGCTTATATGTGTGAAAAATTGGTATTGAGGACAGGTTTGTTGAATAGTTCCTGTTCAGATCGTCGTATATTTGCGAAAGGTTTAGCGTGAAATCTGGAACGTAAGCTCGGTATTCAGAGGATGTGTAGGTATTTGCTGCTGTCAGTGTTAGTGACTGTGAAAATGCCTTGCATTGGTTATTTAAATGTAGTATTCCGGTTCCGTCCAGTGTGACACGGTCAGAGTCTGTTTTTGTACATGCTATGTGTATGACGTCAGATCTTGATAAAGAATAAATCCACGTATTTGGCGTTTGCAGTGCCGACCAGTATGGCCCGTCGAAAGACGTTATTCTGATGTTGCAAGCCTTTAGATCGATAGGTGGATTATTCAAAAATAGCGCGATTTCACATGTTTGATGGTTGTTGGTACGGTATAACGGTTGGCGTCTTTCGCATATGTATATACCTTGTGAAATTTTACAATGTGTAAACTCTACCTCTGTTATCTGGAAATATGAACTGCGGTCTGAGCTTAACGCGAGGTAGTCCGAGCCCGGAACTATATATGCGAATTTATTTTGTGAGCGATCATAGTTTTGTTTCACCGGTACCGGAAGTAAATGGTGAAGGTGGAATGTACCCTCATCCAGTATCGGTATTGAAAGTACGTATATCATGTTTGGTTCGCTGTATATGATATTTAATTCTGATAGTCTAACTAGTTCCTCCGCATATCCATTCCTTATGGGCGTAGGAAATTGCAGGAGAGGTTCTAAGGATTGGATATATTGTAAGCTCTTGATGATTTGTTCAGGTGTTAGCAGTTTCGGATGCAATATTCCCTGTTTTGCAAACAATATTGCATCAATTATGTTATTTAAGTCTAGTTCATATTCGTTCAACATTTTGTCTAATTTATTAAGGTGTTTTAGCAGTCCTATCGTTAGTAAGTTTTGATCTGCCTGTGACTTCAATGTTGCTGTTGCCTGGCTGAAGAATGTTATTTGTTGATCCATTTCCCCGATGTGATTGTTGATCTGATCTATCTCTTTCTGCTGTGTACCTATCATTGACTGTACGATGTGGGTTTGATTGGCAAGTAGTGTTGCTATACAGGGTGGTCCATTTTAATTTACGCAGGCGAATATCTCAAAAACTAACAGTTATACAAGAAAAAGTTTCATACAAAACTTGAAGGGTTTCGAGGGGGAAAGATAATGTTGATATGTGTTGACTTGTGGACTTCGCCAATTCCGAGATTTCGCAAGTAACTTCCGATTTTAGATAGGGAACACATGTTTTGGTTGGGGGCAGCTGATAGCGAGATCAAAGACTCATTCAAATACGGAAGCAAAAAAAATTAGAAAAAAAAAAAAATTTGCAAAACAAATGGAAAAAAAAAAATTTCGCGAATTTTTTCTTTCAAAAGATTGTTTTCTTGTCCCTAGCCTTCGAACACATTAATTGTTTATCACTCTAGCTTAAAATATTTCTCGCCAATTTTGAAATTGGAAAGTTTGAATGTACCAGATTAGTAAAAAAAATTCGTAGATCAATAACACACAGCTTATTTCGGACTCAAGAGTGATAAACAATGAATGTGTTTGAAAGCTAGAGACAAAAAACAATCTTTTGCAAAAAAAAAAAATTCGCGAAATTTTTGTTTCCAATTTTTTTTGCAAATTTTTTTTTTTTTCTAATTTTTTTTGCTTCCGTATTTGAATGAGTCTTTGATCTCGCTATCAGCTGCCCCCAACCAAAACATGTGTTCCCTATCTAAAATCCGAAGTTACTTGCGAAATCTCGGAATTGGCGAAGTCCACAAGTCAACACATATCAGCATTATCTTTCCCCCTCAAAACCCTTCAAGTTTTGTATGAAACTTTTTCTTTTATAACTGTTAGTTTTCGAGATATTCGCCTGCGTAAATTAAAATGGACCACCCTGTATGTCTAGTGTCGTTAAATAATTTGTCGATTTGCCTGTTGTAGTATTGTCCGTCGCTGGACGTCAGTGTTCCGTAAAGTGTTTTCTGTATAGCTCCGGTAAAATCGTACCAGCTCCGCTTGACGCGTGTGTGTACGAACTCCGCTAGTTTGTCGTGTGTCTGGTCTGTTTCTTGGTATCCTAGCAGGTTTTCGATCTGATCCTCATATTTTGTTATGGTTAGTAGCCTGTTTTTCGCTAGGTTAATAATGTCTTGTACGTCACATGCTTTTCCTACCTCGTTACAACGTTGACTAATTATGTCACAGTATTTTTGTAGTTTGTTTGACTTGTCCCTGAACTTCCGTATGCTCAAGAAATTTACTAACTTCCATCTGCTGGTGAACGTCCGCACGTTTTCTAATCGTTCATGGTAAATTCCTGGATTTTCCTTGAATTTTGAAATTTCATATGATTTGCCGTTCATGTTCGATTTTGCTAGCCCGACCCTGAAAAGTACAAATTCAGTTTTTCAGACTGTGAGTTCGTTCGGGTTCAGGATTTTGGCGGTAGTATCCTCATTTGTAGATTATAGTTTATTACAGTCGTTGTCGTCACGTGTATGTGCTAGTTTCAGCTTGTTCAAATGCACAATTTTTGTTTTATTGGGTGTTAAATAGATTTCAGCGTTTATTCCGTCAATTATTTCCTTAATCGTGTACGGTCCTTTATAGTGGTCTTCGAACTTTGTGCGATTCTCATTTATTAAAAATACTTTCTGTCCAGCCTCAAAAAGGTGTACGTTGACTCTTTTATCATAATACGTTTTTGATTTCAATTTTGCGTCTTTTAAATTCTGTGCTGCCCGTTTTCGAATTTCGGTCAGGTTTGTTAGTAGGTCAAGAATAAACGTGTTGTATGAATTTGTTATCGCGACGGTTGTTCGCAGGTCCGATGGTAGTCGAGCTTCTTTACCAAAGATTAGTTGATGTGGTGTGAAATTCGTACCTTCGTGTACCGCAGTATTATAGCAAAAAATTGCGAAGCGTACATATTTGTCCCAGTCCTTACCGGTTCTCGTGTAATGTTTGATGTGCTCGATAAGTACAAGATGGCTACGCTCTAAGGAACCGTTGGATTGTGGTCGATACGCGGTAGTTCTTACTTGTTTAATTTTGAATAATTTGCAAATCTGTTTAATCGTTGTACTCATGAAATTTTGGCCTTGATCTGTTAGTATTGTTCGCGGTGTTCCATACCGTGTGATGTATTCTTGTGTAAACGCCGCGCCGATTGTCTGAGCTGTCGCGTCAGGGAGAGGTATGGCATCCAAAAATTTTGTCAGATTGCATTGAATTGTCAGTAAGTATTGGTTATTTGATTCCGTGACGGGAAGTGGTCCTACTATGTCGAGCGCAACTTTATCGAACGCATCCGCTGGAGTATCTGTAATTATCATGGGCAATCGTGTTTTGACTCGAACTAACTTTTTCCTTTGACAACTGTCGCAGGATTTAATGAAATTTTGAATCTGTGTTTTTAGGTTCGGCCAGTAATATTTTTCCCTAATTCTGTTGTAGATTTTCGTTACACCCTGATGACCACCTAGCAACGATTCGTGATATTCTTTAATGATCTCTCCGCGTATCGATACGTCGGGTATAATGGTTTCATTTGCGCAAAGCGTGATTCTTACATTTGTATGTTCGAAAATGTAATAAAATAGTTTCCTGACGACGCTCCATTGGAAAACTTCTGATCCCGGATTTGTTTTGGGGAACGAGAATGACTCAATTTTATAAATACGCAACAGCTGTTTTAGTTTAATTAAAGTACAATAAAGGTCTTCTAACTGTACTCTGTCAGAGTGTCGGGTCTTAACCACGAGGGTCATAATATACTTATTCCCGAATTTTGATAAGGCTATTTCGTGTTTTCCGAGTTTGTTGACAGTGAACGTCTCTTTCCGTAACATGTTTTTGTCGATTAATTGCTTTGTTAGTTCATCATTCCACGCGCAGTCGGCTGGTACACAATGTGCAATGTTCGCGCTTTTCATGAATATTCCGTCTTTGGATTCAATCACGTTAGTCGTTGGTATTATGTTGTCTATGTTACCCATGAATTTATCGAAGCTGAGCGCATCCTTATTCTCCTGTACGTTGGTTGGTTTAGGAGACCCTTTGGTCCTTTGATATGCACTTTCGTCATCGGTAGTGCTGATGTTATCTGTACTGTCTGAGCCCGTCGGATTTTGTGCTACCTCATTGTCAGAGTCTGAGATCATATCAGAGTCGCTGGTGTCTTCGGTGTCTAGCTTCGGTATAGGGTTACGTCTGCGTTGTGGGAACATTGTGTCGGAATCGTTGTCTGTTGATGTGAGGATAGCTGAGGGGGTGTCTGATACCGGAGGGATCAGGGGTCCCGTAGATGGTCGGGTATAGTTTTCCGTTGTGGGCTTATATGATTCATTTTTGACTCGTTTGTCAGGTAATTTGTGTGTCAGTGGGTTCTCAAATCTGCAAATGTTGATTTTGATGTCTGAATCTTTGAATATGTAATGAATCATACGGCTTACCATGTCCCAGTCAAGTCTATCTAACCCGCAACCGAGTTTTGGTATCGCAAGAGATTTCTTACCGTCCTTAATTAGTGCTGTCTTTAATTTTGCTAGTGTGTTGTACATTGTCTCGTTTGTCGGTTTGTCAAAGTGTCGTTCCTTCGTGACTAAATTGTAAATCGTGCGTCTGGGGTACTGTACCATAATGATATCTGTTACTCGTGGATTCATTGATTGTAATTTCTTACGTTGTATGAATCCGTTCCTTACCATCTGGTCTGCAATGTTTCGGGATGTCTTACAGTCGACTGAAATACAGTGGGCTAAATTATCTTTTTGTTTCAGCAAATCTCCGTCTATCTCTTTAATATTTCTATTCTGTGTCAGGGGAAGGAAATCTAGGTCTTCGAGGAACTGTCTGTACGATGGAGTGGAATTCGAAGTTTTGCTAGTAGATGTGGTTGCCTGTGGCTCGCAAGCTGTATGTCGTAACTTGACTCCGTGTTTCTTGCGTATTTCTGAGCCGTGTGGGTCATGTGTGGAGTCTGTATTGGGTTCACTATTTGAATTAGACAATTTCCTATATATTATTTTACGTTTATACACTGACGTTGTTGCAGTCTTATTTGACCGATTTTCAGTTTGACTGTCACTAAAACTTGTCTGGTTGGTAAAGTCGGTTCCTAATCGGTTCTTTTTTTGTGTTCGGATACTAGAGGATTCCGTGCGTCTAAACGTGGCGATGTTTCAGAAGTATCGCAGTTCAGGAATACGATGAATCCGGATGAGTCTCCGTAGAGTGAGACGTGTTCAGGAGTCGCAGAGTCGACACCTCGCCGATACTTCGCTGATATCAGATTCGTCCAGTCTGTAGTCTCCCCACAGTATTCTCGAATCGGGGCTCGTCGTGTTCTTTAATCTGCACTTTGTAGCAAGGCCCCTTGCTGCTACTTTGATTTATGATTGTGCATTCGTCGAGTTCGTGCCTCGTTTTTACACCAAAGGGTAACCAGATTAAGGTGCTGATTAATCCGGAAAACGAGGAGTTCCGCTGCCACCAGTTGTTATGTCACAACAGAATAATTACTAGTTGTCGATGGATGTTTGGCCGATTGTGGTAGTTAGACCAAAGGAGGTGATCGGTCAGGAAGAGGTTGTAGCTGGCTCGGTATGGTTTTTAATGAGATCCGATAGAGATATCTGAGTACTGCCTTTATTATAATGTAGATTTAGTTGTTTGGCGGTAGTAGGATGACTTCGGTTTAGTTACGGAGTTGGTGTTTCGAGAGGTCGGTAGCTTGGTAATAGGTTAAGAAGTTGGTGGTTCGAGATTGGAATGAGTAGTGATTGATATGAAAGAAGTTTGGAGAAGGTAGGTTCGGTTTGGAGAGGGGTTTTCGCACGATTTGCACATCTTGTGTCACCGTGTGCCACTCGTACGACTCGAGCGGAAACCGAGGATCAGGTAAAGCTGATGATCGGTCAGCAGAAGGAAATGGCGGATCGGATGATTACCGGAAAGAAGAGGAGTCATGACGTAACAACTTCATAAGCTGATTTGATATAATTCATCAGAAATAGAATTGCAACCACCCGCGGGTTCTGCTAGTATCCCAACAATAAGTACGTTAGGGTGGTCCTTAATAGGGATATTTTCGAAGTTCTTTGCTCCCAGGGCTCAAATGCTTCCAAATTGATAAAAAAAATTCTCTGAAAGTTTGAGCTCTTAATATGAACTTTAAGAGCATGTCCTAGTCCTACCTTTACCGGCTTTAAAAAAAAGTAAAACATCGAAAAAACTCCGAAACGATGGTTAAAAATGATATATAATGGATTTATTCGATGATTAGGGACGAATAGGTTCGATCCAGTACCCGAGATCCGTTGAAATCGAGAAAAATTAATTTTTTATGTTCGTCAAGTGCGTCCGTGTCACCTATTTTGGTTAATATCAAAGTCTACGCGACAAAAACGCAAAAACCGGCAACGTACCCCTAGTCTACATGCAATGACTAACATTTGTGTCTAAAAATAGCTGGTTGAAGTTTGGAACGTTCTTTGAACGAATCCGAAAATTCATTTTTTCGCCATTTAAAAATTTTTTTCAGCAACAATATCCAAAAACGTTACGTCAGGTCACCGAAAACAATCCGAAAATACACCCGATGAGTACAGAAATCCTCCCTTACGATAAATTAAGACAAAATATATTTCCAGCTCTACAATAATCGAATGTGACACTTCATATTGTCAGGGTGCTTTTCTTTCCACGCCGGAAGTTTGTAAAAAAATTGGGAAAAATTAGAAAAAATAGGACAAGAAGTTACATCCGGTTAAGGGGTGAAAACAGACGAACGGAACGGAAATAAATTACTCACGTCCGCAATTATCGAGTGTGACACTTTATATTGACAGGGTGCTTTTCTTTCCACGCCGGAAGTTTGTAAAAAAATTGGGAAAAATTAGAAAAAATAGGACAAGAAGTTACATCCGGTTAAGGGGTGAAAACAGACGAACGGAACGGAAATAAATTACTCACGTCCGCAATTATCGAGTGTGACACTTTATATTGACAGGGTGCTTTTCTTTCCACGCCGGAAGTTTGTAAAAAAATTGGGAAAAATTAGAAAAAATAGGACAAGAAGTTACATCCGGTTAAGGGGTGAAAACAGACGAACGGAACGGAAATAAATTACTCACGTCCGCAATTATCGAGTGTGACACTTTATATTAACAGGGTGCTTTTCTTTCCAGGCCGGACGTTTGTAAAAAAATTGGAAAAAATTAGAAAAAATAGGACAAGAAGTTACATCCGGTTAAGGGGTGAAAACAGACGAACGGAGCGGAAATAAATTACTCACGTCCGCAATTATCGAGTGTGACACTTTATATTGACAGGGTGCTTTTCTTTCCACGCCGGAAGTTTGTAAAAAAATTGGGAAAAATTAGAAAAAATAGGACAAGAAGTTACATCCGGTTAAGGGGTGAAAACAGACGAACGGAACGGAAATAAATTACTCACGTCCGCAATTATCGAGTGTGACACTTTATTTTGACAGGGTGCTTTTCTTTCCACGCCGGAAGCTTGTAAAAAAATTGGGAAAAATTAGAAAAAATAGGACAAGAAGTTACATCCGGTTAAGGGGTGAAAACAGACGAACGAAGCGGAAATAAATTACTCACGTCCGCAATTATCGAGTGTGACACTTTATATTGACAGGGTGCTTTTCTTTCCAGGCCGGACGTTTGTAAAAAAATTGGAAAAAATTAGAAAAAATAGGACAAGAAGTTACATCCGGTTAAGGGGTGAAAACAGACGAACGAAGCGGAAATAAATTACTCACGTCCGCAATTATCGAGTGTGACACTTTATTTTGACAGGGTGCTTTTCTTTCCACGCCGAAAATTTGTAAAAAAATTGGGAAAAATTAGAAAAAATAGGACAAGAAGTTACATCCGGTTAAGGGGTGAAAACAGACGAACGGAGCGGAAATAAATTACTCACGTCCGCAATTATCGAGTGTGACACTTTATATTGACAGGGTGCTTTTCTTTCCACGCCGGAAGTTTGTAAAAAAATTGGGAAAAATTAGAAAAAATAGGACAAGAAGTTACATCCGGTTAAGGGGTGAAAACAGACGAACGGAACGGAAATAAATTACTCACGTCCGCAATTATCGAGTGTGACACTTTATATTGACAGGGTGCTTTTCTTTCCACGCCGGAAGTTTGTAAAAAAATTCGGAAAAATTAGAAAAAATAGGACAAGAAGTTACATCCGGTTAAGGGGTGAAAACAGACGAACGGAACGGAAATAAATTACTCACGTCCGCAATTATCGAGTGTGACACTTTATATTGACAGGGTGCTTTTCTTTCCACGCCGGAAGTTTGTAAAAAAATTGGGAAAAATTAGAAAAAATAGGACAAGAAGTTACATCCGGTTAAGGGGTGAAAACAGACGAACGGAACGGAAATAAATTACTCACGTCCGCAATTATCGAGTGTGACACTTTATATTAACAGGGTGCTTTTCTTTCCAGGCCGGACGTTTGTAAAAAAATTGGAAAAAATCAGAAAAAATAGGACAAGAAGTTACATCCGGTTAAGGGGTGAAAACAGACGAACGGAGCGGAAATAAATTACTCACGTCCGCAATTATCGAGTGTGACACTTTATTTTGACAGGGTGCTTTTCTTTCCACGCCGGAAGCTTGTAAAAAAATTGGGAAAAATTAGAAAAAATAGGACAAGAAGTTACATCCGGTTAAGGGGTGAAAACAGACGAACGAAGCGGAAATAAATTACTCACGTCCGCAATTATCGAGTGTGACACTTTATATTGACAGGGTGCTTTTCTTTCCAGGCCGGACGTTTGTAAAAAAATTGGGAAAAATTAGAAAAAATAGGACAAGAAGTTACATCCGGTTAAGGGGTGAAAACAGACGAACGGAACGGAAATAAATTACTCACGTCCGCAATTATCGAGTGTGACACTTTATATTGACAGGGTGCTTTTCTTTCCACGCCGGAAGTTTGTAAAAAAATTGGGAAAAATTAGAAAAAATAGGGCTGGATAGGGTCGATCTGCTACGACAGTGACGTTTGAAAATCTTGAACGAATTTTTTTACTCGGGACCTTGCCAATAGTGTATCGGATTGGTAATGCTGCTGCTGTAGAATTAGTGAACAATTGTGACGTCCTCAATATCCATACGGTCTTGTACCCCCGCTATGATGAAGCACTCACAGTAGATATGACTCGCCCTTGTGACTTTCATTGATTGCTTGTTTCTAATGCACTCCATTCTCCATTACATTGCAGATGTTTGTGTCTTATGTCCAATTGTCGTCGAAAAATCTGTCTACTCACCCTTGCTATTGTTTCTCCCAATCAATGAATAATTAATTCAATCAGTTACGTTACAGAAGTACCCTCTCTATCCAGTGTGTACTGCAGTACTACGATGAGGAATTTTATCTGTATTAAAGTTTTCAACTAGGTTCAGACACATTGAACATTACTTAGGCTTATGTAGTTTCTTCATTATTACTCACAGACGATCGTGTAATCAAACTCGGATTTGACTAATTTCTATCAACCTTATATTCCTACATGTGGGAAGGGCACTGGGAAAGGGTCATTTAAAAAATAAAAACAATCACAAGCCAGTAATTTTACGGTATTCTTTATTCAAATGTTTAACAGGAGTACTCCAGTATCAATTGTAATATACCTGTAATAGTTTTACCATTATCACGCATAATAAAATTCTGCACATGGTTCAGACCACACGATTCTTTGATTTGTCAGTTTAAACCATGTTCCGTTCGAACTATCATATTTCAATCGAAATATTTGCAATGGTACTTATGTATGTACATACTCCAGCAAGGTGTACAGGATTATGAGTGTGCGTCCGAGATCTTGCACGGAATGAATAGCATTATAATCAGCACGGTGGAATAACAATCGATCGTTTCACGATCTGAGATAGTTTTTCATTCATGCAGTCAAGAAATTATTTGTCCGTCAACTCAGTATACTCAATTGAAATCAATAATACTGATCGATCAGTGCCACGGAAAATGGTGTTTCCATGTCCTTAACAAACAAATCAGTGGTTCAAAAAAATCTTATCGATGGTCGGGCCGAGTCGTTTCCATCGAATAGTATTCTGCTAGCTTTATAAGAGGACATTCAAAGAAAGTATTGACATCCGTCGGCATGTGAATTGAAACTTTCTTGCCTTCGCATAATCATTCCGTACAACTACAGGACGCACTGATCTCAGTTTCATAACTTGAGACGTGTGATCGCCATTCAACTTTTCACCGTACTTTCCGCCATGACGGCATCACATGTGATCGTTTGATTTGATGATTAGATTGTGCATAATGTGGTATAATTTTTATAGCTTGTGGTATATTTTACTATAGCTCATGCTGAGTTCGACTCACTGCACTGTGGCGCACTTCTGTCGCACTCTGATATAGGAGATAGAAAAGGATAAAAGTGCACTCATTGCGCACCAGTGCAGTAAGTCGGAATCGCTATTATATTTTGTTCGGACACCAGCATTGGTCAATCTTCAAATCAGCGAACGCATATTGCAGGTGTAAGGCAAGATCACACAATTCTCTTGAGACGTGCGAACGAGATTACGTCTATTGATGATCGGTTGATTTTTCGACTTGACCTCACAATTCGAGTTCAATAAATGATTTACTTCATTCATGTTTGCTACCCTTTGAGAACTCTGATTTGAGCAACATTGCTGGTATTAGCAACGAAGGTTTTGGACTATAAAGTTATATACGCTTCCAAAAATTGTCTCTTGCAACCTGTATTTGAGGAAAGTTCGATTTCTTAGATGATGGTGACGAAATGAATATTGCAGTACGAATGCGTGTTATCGATATTATGAACAAGCTCCTAAATTCAACAGTCGGTTCAACAGTCGGTTCAACAGTTCTTTTTTGTCTGTATACTATAATGCGCCATCATTCATTCATCGTTGATACATTCTTTATTGTTGATGGATTAGGTTAAAATGAGAGCGTGTACTTTCTTCTGTCACATAAAATTCACTAAAAAGGTTAATTATTCTTTTAGCACCACTTTAGTCAATAGAGTTATATTACGTTTTATACATCGAATTACAAGCACTGTTTTCATAAAACGTTGACAGCCGTCTTCTTCTTCTCTCATGCAGTTCATAGATTGATTGATTATAGCTGTCGCTGTTTGACCGGAAAAGGTGACTTTTGAGGAAGTCAGAGATTACTCGAATTGAAGTTTCACCACTGTTGATACTGGCTTGCGGCACAAGGCAATATTCTATAATAGTTATACGTGTAGGTTTATTACCGATTATGTCCAAAATATTCTTCTCTACATAGAGTGTGCCACGTCAAAATGATTAAAGGCGTCAGCTCGATTATTATTTGTTGTAAAGTAGCGAAGTGTCCCCCTCAACAATTATGATTTAGAAAGTTGTTGGTTATTTTTTGCTGGTAGTTGGGGTTTAAGCACAGTAACAACGAAATTGCAATAATTCATACTTGCACTTCCAAAAAAATCCCAGAGGCAAAAATTATATAATTTTGGCCTCGAACACAAAAATATACCTTCCACTACACTTATTGACACTTTTTTGATTGTTGTCCCAGCAGAATTTTCAGATCCACAAGCAAAGTGAAAACTAACGATACTATCGGGTGTTTAACGACCTATCCCCATTCACAATAGAAAAATTATACTGAATATGTATTCGATTTTGAGATTAAGTTTTAACAACACTTTTTATCACATAATCATACACACACATATGCACATATCGCGCGCGCGCACATATATTCTCACAAAGCTTCCTAGAATTTCTTGTTTAAATGCACCGCCAATCGGTCACATGCCATAACCATATTTTCAAAATTCAAACGTCCCTAAAGACACATCAAACAACTCAATTTTTCACCGCAACGAATGGGTGGCGACACCGTCAAAAAGAGAGTAGCTCTCAAGAAGCCTAACCGGCAACACGTGTATTCGCAGAACAGAAAAGTTTTTAAGATTTGCAACAGGCATAAGTAATAGCATACATTATATCTATTACCGGTCTGATAACGAGTTTAATATAAGTGACACCCGAGTAGGAGTGAACAGTTGGAACCAGAATTGACACGCTGAAAGCAAAAGTGAGTCAAAAAAACATTGCGCGCGAAAGCGGGGTAGAAATAGTTAAGCTCAAATACGAAACAACTATAGTTCAGAGCACAAGTGGCATGAAGGAAAGCTGCGAGCAAAAACGAGTCAACTATCCAACTCGTTTTTGCTCGTAGCGAAAACTTAACTTACTTTTGCCAGCAGCAAAAATTTGACTCCTGTTTGCTCGTAGTGGAACCTAACACGATTTTACTCTGAGCGAAAACTTGAATCCTCTGCGCTCTCAGTGTTATTGTGCTTCGATTCTGTATCGAATCTTCCTTGCATACGATATTATACTAATAAGTATTATTGTATATTTTGTCTGCTGCGTGAAAAGTCGAGCAGTGAGAAACGTGCGCTTCAACTTCTGATTATTAATAATAATTATTATCAAGTGTTGCATTTTCATAGCAGTTTATGATTATGAATAGTGATACAATGGAATCAGGTTAGTATTATTTTTTAAAGACTTAAATTATTGAAATTCGTACGATACTAAAGATTGCGCGAAATTACACGAGATTTTTTGACGTCGGAGAATTTTTTCATTCTAGCAGCACACGACAAGGA